>CAXKTH010000248.1:0-2500 GCA_964056705.1 Troilus luridus
CTGCCAAGCGCTCTGAATATATATTTCTCACACGCACATGTATGGGCTATATATACATGTATATGTATGTGTGTAAGTCTATATATATTTATTTTCATTTTTTTTTTTTTTTTTTTTTTCACTCTGCCCGCCGCTCTGAATGACAACGTGAAGAAATTCAAGCTAGCGCGGGTAAACGGCGGGAGTAACTATGACTCTCTCAAGGTAGTGACATGCCTCCCCAACCAATTGGAGAGGCTCCTGAATGTATTGGCGAGATTCCCTCTGTCCCTATTGAAATTCGTACGTTAACCCGATGGGCCCGGCGGGCCAGCTGAGGCTCTGCCCTTGCCTAGGGGAAATCGCCTCGGGTTAAACGGGAGGCGTAGACCCCATATTCAATTGTATATATGTATATGTATTTATATATATATAATATATAACCGGTAGGCGTAGACCCCATATTAAATTGTATCGCTTTGTACGGGGGGAAGGTAAGGCCGAAAGGCTGTGTCTCCCAAGCATCCATAGTTCCCAGATGCAATCTATACGTAGAGAGCCGTATATACAATGTACATATAGAAATCCGTACGGTTCTCTGACCGGGCCCACTGCGGATGTGTGAAGTTATAAATTGATATTATAAGTGAATTTGATGAATGAATTGATATTACTTATGACCCCGACAGTAAGTTATATTACTAGTAGAAAAAAAAAAAATTTTATAATAAAATATTATATATTTCAACTAAAGATGTTTAAAGTATTGTACAATTTTATAATAAACGTAATAAAACATTATATGAGAGATGTGAAGTATAAATACATATAAGACATATATTTCAACAAGTCCCGATAGGGGGTTCGCATGCACCGATGAGCCTAGAGAGGGCGGGTAGCATTGCAAGGTGTTCAGCCGGGAGATCGGCTACCAACGCCGGCCAACCGTGAACCCCTAGGGTCGGGGGGGGGGGGTTCGCTGGCACCGATCGGCTAGCCCTCCAGCGGCAGAGTCCCGATTGGGGGGTCGCTGGCACCGTTACGCCCTAGTGCAGGCCAAAAGCTTAGCCGGGAGTTGAGGCACCAACTCCGGACGACCGTGAACCCCTAGGGTCGGGGGGGGGTTCGCTGGCACCGATCGGCTAGCCCTCCAGCGGCAGAGTCCCGATTGGGGGGTCGCTGGCACCGTTACGCCCTAGTGCAGGCCAAAAGCTTAGCCGGGAGTTGAGGCACCAACTCCGGACGACCGTGAACCCCTAGGGTCGGGGGGGGGTTCGCTGGCACCGATCGGCTAGCCCTCCAGCGGCAGAGTCCCGATTGGGGGGTCGCTGGCACCGTTACGCCCTAGTGCAGGCCAAAAGCTTAGCCGGGAGTTGAGGCACCAACTCCGGACGACCGTGAACCCCTAGGGTCGGGGGGGGGGTTCGCTGGCACCGATCGGCTAGCCCTCCAGCGGCAGAGTCCCGATTGGGGGGTCGCTGGCACCGTTACGCCCTAGTGCAGGCCAAAAGCTTAGCCGGGAGTTGAGGCACCAACTCCGGACGACCGTGAACCCCTAGGGTCGGGGGGGTTCGCTGGCACCGATCGCCTAGCCCTCCAGACGCAGAGTCCCGATCGGGGGTTCGCTGGCACCGTTACGCCCTAGTGCTGGCCAAACCCTTAGCCGGGAGTTGAGGCACCACCTCCGGCCGACCCTGACCCTATCCGCCAGGGGTGGGCCTGGGGAAGGGGGGGGGGTTCGCTGGCACCGATCGCCTAGCCCTCTAGCGGGAGTCCCGATTGGGGGGTCGCTGGCACCGTTACACCCTAGTGCTTGCCGAACGCTTAGCCGGGAGTTGAGGCACCAACGCCGGCCAACCGTGAACCCCTAGGGTCGGGGGGGTTCGCTGGCACCGATCGCCTAGCCCTCCAGACGCAGAGTCCCGATCGGGGGTTCGCTGGCACCGTTACACCCTAGTGCTGGCCAAACGCTTAGCCGGGAGTTGAGGCACCAACGCCGGCCAACCGTTGACCCCTAGGGTCGGGGGGGTTCGCTGGCACCGATCGCCTAGCCCTCCAGACGCAGAGTCCCGATCGGGGGTTCGCTGGCACCGTTACGCCCTAGTGCTGGCCAAACGCTTAGCCGGGAGTTGAGGCACCAACTCCGGACGATCCTGGCCCTATCCGCCAGGGGTTGGCCAGGGGGGGTTCGCACGCACCGTTGCTATGACTGTCATCGGATGATTTGGGAAGATTGTATTATAGGGGACCACATGCACCGATACCCCGGTCTGACGGGAATGAGTGGTGGGTGCCTAGGGCTTTTCTTAGACGCCCCCAGGACCAACCCAGGCCCCGGTTCCAACCATTTATTCTCAGGGGTCCGCTCGCACCGATGGCCAACCAGCCTACCATACCGAGTGCCGAGAAGGGGGCCGAAGGCACAGATGTGCCTAGTACGGGCTGTGTGCTCTCTGCCGGGATCCTAGACACCAACTCCGGCCAACCCGGACTTCCCGGCGAAGGGTAAGTAGTTCGGGGG
>CAXKTH010000248.1:12500-15000 GCA_964056705.1 Troilus luridus
CCAGCGGCAGAGTCCCGATTGGGGGGTCGCTGGCACCGTTACGCCCTAGTGCAGGCCAAAAGCTTAGCCGGGAGTTGAGGCACCAACTCCGGACGACCGTGAACCCCTAGGGTCGGGGGGGGGTTCGCTGGCACCGATCGGCTAGCCCTCCAGCGGCAGAGTCCCGATTGGGGGGTCGCTGGCACCGTTACGCCCTAGTGCAGGCCAAAAGCTTAGCCGGGAGTTGAGGCACCAACTCCGGACGACCGTGAACCCCTAGGGTCGGGGGGGGGGTTCGCTGGCACCGATCGGCTAGCCCTCCAGCGGCAGAGTCCCGATTGGGGGGTCGCTGGCACCGTTACGCCCTAGTGCAGGCCAAAAGCTTAGCCGGGAGTTGAGGCACCAACTCCGGACGACCGTGAACCCCTAGGGTCGGGGGGGTTCGCTGGCACCGATCGCCTAGCCCTCCAGACGCAGAGTCCCGATCGGGGGTTCGCTGGCACCGTTACGCCCTAGTGCTGGCCAAACCCTTAGCCGGGAGTTGAGGCACCACCTCCGGCCGACCCTGACCCTATCCGCCAGGGGTGGGCCTGGGGAAGGGGGGGGGGTTCGCTGGCACCGATCGCCTAGCCCTCTAGCGGGAGTCCCGATTGGGGGGTCGCTGGCACCGTTACACCCTAGTGCTTGCCGAACGCTTAGCCGGGAGTTGAGGCACCAACGCCGGCCAACCGTGAACCCCTAGGGTCGGGGGGGTTCGCTGGCACCGATCGCCTAGCCCTCCAGACGCAGAGTCCCGATCGGGGGTTCGCTGGCACCGTTACACCCTAGTGCTGGCCAAACGCTTAGCCGGGAGTTGAGGCACCAACGCCGGCCAACCGTTGACCCCTAGGGTCGGGGGGGTTCGCTGGCACCGATCGCCTAGCCCTCCAGACGCAGAGTCCCGATCGGGGGTTCGCTGGCACCGTTACGCCCTAGTGCTGGCCAAACGCTTAGCCGGGAGTTGAGGCACCAACTCCGGACGATCCTGGCCCTATCCGCCAGGGGTTGGCCAGGGGGGGTTCGCACGCACCGTTGCTATGACTGTCATCGGATGATTTGGGAAGATTGTATTATAGGGGACCACATGCACCGATACCCCGGTCTGACGGGAATGAGTGGTGGGTGCCTAGGGCTTTTCTTAGACGCCCCCAGGACCAACCCAGGCCCCGGTTCCAACCATTTATTCTCAGGGGTCCGCTCGCACCGATGGCCAACCAGCCTACCATACCGAGTGCCGAGAAGGGGGCCGAAGGCACAGATGTGCCTAGTACGGGCTGTGTGCTCTCTGCCGGGATCCTAGACACCAACTCCGGCCAACCCGGACTTCCCGGCGAAGGGTAAGTAGTTCGGGGGTCCGGACGCACCGCTTTTATGACTGTCATTGGATGACCGGTGAAGATTCTACTATAGGAGTAACCCCTAACACAGCATAGCTGCGGGGCCTCAAACGGGCCCCTATGCAGCACTCAGTAGCTCGGCCTAGTGGTTCGCTGGGAAGGCCCAGGACCCTATTCAAAGGACTCTTTATAGTAAATCGAGTGTGTCGGAAGTTCGCGACTCCCTCACCTTGAGAAAAGCTATATAGAGCTTCTTAAATATGAATAGAGGCATCCTATCGGCGACTTCCTGCGCGGCCGCTGCCGACGCCACGTTATGAGTTACCCGAAGCATACATTGTTTCGCCACCGCACTATTAGTTAGCGGCGAGGATAAATAACCTCGGGCGGTCGTAACGCGTTGAGGCCCACGGCCAATCGCGCTGCGCCGCCCGATATACAAATCGCGGGCCTGCTTCAAACTATGTGGGGCTACTCCCGAGCCGACGGCCGGGCAGCAGTCCCCGAGGCAGAGCCCTCAGCCGCCCCTGACCAGGGTGAAGATGGCTGTAAAGTCCAGACGCTTCACGGCGCGCCTCGGCCACCCCGGCCAACCGTCGAGTGGCGGGTGTCCCACCCCGGGTATAACCCGGTGGTCGGCCCCTCCAGCTCTTATGGCGGATATTAGGCCGGGAACCGGAGGGACAGCGCCGTGGGCGGACTCGGACCTTATATCACATCATATGTACAACATATGATAAATTTGTAACGGAGGGGCCTTATGGCGAAGCGGGGTCGCAGTAACCCATCTTCCCGGCTCCTCCCTGGTTGATCCTGCCAGTAGTTATATGCTTGTCTCAAAGCTTAAGCCATGCAAGTCTCAGTACGAGCTGACTTAAAGTGAAACCGCAAAAGGCTCAGTAAACCGGTCATAGTTTACCGGATATATGCCACTCACGTGGATAACTGTGGTAATTCTAGAGCTAATACATGCAACCAAGTCCCGACCAGCGATGGAAAGGACGCTTTTATTGGATCAAAACCATTCGCCCGGTTCGCCCGGGCGTCTGCTTGATGACTCTAGATAACACCACAGATCGCACGGTCACAGTACCGGCGACGTATCCGTCAAATGTCTGACTTATCAGCTGTCGATGGTAGACTCT
>CAXKTH010000248.1:17500-25000 GCA_964056705.1 Troilus luridus
AATAATCCGCCGGCAAAAGCCAGGCCGGACAGGTCGTGCTCACTCTCACACGAGGCTCACAGCCCGCTCCCCTCCGCGCGCCACTCCCGTCCCCGACATACC
This sequence comes from Troilus luridus, assembly GCA_964056705.1. NCBI lineage: Eukaryota > Metazoa > Arthropoda > Insecta > Hemiptera > Pentatomidae > Troilus > Troilus luridus. Next base: position 17,603 of record CAXKTH010000248.1, read on the forward strand.
ACTGTGGGGGGATGGCGCGGCGGCGGTCGGATGCGCGAGCTGACGCCCGCAACGGCGATAGGGCCCTCTCCCTCCGGGGAGTCGGACCCAGCCCGCACCCTTGTGGCCTCCAGTTTGTAGTACGCATGTAGCTCGTGAAAGAGACGGACAACCGATCCGGTGTCCCGGTCGCACGTAGCCCGCCTTTGCGCTAACCCGTGAAGTGTGGACTCTTGGCGGCCGCGTGGCAAATTCCGGATCGGCCCCACTACACTGCGTCGGAGGAACCGCTCTACATGAGGTGCGGGTTTGAAGTCGCCATGGGGTGCGTCCGCCGCCTCTCTCTCGTCTGGGGGCTGGTAGCGGCAGAGCTTTCTCGCTTGTGGAGGCTGAATATACGCCTGTCCTGGCCGAGTCGGTCTTTTCCTCATTACCCCCTTTAAGGAGGGGCGTAATTGAGGAAAACATTATATATCTCGACCTCAGATCAGGTGGGACTCCCCGCCGAATTTAAGCATATTAGTAAGCGGAGGAAAAGAAACTAACAAGGATTCCCCTAGTAGCTGCGAGCGAACAGGGATTAGCCCAGCACTGAATCCCAAAGGCCTCGCCTTTAGGGAAATGTAGTGTTTAGGAGTGCCCGTTTAACCCGGGGTCCGTGCACCGCGTTCAAGTCCATCTTGAACGGGGCCACGGTCCGAAGAGGGTGCCAGGCCCGTAGATGACCGGTGCCGGCCCCGGGTGGGTCCCTCCTTAGAGTCGGGCTGCTTGAGAGTGCAGCCCTAAGCGGGTGGTAAACTCCATCTAAGGCTAAATACAACCACGAGACCGATAGAGAACAAGTACCGTGAGGGAAAGTTGAAAAGAACTTTGAAGAGAGAGTTCAAGAGTACGTGAAACCGCTCAGGGGTAAACGGAAAAGACCCGAAGCCCCGAAACGGGAGATTCACGTCTTCTCGCCGGGTCCGCACCCCGACAGGGGGGATGGCCTTTCGCCCCGTCCGGCTTGTCCGTGGCGGTGGGTGGGCCGCCCTCCACGGGGTCGTGTACCCGCGGGGGACCGCACTTCTCCCTCAGTAGGACGTCGCGACCCGCTCTGCGGCGGTCTAAGGTCTGGAAGATTGTCTGGCTCGGGGCCTCCACTTTTGTGGCGGTCAAGTGACAGCTCTCCGGCACCGTGGCCGTCGTTCCGGGCGGTATCGAAAGACTACGGCGCTGGGCCGCTCCACTAGCGAGCGCCGCCGTCTCCCCGCAAGACCGGGCGTTTACCAGGGGGTGCCTTAACGGACACGCCCGGCTAGGCGCTCGGGCCCCTGGCGGGTGAGCACTCCGGCATGGCCCAGTCCGCCAGTCGGCGGCGCTTCAGATTCGGGAACTTATCCGACCCGTCTTGAAACACGGACCAAGGAGTCTAGCGTGTGCGCGAGTCATTGGGTGTAAAACCTAAAGGCGCAATGAAAGTGTCAGGGGTGTCTCCTTTAGGAGCGCATCCCGTTGGGAGGATGGGCCGCCGTACGATCACTCGTCGGAGCCCCGCACTCCCGGGGCGTCTCGTTCTCATCACGAGTGGAGACGCACCAGGAGCGCACACGCTGGTACCCGAAAGATGGTGAACTATGCCTGGCCAGGACGAAGCCAGGGGAAACCCTGGTGGAGGTCCGAAGCGATTCTGACGTGCAAATCGATCGTCTGAGCTGGGTATAGGGGCGAAAGACCAATCGAACCATCTAGTAGCTGGTTCCCTCTGAAGTTTCCCTCAGGATAGCTGGCTCTCGGGAAGAGACGAGTCTCATCCGGTAGAGCGAATGATTAGAGGTGATGGGGTCGAAACGACTTCAACCTATTCTCAAACTCCCAATAGATGAGAGCCCCGGCTTGCTTAAAAGTGAAGCCGCGGGACTCGGATCAGAGATGCCAAGTGGGCCAATTTTGGTAAGCAGAACTGGCGCTGTGGGATGAACCAAACGCAGAGTTAAGGCGCCTGATTCGACGCTCACGTGAAACCATGAAAGGCGTTGGTTGCTTAAGACAGCAGGACGGTGGCCATGGAAGTCGGAATCCGCTAAGGAGTGTGTAACAACTCACCTGCCGAAGCAACTAGCCCTGAAAATGGATGGCGCTGTAGCGTCGTGCCTATACTCTGCCGTCAACGGCAAATCGGGCCGCCCCTCACGGGGAGTCGCCGTTAAGCCTTGACGAGTAAGAGGGTCGCGGCGGTGTGCGCGGAAGGGTCCGGGCGCGAGCCCGCCTGGAGCCGCCGCCGGTGCAGATCTTGGTGGTAGTAGCAAATACTCCAGCGAGGCCCTGGAGGACTGATGTGGAGAAGGGTTTCTTGTGAACAGCTGTTGCACAAGAGTCAGTCGATCCTAAGCCCTAGGAGAAATCCGAAGAGAATGGTTGCCGTTATTGTTAAACATGTCGCATTCGGCGTACTGCGGTTGTAATATACCGCGGCTACGCCGTAGCGCGCTGTTGTGCAGGCACCGTTTGGGCGAAAGGGAATCCGGTTCCTATTCCGGAACCCGGCAGCGGAACCGCTCCAATTCGGGCCCTCACCAGAGGACTCGTCGGGGTGACCCGAAATGACCCGGAGAAGCCGTAGGGAGGTCCGGGGAGAGTTGTCTCTTCTCTATAAGCGTTCGAGTTCCCTGGAAGCCTCTAGGAGGGAGATAGGGTTTGGAACGCGAAGAGCACCGCACTTACGGCGGTGTCCGGATCTTCCCCTCGGACCTTGAAAATCCGGGCGAGGGCCACGGGGAACACCGCGCCGGCTCGTACCCATATCCGCAGCAGGTCTCCAAGGTGAATAGCCTCTAGTCGATAGAATAATGTAGGTAAGGGAAGTCGGCAAACCCGATCTGTAACTTCGGGATAAGGATTGGCTCTGAGGATCGTGGCGCGCCGGGCTTGGTCGGGAAGTGGAGCGGTGCCAACGTGCCGGGCCTGGGCGAGGTGAAAGGCGTTCTACGCCCGGACCCTAGCTCGGTCCCGTGCCTTGGCCACCCACGGATCTTCCTTGCTGCGAGCCTCCGGCTGTCTAGTTGCCGTGCTTCCGCGCGGAGGACGGGCCGGCAGGCTCTTCGGCCGCCATAGAACGATCAACTTAGAACTGGCACGGACCAGGGGAATCCGACTGTCTAATTAAAACAAAGCATTGCGATGGCCCCAAGGGGTGATGACGCAATGTGATTTCTGCCCAGTGCTCTGAATGTCAACGTGAAGAAATTCAAGCAAGCGCGGGTAAACGGCGGGAGTAACTATGACTCTCTTAAGGTAGCCAAATGCCTCGTCGGCTTTACCCCGCAAAGGAGGTTGGGGCCCAACCTCACATAAGTGAGGGGGGAGACCCCCAGAATCCAAGTGCCTATCTCCACGTCCGTGCCTTAGGGTACACGTGCGGGGTGGACACCGCCATGTCGGACTCCGAATGGTGGTGACTAACGGAGAAGGCTAAGCCTAGGGCGTAGGGATGTAGCGACCCCATCGCCCAGCCTTCGGGCTGCAAGCAGCTCTCAAATTACCCTCTGGGTGTTTGGGTTTTTCTTGTGTTCTTTGGTATAACTTTCTGCTTTTGTTTCAGGAACTGATTTGGATTCGGCATAACATGATATAATGGACTCTTATGGTATGACATGGCCTGGACACGGACATTCCAAACTAATGAAAAAGCATTATGGACAAAAGCCAGAAAGATGAAGTATTTTCGGACGGAACCGAAGATCCCCGGATGAGCTCCTTGCAGGGGGAGGCATCGGGTCAAGCGACCTGCCCTGAACGCGTGGATAGCCAGGCGCGTCAGGACCAAATTGTTACTGGTGAAGAACCTAAGGAGCAGAGGACGCCTCTGGAGAGGCGTCGGTTGTTGAGTGTGGGTGAAGTGGTGTTGGAAGGAGTGGGAACTTCCATTATTGATACCCCAGTGCGTCCGCTTAAGAGAGTGCGGAGTTCTCCGCAGGTAGGTGATGAAGGTTGGGCGGGGGACCAAAGGGTCCCTGTGAAGGTGAGGGAATTGTTGAAACAGGGGGTGGTTATAGAGGAGGAGGTGGCGGCGTACTGTGGGGATCGGAAGAATATGTCGGAGAAGAACTATAAGTGGGTGAGGGCCCGTTTCCATCGTATGGGGGTGATGGTGCAGGACATGATATTGGCCTATCAGGTCTTTATCGAGAACATGTTGACGGCGCGTGAGAACCTCGGCAAGGTGGAGGCGAGGTTCGAGCACATGGAGGGACAATTTGACATGACGATGGAGAGGATGAAGGACGAACTTATGACCGAGACTAACCGTAAGATGGACAGACTAAAAGAGGAGATGTTGGATAGGATGGCGAGTATGCTTGATACTTTTGGTAGCCATACGGAGGTGGGGAACAAAAATATAGTAAAGGCGGTTGAAAAGAATTCAGAGGGAATCAAGTCTAAGTTGGATCAGAAGTTCACGGGGGTTTCGGGTAAGGTGGATGGGCTGATGGACGTTGTAGTGTCGAAGGCGGATCATGTGGAAGAGGTGATCAACAGACAGAGACAAGACTTACGGACGGTTATAGCGACGGAACTGGGTGAGGTTAAAGGGGCTATCGAGGGTGCTAGTGAAGCTTTGAGGGCTGGGGCCCCGGAGCCGGGTGACACATGGGCGTCGAGGGTGGCGGCACCGAGGGAGTTTCCTGGGCCTCCACCCCCGATTCCGGGGGGGCGTGGTGTGATGAGGGACGAGAGGCAACAGGGGTTCTTAGCGGTTATTACTGCCAGTGAAGGGAGTGGTTGTACTACGGCGGATGAGATTAAGGCGCGTATGAAGGATAAGATTGATCCGGGTGAAAGCGGATGGAGATTAGCGGGTGTTAGGCGACGAAGGGATAGGTTGGAGATCTCGGTTCCCGATAAGGAAACTTTGGAGAAGGTGATGACCGATCCGGTCTTGGCGGAGGCTGGACTTTTGGCGAAGCCTATGGGTGGGAATAGGCCGAAGCTTATTGTGTATAGCGTGTCGGCGCTTCTGAAGGATGAGGAGGTGGTGGATCGACTTAGGAAGCAGAACTTTGGCGAGGCGGTGCCGTTTACGGCTAATGATGTAAGTGTTTCGCATCGGACTGGACGAAGGGCTCTTGAGGGAGGAACGGTGAACGTAGTACTTTCGGTAACTCCGGAGGTACGTAACTATTTGTTGACCAGAGGGAGGGTGTTCATTGATTGGGACTCCTGTAGGGTAGCGGATTATGTGGGGGTGAATCGATGCTTCCGTTGTCACAGATATGGTCATGTGGCGAGGAGGGGTTGCCTGCTGCCAGAGGGGACTATTGTCTGTACCTATTGTGGGGAGACTGGGCACAAGCGTTGTGACTGTCCGTCCTTGAGGGATCGTGTTGGGCCGACTTGTCCGGCATGTAAGGCGGTTAATAAGCCGTGTGAGCATGATTTGATGAGTGCTGACTGTCCGGCGTATCGAGCGGCTTATACGAGGTGGGTTTCTCTTACCAACTATGGATGAGGAGCTGGGGATTGTTTGTGTTGACTGTAATAGGCGATTTACTACTCGGTCGGGACTTGGTTTGCACAGGAAAAGGGCGCATGCAGAGGCTTTTAACAGGGAAATTGATGTGGAGAGGAGGAATAGGCGTTGGAGTTACGAGGAGTTGACTTGTTTGGCAGGAGCTGAGTGTAACCTCAGACGGATGGGGTGGCACGGGAATATCAATGATGCGCTGGTGGTACATACGGACCGACGTACTAGTGATGCGGTGAAGGGGGCTAGGGCGAAGGTTCTGTTTAGAGCTATTCTTCGGGAGATGCAGGAAGCCGAGAGGGGTGGTGAGGAGCGTGTGTTGGGTGGCCAGGTGGGTGAGTTTGGTTGTAGGGCTGAGCTGGAAGGGGTGATCAGGGATTTGATTGTGGAGTTGCAGCGAGGACCGGCGGCACCCCTTACGAGGGAGGTTGTCGACCTTGCTTGTGAGGCACTTGATGGGGTGGATGTGGGGGACAGAGTGGCCTCGACTGTCTCTCGCCTTCTGGCGGGACCTAGGCGCGAGATTGTTGGTGGGGCGCGAGGTGTTGGTGGTGGCCCCGTCCCTCCTCCTTGGAGGGCGGGTCCTCTTAGGCGGGAGCGGGTTAGGGAATATGCTCGGATCCAGCAGCTTTGGGCTAGGGATAGGAGGGCGGCGGCTCATGACATACTGAGGGACGAAAGGGGAGGTCATCGCTATGATCTTGGGGAGATGAGAGGGTATTGGGCGCCTATAGTGGAGGAGCCGTCCCGTCCCTGGGGGGACGTTGCGGTGGGAGGTGTTGTGGTGTCTCCACTGATCAACATTTGGACTCCGGTGAGTGATGAGGAGGTGGCGAGGTTGTCTCCCGGGAGGGATTCGGCTCCAGGGATGGATGGGGTGCTGCCTTCCGCTTGGGCGGCGGTTCCCTTGAAGGTCAGAGCGTTGGTGTTGAATTTGTTTCTGTTTAGGGGAGCGCTGCCTCCGAGTCTGCTGGGTGCGAGAGTCACTATGATTCCTAAGGTTGTTCAACCGGCGGGTCCTGGTGACTTTAGGCCTATTGCGGTGTGTTCTGTGGTGGTCCGACATCTCAACAAGATCTTGGCGATGCGGTTGGAGAGGCTGATCACGTTGGCTCCTCAGCAGAGGGGATTCCTTCGGGGATCTGATGGGCTGGCCCATAATGTTTTCCTTCTGGATGGAGTGCTGCGTACGGCTTGGAGGAAGAACAGATCATTGTGTATGGCGATTCTCGATGTAAGGAAGGCGTTTGATAGCGTGAGTCATCACGCTATTCATACGATCTTGGCTGCTCGTGGAGTGCAGGTGGAGTTCAGGGAATATGTTCGAGCGATGTATGCGGGGGCGTCATCGGCTATTGTTCTGGACGGGGTGGCTGCAGAGGAGATGAGACCGGCTAGAGGCGTTAGGCAGGGTGACCCTTTGTCCCCTATTTTGTTTAACATGGTTATGGATCAGGTTATTGCTGGTGTTCCTTCTAATATTGGTTTTTCTCTTGGTGAGGCGAAAGTGTCTGTGTTGGCGTATGCAGACGATCTAGTTTTGACATCGTCTACTTGGTATGGGATGAGTAGATTGCTGGAGCTGGTGGAGACGAGGTTGGAGCAATGTGGGCTTAGGCTGAATCCGGAGAAGTGTTGTGCGCTTACGTTGGTGGCCTCTGGCAAGAGGAAGGTGATGAAGGTGGACGAGGTTGAGCGACTTGTGGTGTGTGAGCATCCGCTGAGGCAGATTGCACTGGAGGGACGATGGGATTATCTAGGTGTCCCGTTTGGTTCTCGAGGAGCGAGTTTTGCGGAAACTGATCTGCCTGATGGACTTCTGAAGATCTCGAGGGCCCCGCTGAAACCGCAACAGAAGTATACTTTGCTGAGAGACTTTCTGTTGCCTGGTTATTTTCATGGATTGGTGTTGGGAA
>CAXKTH010000248.1:35000-37500 GCA_964056705.1 Troilus luridus
TATTAGTAAGCGGAGGAAAAGAAACTAACAAGGATTCCCCTAGTAGCTGCGAGCGAACAGGGATTAGCCCAGCACTGAATCCCAAAGGCCTCGCCTTTAGGGAAATGTAGTGTTTAGGAGTGCCCGTTTAACCCGGGGTCCGTGCACCGCGTTCAAGTCCATCTTGAACGGGGCCACGGTCCGAAGAGGGTGCCAGGCCCGTAGATGACCGGTGCCGGCCCCGGGTGGGTCCCTCCTTAGAGTCGGGCTGCTTGAGAGTGCAGCCCTAAGCGGGTGGTAAACTCCATCTAAGGCTAAATACAACCACGAGACCGATAGAGAACAAGTACCGTGAGGGAAAGTTGAAAAGAACTTTGAAGAGAGAGTTCAAGAGTACGTGAAACCGCTCAGGGGTAAACGGAAAAGACCCGAAGCCCCGAAACGGGAGATTCACGTCTTCTCGCCGGGTCCGCACCCCGACAGGGGGGATGGCCTTTCGCCCCGTCCGGCTTGTCCGTGGCGGTGGGTGGGCCGCCCTCCACGGGGTCGTGTACCCGCGGGGGACCGCACTTCTCCCTCAGTAGGACGTCGCGACCCGCTCTGCGGCGGTCTAAGGTCTGGAAGATTGTCTGGCTCGGGGCCTCCACTTTTGTGGCGGTCAAGTGACAGCTCTCCGGCACCGTGGCCGTCGTTCCGGGCGGTATCGAAAGACTACGGCGCTGGGCCGCTCCACTAGCGAGCGCCGCCGTCTCCCCGCAAGACCGGGCGTTTACCAGGGGGTGCCTTAACGGACACGCCCGGCTAGGCGCTCGGGCCCCTGGCGGGTGAGCACTCCGGCATGGCCCAGTCCGCCAGTCGGCGGCGCTTCAGATTCGGGAACTTATCCGACCCGTCTTGAAACACGGACCAAGGAGTCTAGCGTGTGCGCGAGTCATTGGGTGTAAAACCTAAAGGCGCAATGAAAGTGTCAGGGGTGTCTCCTTTAGGAGCGCATCCCGTTGGGAGGATGGGCCGCCGTACGATCACTCGTCGGAGCCCCGCACTCCCGGGGCGTCTCGTTCTCATCACGAGTGGAGACGCACCAGGAGCGCACACGCTGGTACCCGAAAGATGGTGAACTATGCCTGGCCAGGACGAAGCCAGGGGAAACCCTGGTGGAGGTCCGAAGCGATTCTGACGTGCAAATCGATCGTCTGAGCTGGGTATAGGGGCGAAAGACCAATCGAACCATCTAGTAGCTGGTTCCCTCTGAAGTTTCCCTCAGGATAGCTGGCTCTCGGGAAGAGACGAGTCTCATCCGGTAGAGCGAATGATTAGAGGTGATGGGGTCGAAACGACTTCAACCTATTCTCAAACTCCCAATAGATGAGAGCCCCGGCTTGCTTAAAAGTGAAGCCGCGGGACTCGGATCAGAGATGCCAAGTGGGCCAATTTTGGTAAGCAGAACTGGCGCTGTGGGATGAACCAAACGCAGAGTTAAGGCGCCTGATTCGACGCTCACGTGAAACCATGAAAGGCGTTGGTTGCTTAAGACAGCAGGACGGTGGCCATGGAAGTCGGAATCCGCTAAGGAGTGTGTAACAACTCACCTGCCGAAGCAACTAGCCCTGAAAATGGATGGCGCTGTAGCGTCGTGCCTATACTCTGCCGTCAACGGCAAATCGGGCCGCCCCTCACGGGGAGTCGCCGTTAAGCCTTGACGAGTAAGAGGGTCGCGGCGGTGTGCGCGGAAGGGTCCGGGCGCGAGCCCGCCTGGAGCCGCCGCCGGTGCAGATCTTGGTGGTAGTAGCAAATACTCCAGCGAGGCCCTGGAGGACTGATGTGGAGAAGGGTTTCTTGTGAACAGCTGTTGCACAAGAGTCAGTCGATCCTAAGCCCTAGGAGAAATCCGAAGAGAATGGTTGCCGTTATTGTTAAACATGTCGCATTCGGCGTACTGCGGTTGTAATATACCGCGGCTACGCCGTAGCGCGCTGTTGTGCAGGCACCGTTTGGGCGAAAGGGAATCCGGTTCCTATTCCGGAACCCGGCAGCGGAACCGCTCCAATTCGGGCCCTCACCAGAGGACTCGTCGGGGTGACCCGAAATGACCCGGAGAAGCCGTAGGGAGGTCCGGGGAGAGTTGTCTCTTCTCTATAAGCGTTCGAGTTCCCTGGAAGCCTCTAGGAGGGAGATAGGGTTTGGAACGCGAAGAGCACCGCACTTACGGCGGTGTCCGGATCTTCCCCTCGGACCTTGAAAATCCGGGCGAGGGCCACGGGGAACACCGCGCCGGCTCGTACCCATATCCGCAGCAGGTCTCCAAGGTGAATAGCCTCTAGTCGATAGAATAATGTAGGTAAGGGAAGTCGGCAAACCCGATCTGTAACTTCGGGATAAGGATTGGCTCTGAGGATCGTGGCGCGCCGGGCTTGGTCGGGAAGTGGAGCGGTGCCAACGTGCCGGGCCTGGGCGAGGTGAAAGGCGTTCTACGCCCGGACCCTAGCTCGGTCCCGTGCCTTGGCCACCCACGGATCTTCCT
>CAXKTH010000248.1:47500-52500 GCA_964056705.1 Troilus luridus
GGTGAGCACTCCGGCATGGCCCAGTCCGCCAGTCGGCGGCGCTTCAGATTCGGGAACTTATCCGACCCGTCTTGAAACACGGACCAAGGAGTCTAGCGTGTGCGCGAGTCATTGGGTGTAAAACCTAAAGGCGCAATGAAAGTGTCAGGGGTGTCTCCTTTAGGAGCGCATCCCGTTGGGAGGATGGGCCGCCGTACGATCACTCGTCGGAGCCCCGCACTCCCGGGGCGTCTCGTTCTCATCACGAGTGGAGACGCACCAGGAGCGCACACGCTGGTACCCGAAAGATGGTGAACTATGCCTGGCCAGGACGAAGCCAGGGGAAACCCTGGTGGAGGTCCGAAGCGATTCTGACGTGCAAATCGATCGTCTGAGCTGGGTATAGGGGCGAAAGACCAATCGAACCATCTAGTAGCTGGTTCCCTCTGAAGTTTCCCTCAGGATAGCTGGCTCTCGGGAAGAGACGAGTCTCATCCGGTAGAGCGAATGATTAGAGGTGATGGGGTCGAAACGACTTCAACCTATTCTCAAACTCCCAATAGATGAGAGCCCCGGCTTGCTTAAAAGTGAAGCCGCGGGACTCGGATCAGAGATGCCAAGTGGGCCAATTTTGGTAAGCAGAACTGGCGCTGTGGGATGAACCAAACGCAGAGTTAAGGCGCCTGATTCGACGCTCACGTGAAACCATGAAAGGCGTTGGTTGCTTAAGACAGCAGGACGGTGGCCATGGAAGTCGGAATCCGCTAAGGAGTGTGTAACAACTCACCTGCCGAAGCAACTAGCCCTGAAAATGGATGGCGCTGTAGCGTCGTGCCTATACTCTGCCGTCAACGGCAAATCGGGCCGCCCCTCACGGGGAGTCGCCGTTAAGCCTTGACGAGTAAGAGGGTCGCGGCGGTGTGCGCGGAAGGGTCCGGGCGCGAGCCCGCCTGGAGCCGCCGCCGGTGCAGATCTTGGTGGTAGTAGCAAATACTCCAGCGAGGCCCTGGAGGACTGATGTGGAGAAGGGTTTCTTGTGAACAGCTGTTGCACAAGAGTCAGTCGATCCTAAGCCCTAGGAGAAATCCGAAGAGAATGGTTGCCGTTATTGTTAAACATGTCGCATTCGGCGTACTGCGGTTGTAATATACCGCGGCTACGCCGTAGCGCGCTGTTGTGCAGGCACCGTTTGGGCGAAAGGGAATCCGGTTCCTATTCCGGAACCCGGCAGCGGAACCGCTCCAATTCGGGCCCTCACCAGAGGACTCGTCGGGGTGACCCGAAATGACCCGGAGAAGCCGTAGGGAGGTCCGGGGAGAGTTGTCTCTTCTCTATAAGCGTTCGAGTTCCCTGGAAGCCTCTAGGAGGGAGATAGGGTTTGGAACGCGAAGAGCACCGCACTTACGGCGGTGTCCGGATCTTCCCCTCGGACCTTGAAAATCCGGGCGAGGGCCACGGGGAACACCGCGCCGGCTCGTACCCATATCCGCAGCAGGTCTCCAAGGTGAATAGCCTCTAGTCGATAGAATAATGTAGGTAAGGGAAGTCGGCAAACCCGATCTGTAACTTCGGGATAAGGATTGGCTCTGAGGATCGTGGCGCGCCGGGCTTGGTCGGGAAGTGGAGCGGTGCCAACGTGCCGGGCCTGGGCGAGGTGAAAGGCGTTCTACGCCCGGACCCTAGCTCGGTCCCGTGCCTTGGCCACCCACGGATCTTCCTTGCTGCGAGCCTCCGGCTGTCTAGTTGCCGTGCTTCCGCGCGGAGGACGGGCCGGCAGGCTCTTCGGCCGCCATAGAACGATCAACTTAGAACTGGCACGGACCAGGGGAATCCGACTGTCTAATTAAAACAAAGCATTGCGATGGCCCCAAGGGGTGATGACGCAATGTGATTTCTGCCCAGTGCTCTGAATGTCAACGTGAAGAAATTCAAGCAAGCGCGGGTAAACGGCGGGAGTAACTATGACTCTCTTAAGGTAGCCAAATGCCTCGTCATCTAATTAGTGACGCGCATGAATGGATTAACGAGATTCCCTCTGTCCCTACCTACTATCTAGCGAAACCACGGCCAAGGGAACGGGCTTGGATTCCCGCAAAGGAGGCTGGGGCCCAACCTCACATAAGTGAGGGGGGAGACCCCCAGAATCCAAGTGCCTATCTCCACGTCCGTGCCTTAGGGTACACGTGCGGGGTGGACACCGCCATGTCGGATTCCGAATGGTGGTGACTAACGGAGAAGGCTAAGCCTAGGGCGTAGGGATGTAGCGACCCCATCGCCCAGCCTTCGGGCTGCAAGCAGCTCTCAAATTACCCTCTGGGTGTTTGGGTTTTTCTTGTGTTCTTTGGTATAACTTTCTGCTTTTGTTTCAGGAACTGATTTGGATTCGGCATAACATGATATAATGGACTCTTATGGTATGACATGGCCTGGACACGGACATTCCAAACTAATGAAAAAGCATTATGGAGAAAAGCCAGAAAGATGAAGTATTTTCGGACGGAACCGAAGATCCCCGGATGAGCTCCTTGCAGGGGGAGGCATCGGGTCAAGCGACCTGCCCTGAACGCGTGGATAGCCAGGCGCGTCAGGACCAAATTGTTACTGGTGAAGAACCTAAGGAGCAGAGGACGCCTCTGGAGAGGCGTCGGGTGTTGAGTGTGGGTGAAGTGGTGTTGGAAGGAGTGGGAACTTCCATTTTTGATACCCCAGTGCGTCCGCTTAAGAGAGTGCGGAGTTCTCCGCAGGTAGGTGATGAAGGTTGGGCGGGGGACCAAAGGGTCCCTGTGAAGGTGAGGGAATTGTTGAAACAGGGGGTGGTTATAGAGGAGGAGGTGGCGGCGTACTGTGGGGATCGGAAGAATATGTCGGAGAAGAATTATAAGTGGGTGAGGGCCCGTTTCCATCGTATGGGGGTGATGGTGCAGGACATGATATTGGCCTATCAGGTCTTTATCGAGAACATGTTGACGGCGCGTGAGAACCTCGGCAAGGTGGAGGCGAGGTTCGAGCACATGGAGGGACAATTTGACATGACGATGGAGAGGATGAAGGACGAACTTATGACCGAGACTAACCGTAAGATGGACAGACTAAAAGAGGAGATGTTGGATAGGATGGCGAGTATGCTTGATACTTTTGGTAGCCATACGGAGGTGGGGAACAAAAATATAGTAAAGGCGGTTGAAAAGAATTCAGAGGGAATCAAGTCTAAGTTGGATCAGAAGTTCACGGGGGTTTCGGGTAAGGTGGATGGGCTGATGGACGTTGTAGTGTCGAAGGCGGATCATGTGGAAGAGGTGATCAACAGACAGAGACAAGACTTACGGACGGTTATAGCGACGGAACTGGGTGAGGCTAAAGGGGCTATCGAGGGTGCTAGTGAAGCTTTGAGGGCTGGGGCCCCGGAGCCGGGTGACACATGGGCGTCGAGGGTGGCGGCACCGAGGGAGTTTCCTGGGCCTCCACCCCCGATTCCGGGGGGGCGTGGTGTGATGAGGGACGAGAGGCAACAGGGGTTCTTAGCGGTTATTACTGCCAGGGAAGGGAGTGGTTGTACTACGGCGGATGAGATTAAGGCGCGTATGAAGGATAAGATTGATCCGGGTGAAAGCGGATGGAGATTAGCGGGTGTTAGGCGACGAAGGGATAGGTTGGAGATCTCGGTTCCCGATAAGGAAACTTTGGAGAAGGTGATGACCGATCCGGTCTTGGCGGAGGCTGGACTTTTGGCGAAGCCTATGGGTGGGAATAGGCCGAAGCTTATTGTGTATAGCGTGTCGGCGCTTCTGAAGGATGAGGAGGTGGTGGATCGACTTAGGAAGCAGAACTTTGGCGAGGCGGTGCCGTTTACGGCTAATGATGTAAGTGTTTCGCATCGGACTGGACGAAGGGCTCTTGAGGGAGGAACGGTGAACGTAGTACTTTCGGTAACTCCGGAGGTACGTAACTATTTGTTGACCAGAGGGAGGGTGTTCATTGATTGGGACTCCTGTAGGGTAGCGGATTATGTGGGGGTGAATCGATGCTTTCGTTGTCACAGATATGGTCATGTGGCGAGGAGGGGTTGCCTGCTGCCTGAGGGGACTATTGTCTGTACCTATTGTGGGGAGACTGGGCACAAGCGTTGTGACTGTCCGTCCTTGAGGGATCGTGTTGGGCCGACTTGTCCGGCGTGTAAGGCGGTTAATAAGCCGTGTGAGCATGATTTGATGAGTGCTGACTGTCCGGCGTATCGAGCGGCTTATACGAGGTGGGTTTCTCTTACCAACTATGGATGAGGAGCTGGGGATTGTTTGTGTTGACTGTAATAGGCGATTTACTACTCGGTCGGGACTTGGTTTGCACAGGAAAAGGGCGCATGCAGAGGCTTTTAACAGGGAAATTGATGTGGAGAGGAGGAATAGGCGTTGGAGTTACGAGGAGTTGACTTGTTTGGCAGGAGCTGAGTGTAACCTCAGACGGATGGGGTGGCACTGGAATATCAATGATGCGCTGGTGGTACATACGGACCGACGTACTAGTGATGCGGTGAAGGGGGCTAGGGCGAAGGTTCTGTATAGAGCTATTCTTCGGGAGATGCAGGAAGCCGGGAGGGGTGTGGAGGAGCGTGTGTTGGGTGGCCAGGTGGGTGAGTTTGGTTGTAGGGCTGAGCTGGAAGGGGTGATCAGGGATTTGATTGTGGAGTTGCAGCGAGGACCGGCGGCACCCCTTACGAGGGAGGTTGTCGACCTTGCTTGTGAGGCACTTGATGGGGTGGATGTGGGGGACAGAGTGGCCTCGACTGTCTCTCGCCTTCTGGCGGGACCTAGGCGCGAGATTGTTGGTGGGGCGCGAGGTGCTGGTGGTGGCCCCGTCCCTCCTCCTTGGAGGGCGGGTCCTCTTAGGCGGGAGCGGGTTAGGGAATATGCTCGGATCCAGCAGCTTTGGGCTAGGGATAGGAGGGCGGCGGCTCATGACATACTGAGGGACGAAAGGGGAGGTCATCGCTATGATCTTGGGGAGATGAGAGGGTATTGGGCGCC
>CAXKTH010000248.1:57500-60000 GCA_964056705.1 Troilus luridus
TATATACAATGTACATATAGAAATCCGTACGGTTCTCTGACCGGGCCCACTGCGGATGTGTGAAGTTATAAATTGATATTATAAGTGAATTTGATGAATGAATTGATATTACTTATGACCCCGACAGTAAGTTATATTACTAGTAGAAAAAAAAAAAATTTTATAATAAAATATTATATATTTCAACTAAAGATGTTTAAAGTATTGTACAATTTTATAATAAACGTAATAAAACATTATATGAGAGATGTGAAGTATAAATACATATAAGACATATATTTCAACAAGTCCCGATAGGGGGTTCGCATGCACCGATGAGCCTAGAGAGGGCGGGTAGCATTGCAAGGTGTTCAGCCGGGAGATCGGCTACCAACGCCGGCCAACCGTGAACCCCTAGGGTCGGGGGGGGGGGGTTCGCTGGCACCGATCGGCTAGCCCTCCAGCGGCAGAGTCCCGATTGGGGGGTCGCTGGCACCGTTACGCCCTAGTGCAGGCCAAAAGCTTAGCCGGGAGTTGAGGCACCAACTCCGGACGACCGTGAACCCCTAGGGTCGGGGGGGGGTTCGCTGGCACCGATCGGCTAGCCCTCCAGCGGCAGAGTCCCGATTGGGGGGTCGCTGGCACCGTTACGCCCTAGTGCAGGCCAAAAGCTTAGCCGGGAGTTGAGGCACCAACTCCGGACGACCGTGAACCCCTAGGGTCGGGGGGGGGTTCGCTGGCACCGATCGGCTAGCCCTCCAGCGGCAGAGTCCCGATTGGGGGGTCGCTGGCACCGTTACGCCCTAGTGCAGGCCAAAAGCTTAGCCGGGAGTTGAGGCACCAACTCCGGACGACCGTGAACCCCTAGGGTCGGGGGGGGGGTTCGCTGGCACCGATCGGCTAGCCCTCCAGCGGCAGAGTCCCGATTGGGGGGTCGCTGGCACCGTTACGCCCTAGTGCAGGCCAAAAGCTTAGCCGGGAGTTGAGGCACCAACTCCGGACGACCGTGAACCCCTAGGGTCGGGGGGGTTCGCTGGCACCGATCGCCTAGCCCTCCAGACGCAGAGTCCCGATCGGGGGTTCGCTGGCACCGTTACGCCCTAGTGCTGGCCAAACCCTTAGCCGGGAGTTGAGGCACCACCTCCGGCCGACCCTGACCCTATCCGCCAGGGGTGGGCCTGGGGAAGGGGGGGGGGTTCGCTGGCACCGATCGCCTAGCCCTCTAGCGGGAGTCCCGATTGGGGGGTCGCTGGCACCGTTACACCCTAGTGCTTGCCGAACGCTTAGCCGGGAGTTGAGGCACCAACGCCGGCCAACCGTGAACCCCTAGGGTCGGGGGGGTTCGCTGGCACCGATCGCCTAGCCCTCCAGACGCAGAGTCCCGATCGGGGGTTCGCTGGCACCGTTACACCCTAGTGCTGGCCAAACGCTTAGCCGGGAGTTGAGGCACCAACGCCGGCCAACCGTTGACCCCTAGGGTCGGGGGGGTTCGCTGGCACCGATCGCCTAGCCCTCCAGACGCAGAGTCCCGATCGGGGGTTCGCTGGCACCGTTACGCCCTAGTGCTGGCCAAACGCTTAGCCGGGAGTTGAGGCACCAACTCCGGACGATCCTGGCCCTATCCGCCAGGGGTTGGCCAGGGGGGGTTCGCACGCACCGTTGCTATGACTGTCATCGGATGATTTGGGAAGATTGTATTATAGGGGACCACATGCACCGATACCCCGGTCTGACGGGAATGAGTGGTGGGTGCCTAGGGCTTTTCTTAGACGCCCCCAGGACCAACCCAGGCCCCGGTTCCAACCATTTATTCTCAGGGGTCCGCTCGCACCGATGGCCAACCAGCCTACCATACCGAGTGCCGAGAAGGGGGCCGAAGGCACAGATGTGCCTAGTACGGGCTGTGTGCTCTCTGCCGGGATCCTAGACACCAACTCCGGCCAACCCGGACTTCCCGGCGAAGGGTAAGTAGTTCGGGGGTCCGGACGCACCGCTTTTATGACTGTCATTGGATGACCGGTGAAGATTCTACTATAGGAGTAACCCCTAACACAGCATAGCTGCGGGGCCTCAAACGGGCCCCTATGCAGCACTCAGTAGCTCGGCCTAGTGGTTCGCTGGGAAGGCCCAGGACCCTATTCAAAGGACTCTTTATAGTAAATCGAGTGTGTCGGAAGTTCGCGACTCCCTCACCTTGAGAAAAGCTATATAGAGCTTCTTAAATATGAATAGAGGCATCCTATCGGCGACTTCCTGCGCGGCCGCTGCCGACGCCACGTTATGAGTTACCCGAAGCATACATTGTTTCGCCACCGCACTATTAGTTAGCGGCGAGGATAAATAACCTCGGGCGGTCGTAACGCGTTGAGGCCCACGGCCAATCGCGCTGCGCCGCCCGATATACAAATCGCGGGCCTGCTTCAAACTATGTGGGGCTACTCCCGAGCCGACGGCCGGGCAGCAGTCCCCGAGGCAGAGCCCTCAGCCGCCCCTGACCAGGGTGAAGATGGCTGTAAAGTCC
>CAXKTH010000248.1:62500-67500 GCA_964056705.1 Troilus luridus
GTGTAGTAGAGCGCGGAGGAGACCGGATCACACTCTCGGGAGGCGCGGCGCTGCCGGCTCCGGCCTAGCAAGCCGGAGACCCCGAAAACATATTTAACCATCTCCTCCATCTCCGTCCCCGAGGTGTCTCGGTCGGGCGCGAGGATGTTGCGAGATTCGGCGGCTTGGCATCACGCCCTGCCCCGGCCGCCGATATTAACTGACAATGACGCACATGCTGTATGTCGGAAATGGCCGGAAACGAGCCTATTTCCACATACATTTATGAGTATTTATAATATACTACCCTGAGCGGTGGATCACTCGGCTCGTGGGTCGATGAAAGACGCAGCAAACTGCGCGTCGTCGTGTGAACTGCAGGACACATGAGCATCGACATTTCGAACGCACATTGCGGCCCTGGGCTAGAACCAAGGGCCACCCCTGTCTGAGGGTCGTCTTTAAAAGAGGCATGAGCACTTGTCTCGACCACAGTTGACCCGACATGGCGTCCGACCTCCTTTGGGAAGTCGGCCCGGGGTCGGAATGGGGGCTCCCGTCTAGGGGGGAAGGCTTCGTGCCTCTCCTCTCCTACGACGGGTCCCCTTAAATAATCCGCCGGCAAAAGCCAGGCCGGACAGGTCGTGCTCACTCTCACACGAGGCTCACAGCCCGCTCCCCTCCGCGCGCCACTCCCGTCCCCGACATACCACTGTGGGGGGATGGCGCGGCGGCGGTCGGATGCGCGAGCTGACGCCCGCAACGGCGATAGGGCCCTCTCCCTCCGGGGAGTCGGACCCAGCCCGCACCCTTGTGGCCTCCAGTTTGTAGTACGCATGTAGCTCGTGAAAGAGACGGACAACCGATCCGGTGTCCCGGTCGCACGTAGCCCGCCTTTGCGCTAACCCGTGAAGTGTGGACTCTTGGCGGCCGCGTGGCAAATTCCGGATCGGCCCCACTACACTGCGTCGGAGGAACCGCTCTACATGAGGTGCGGGTTTGAAGTCGCCATGGGGTGCGTCCGCCGCCTCTCTCTCGTCTGGGGGCTGGTAGCGGCAGAGCTTTCTCGCTTGTGGAGGCTGAATATACGCCTGTCCTGGCCGAGTCGGTCTTTTCCTCATTACCCCCTTTAAGGAGGGGCGTAATTGAGGAAAACATTATATATCTCGACCTCAGATCAGGTGGGACTCCCCGCCGAATTTAAGCATATTAGTAAGCGGAGGAAAAGAAACTAACAAGGATTCCCCTAGTAGCTGCGAGCGAACAGGGATTAGCCCAGCACTGAATCCCAAAGGCCTCGCCTTTAGGGAAATGTAGTGTTTAGGAGTGCCCGTTTAACCCGGGGTCCGTGCACCGCGTTCAAGTCCATCTTGAACGGGGCCACGGTCCGAAGAGGGTGCCAGGCCCGTAGATGACCGGTGCCGGCCCCGGGTGGGTCCCTCCTTAGAGTCGGGCTGCTTGAGAGTGCAGCCCTAAGCGGGTGGTAAACTCCATCTAAGGCTAAATACAACCACGAGACCGATAGAGAACAAGTACCGTGAGGGAAAGTTGAAAAGAACTTTGAAGAGAGAGTTCAAGAGTACGTGAAACCGCTCAGGGGTAAACGGAAAAGACCCGAAGCCCCGAAACGGGAGATTCACGTCTTCTCGCCGGGTCCGCACCCCGACAGGGGGGATGGCCTTTCGCCCCGTCCGGCTTGTCCGTGGCGGTGGGTGGGCCGCCCTCCACGGGGTCGTGTACCCGCGGGGGACCGCACTTCTCCCTCAGTAGGACGTCGCGACCCGCTCTGCGGCGGTCTAAGGTCTGGAAGATTGTCTGGCTCGGGGCCTCCACTTTTGTGGCGGTCAAGTGACAGCTCTCCGGCACCGTGGCCGTCGTTCCGGGCGGTATCGAAAGACTACGGCGCTGGGCCGCTCCACTAGCGAGCGCCGCCGTCTCCCCGCAAGACCGGGCGTTTACCAGGGGGTGCCTTAACGGACACGCCCGGCTAGGCGCTCGGGCCCCTGGCGGGTGAGCACTCCGGCATGGCCCAGTCCGCCAGTCGGCGGCGCTTCAGATTCGGGAACTTATCCGACCCGTCTTGAAACACGGACCAAGGAGTCTAGCGTGTGCGCGAGTCATTGGGTGTAAAACCTAAAGGCGCAATGAAAGTGTCAGGGGTGTCTCCTTTAGGAGCGCATCCCGTTGGGAGGATGGGCCGCCGTACGATCACTCGTCGGAGCCCCGCACTCCCGGGGCGTCTCGTTCTCATCACGAGTGGAGACGCACCAGGAGCGCACACGCTGGTACCCGAAAGATGGTGAACTATGCCTGGCCAGGACGAAGCCAGGGGAAACCCTGGTGGAGGTCCGAAGCGATTCTGACGTGCAAATCGATCGTCTGAGCTGGGTATAGGGGCGAAAGACCAATCGAACCATCTAGTAGCTGGTTCCCTCTGAAGTTTCCCTCAGGATAGCTGGCTCTCGGGAAGAGACGAGTCTCATCCGGTAGAGCGAATGATTAGAGGTGATGGGGTCGAAACGACTTCAACCTATTCTCAAACTCCCAATAGATGAGAGCCCCGGCTTGCTTAAAAGTGAAGCCGCGGGACTCGGATCAGAGATGCCAAGTGGGCCAATTTTGGTAAGCAGAACTGGCGCTGTGGGATGAACCAAACGCAGAGTTAAGGCGCCTGATTCGACGCTCACGTGAAACCATGAAAGGCGTTGGTTGCTTAAGACAGCAGGACGGTGGCCATGGAAGTCGGAATCCGCTAAGGAGTGTGTAACAACTCACCTGCCGAAGCAACTAGCCCTGAAAATGGATGGCGCTGTAGCGTCGTGCCTATACTCTGCCGTCAACGGCAAATCGGGCCGCCCCTCACGGGGAGTCGCCGTTAAGCCTTGACGAGTAAGAGGGTCGCGGCGGTGTGCGCGGAAGGGTCCGGGCGCGAGCCCGCCTGGAGCCGCCGCCGGTGCAGATCTTGGTGGTAGTAGCAAATACTCCAGCGAGGCCCTGGAGGACTGATGTGGAGAAGGGTTTCTTGTGAACAGCTGTTGCACAAGAGTCAGTCGATCCTAAGCCCTAGGAGAAATCCGAAGAGAATGGTTGCCGTTATTGTTAAACATGTCGCATTCGGCGTACTGCGGTTGTAATATACCGCGGCTACGCCGTAGCGCGCTGTTGTGCAGGCACCGTTTGGGCGAAAGGGAATCCGGTTCCTATTCCGGAACCCGGCAGCGGAACCGCTCCAATTCGGGCCCTCACCAGAGGACTCGTCGGGGTGACCCGAAATGACCCGGAGAAGCCGTAGGGAGGTCCGGGGAGAGTTGTCTCTTCTCTATAAGCGTTCGAGTTCCCTGGAAGCCTCTAGGAGGGAGATAGGGTTTGGAACGCGAAGAGCACCGCACTTACGGCGGTGTCCGGATCTTCCCCTCGGACCTTGAAAATCCGGGCGAGGGCCACGGGGAACACCGCGCCGGCTCGTACCCATATCCGCAGCAGGTCTCCAAGGTGAATAGCCTCTAGTCGATAGAATAATGTAGGTAAGGGAAGTCGGCAAACCCGATCTGTAACTTCGGGATAAGGATTGGCTCTGAGGATCGTGGCGCGCCGGGCTTGGTCGGGAAGTGGAGCGGTGCCAACGTGCCGGGCCTGGGCGAGGTGAAAGGCGTTCTACGCCCGGACCCTAGCTCGGTCCCGTGCCTTGGCCACCCACGGATCTTCCTTGCTGCGAGCCTCCGGCTGTCTAGTTGCCGTGCTTCCGCGCGGAGGACGGGCCGGCAGGCTCTTCGGCCGCCATAGAACGATCAACTTAGAACTGGCACGGACCAGGGGAATCCGACTGTCTAATTAAAACAAAGCATTGCGATGGCCCCAAGGGGTGATGACGCAATGTGATTTCTGCCCAGTGCTCTGAATGTCAACGTGAAGAAATTCAAGCAAGCGCGGGTAAACGGCGGGAGTAACTATGACTCTCTTAAGGTAGCCAAATGCCTCGTCATCTAATTAGTGACGCGCATGAATGGATTAACGAGATTCCCTCTGTCCCTACCTACTTCAGTACTGGGGCCACAGATATGGAAGATAGTGTTCGATGAGTGCGTGAGAAGAGTAAATGACAGTGGGAAAAGAATGATAGCTTTTGCGGATGATGGTGTAATTGTGGTATGCGCGGACACCAGAGCAAGCTTGGAAGTGAGTGCAAATGAAGCTATGAGTGTGCTTGGAGTGTGGATGAAAGAGAATAAGATGGTCTTATCAGTGGAGAAGACGGTATGGATGATGCTGAAAGGGAGTCTGAGTGACAGAGGTCGGGTCAGGATCAAGATGGACACAAGAGCGCTGAATAATGTGAAACGAGTCAGGTACCTGGGTGTGACCTGGGAAGAGGAAATGAGGATCCAGACTCATGTGGAAGGAGTGTGTGAACGAGCTGTGAAAATGTTTAATGGAGTGCTCGGGATGTATGGAAGAGCGAACGGAGTTAGCTTGAGAGAGCGATTTGTGGACCTCCTTTACAGTGGGCTGTTCCTGGCGATTGTTACTTATGCGGCTGGTGCCTGGGGAGATAAGCTCACAGGCTGGACAAGGAGAAGGCTGAGGAGTAATCAGAGGAAAGTACTGTTGAGAATGACGAAAGCTTACAGGACGATCTCACAGGATGCTTTGGAAGTGTTGGCGGGTGTGTGGTCCTTGGATCTAGAGTTGGAAAGGAGATGGGCAGCATACAGGTTGAGGAGCCAGGGCAGTGTGCTGTGGAGGAGGACGGAAATCGAGGGTGTAAGGAGAAGAGCGAGACTGAGGCAGATATGCTTGGATGAATGGCAAACAAGATGGAGTGACTCGGACAAGGGCAGATGGACGTATGAATGGATACCGAGTGTGAAAGACAGAATGAAAATGAAGTGGATGATACTGAATAGGTGTGTAGTACAAGTGTTGAGTGAGCATGGATGCTTTAAGGAGAAATTGAAAAAGTTCAATTTAGTGGATGAGGAAATGTGTGACTGTGAGATGAATGTACCAGAGGGGGTACAGCA
>CAXKTH010000248.1:72500-75000 GCA_964056705.1 Troilus luridus
TAGCGCGGGTAAACGGCGGGAGTAACTATGACTCTCTCAAGGTAGTGACATGCCTCCCCAACCAATTGGAGAGGCTCCTGAATGTATTGGCGAGATTCCCTCTGTCCCTATTGAAATTCGTACGTTAACCCGATGGGCCCGGCGGGCCAGCTGAGGCTCTGCCCTTGCCTAGGGGAAATCGCCTCGGGTTAAACGGGAGGCGTAGACCCCATATTCAATTGTATATATGTATATGTATTTATATATATATAATATATAACCGGTAGGCGTAGACCCCATATTAAATTGTATCGCTTTGTACGGGGGGAAGGTAAGGCCGAAAGGCTGTGTCTCCCAAGCATCCATAGTTCCCAGATGCAATCTATACGTAGAGAGCCGTATATACAATGTACATATAGAAATCCGTACGGTTCTCTGACCGGGCCCACTGCGGATGTGTGAAGTTATAAATTGATATTATAAGTGAATTTGATGAATGAATTGATATTACTTATGACCCCGACAGTAAGTTATATTACTAGTAGAAAAAAAAAAAATTTTATAATAAAATATTATATATTTCAACTAAAGATGTTTAAAGTATTGTACAATTTTATAATAAACGTAATAAAACATTATATGAGAGATGTGAAGTATAAATACATATAAGACATATATTTCAACAAGTCCCGATAGGGGGTTCGCATGCACCGATGAGCCTAGAGAGGGCGGGTAGCATTGCAAGGTGTTCAGCCGGGAGATCGGCTACCAACGCCGGCCAACCGTGAACCCCTAGGGTCGGGGGGGGGGGGTTCGCTGGCACCGATCGGCTAGCCCTCCAGCGGCAGAGTCCCGATTGGGGGGTCGCTGGCACCGTTACGCCCTAGTGCAGGCCAAAAGCTTAGCCGGGAGTTGAGGCACCAACTCCGGACGACCGTGAACCCCTAGGGTCGGGGGGGGGTTCGCTGGCACCGATCGGCTAGCCCTCCAGCGGCAGAGTCCCGATTGGGGGGTCGCTGGCACCGTTACGCCCTAGTGCAGGCCAAAAGCTTAGCCGGGAGTTGAGGCACCAACTCCGGACGACCGTGAACCCCTAGGGTCGGGGGGGGGGTTCGCTGGCACCGATCGGCTAGCCCTCCAGCGGCAGAGTCCCGATTGGGGGGTCGCTGGCACCGTTACGCCCTAGTGCAGGCCAAAAGCTTAGCCGGGAGTTGAGGCACCAACTCCGGACGACCGTGAACCCCTAGGGTCGGGGGGGTTCGCTGGCACCGATCGCCTAGCCCTCCAGACGCAGAGTCCCGATCGGGGGTTCGCTGGCACCGTTACGCCCTAGTGCTGGCCAAACCCTTAGCCGGGAGTTGAGGCACCACCTCCGGCCGACCCTGACCCTATCCGCCAGGGGTGGGCCTGGGGAAGGGGGGGGGGTTCGCTGGCACCGATCGCCTAGCCCTCTAGCGGGAGTCCCGATTGGGGGGTCGCTGGCACCGTTACACCCTAGTGCTTGCCGAACGCTTAGCCGGGAGTTGAGGCACCAACGCCGGCCAACCGTGAACCCCTAGGGTCGGGGGGGTTCGCTGGCACCGATCGCCTAGCCCTCCAGACGCAGAGTCCCGATCGGGGGTTCGCTGGCACCGTTACACCCTAGTGCTGGCCAAACGCTTAGCCGGGAGTTGAGGCACCAACGCCGGCCAACCGTTGACCCCTAGGGTCGGGGGGGTTCGCTGGCACCGATCGCCTAGCCCTCCAGACGCAGAGTCCCGATCGGGGGTTCGCTGGCACCGTTACGCCCTAGTGCTGGCCAAACGCTTAGCCGGGAGTTGAGGCACCAACTCCGGACGATCCTGGCCCTATCCGCCAGGGGTTGGCCAGGGGGGGTTCGCACGCACCGTTGCTATGACTGTCATCGGATGATTTGGGAAGATTGTATTATAGGGGACCACATGCACCGATACCCCGGTCTGACGGGAATGAGTGGTGGGTGCCTAGGGCTTTTCTTAGACGCCCCCAGGACCAACCCAGGCCCCGGTTCCAACCATTTATTCTCAGGGGTCCGCTCGCACCGATGGCCAACCAGCCTACCATACCGAGTGCCGAGAAGGGGGCCGAAGGCACAGATGTGCCTAGTACGGGCTGTGTGCTCTCTGCCGGGATCCTAGACACCAACTCCGGCCAACCCGGACTTCCCGGCGAAGGGTAAGTAGTTCGGGGGTCCGGACGCACCGCTTTTATGACTGTCATTGGATGACCGGTGAAGATTCTACTATAGGAGTAACCCCTAACACAGCATAGCTGCGGGGCCTCAAACGGGCCCCTATGCAGCACTCAGTAGCTCGGCCTAGTGGTTCGCTGGGAAGGCCCAGGACCCTATTCAAAGGACTCTTTATAGTAAATCGAGTGTGTCGGAAGTTCGCGACTCCCTCACCTTGAGAAAAGCTATATAGAGCTTCTTAAATATGAATAGAGGCATCCTATCGGCGACTTCCTGCGCGGCCGCTGCCGACGCCACGTTATGAGTTACCCG
>CAXKTH010000248.1:77500-87500 GCA_964056705.1 Troilus luridus
GGCCCTCCGGCGGTTTTAGGGGCGGCGGCGCACGTTCTCCTCCCTTGGAGGGCTAGTGTGTCTGCCGGGCTCCCGGCTCGAAACGCCGACAGCTATCTAGCGAGACGCTTACCGACGGACCCTTTGGCTTCCGATCGGGCCTTTCGCCGAGCAACGCTCACCTGTAGGGTGGTGCTCGGCGCCCTCTATTGGGGGTCTAAGGTCGTCTCTCGCTTCTGGCCTGTCTTTGGTGTAGTAGAGCGCGGAGGAGACCGGATCACACTCTCGGGAGGCGCGGCGCTGCCGGCTCCGGCCTAGCAAGCCGGAGACCCCGAAAACATATTTAACCATCTCCTCCATCTCCGTCCCCGAGGTGTCTCGGTCGGGCGCGAGGATGTTGCGAGATTCGGCGGCTTGGCATCACGCCCTGCCCCGGCCGCCGATATTAACTGACAATGACGCACATGCTGTATGTCGGAAATGGCCGGAAACGAGCCTATTTCCACATACATTTATGAGTATTTATAATATACTACCCTGAGCGGTGGATCACTCGGCTCGTGGGTCGATGAAAGACGCAGCAAACTGCGCGTCGTCGTGTGAACTGCAGGACACATGAGCATCGACATTTCGAACGCACATTGCGGCCCTGGGCTAGAACCAAGGGCCACCCCTGTCTGAGGGTCGTCTTTAAAAGAGGCATGAGCACTTGTCTCGACCACAGTTGACCCGACATGGCGTCCGACCTCCTTTGGGAAGTCGGCCCGGGGTCGGAATGGGGGCTCCCGTCTAGGGGGGAAGGCTTCGTGCCTCTCCTCTCCTACGACGGGTCCCCTTAAATAATCCGCCGGCAAAAGCCAGGCCGGACAGGTCGTGCTCACTCTCACACGAGGCTCACAGCCCGCTCCCCTCCGCGCGCCACTCCCGTCCCCGACATACCACTGTGGGGGGATGGCGCGGCGGCGGTCGGATGCGCGAGCTGACGCCCGCAACGGCGATAGGGCCCTCTCCCTCCGGGGAGTCGGACCCAGCCCGCACCCTTGTGGCCTCCAGTTTGTAGTACGCATGTAGCTCGTGAAAGAGACGGACAACCGATCCGGTGTCCCGGTCGCACGTAGCCCGCCTTTGCGCTAACCCGTGAAGTGTGGACTCTTGGCGGCCGCGTGGCAAATTCCGGATCGGCCCCACTACACTGCGTCGGAGGAACCGCTCTACATGAGGTGCGGGTTTGAAGTCGCCATGGGGTGCGTCCGCCGCCTCTCTCTCGTCTGGGGGCTGGTAGCGGCAGAGCTTTCTCGCTTGTGGAGGCTGAATATACGCCTGTCCTGGCCGAGTCGGTCTTTTCCTCATTACCCCCTTTAAGGAGGGGCGTAATTGAGGAAAACATTATATATCTCGACCTCAGATCAGGTGGGACTCCCCGCCGAATTTAAGCATATTAGTAAGCGGAGGAAAAGAAACTAACAAGGATTCCCCTAGTAGCTGCGAGCGAACAGGGATTAGCCCAGCACTGAATCCCAAAGGCCTCGCCTTTAGGGAAATGTAGTGTTTAGGAGTGCCCGTTTAACCCGGGGTCCGTGCACCGCGTTCAAGTCCATCTTGAACGGGGCCACGGTCCGAAGAGGGTGCCAGGCC
This sequence comes from Troilus luridus, assembly GCA_964056705.1. Classification (NCBI taxonomy): domain Eukaryota; kingdom Metazoa; phylum Arthropoda; class Insecta; order Hemiptera; family Pentatomidae; genus Troilus; species Troilus luridus. Next base: position 79,115 of record CAXKTH010000248.1, read on the forward strand.
CGTAGATGACCGGTGCCGGCCCCGGGTGGGTCCCTCCTTAGAGTCGGGCTGCTTGAGAGTGCAGCCCTAAGCGGGTGGTAAACTCCATCTAAGGCTAAATACAACCACGAGACCGATAGAGAACAAGTACCGTGAGGGAAAGTTGAAAAGAACTTTGAAGAGAGAGTTCAAGAGTACGTGAAACCGCTCAGGGGTAAACGGAAAAGACCCGAAGCCCCGAAACGGGAGATTCACGTCTTCTCGCCGGGTCCGCACCCCGACAGGGGGGATGGCCTTTCGCCCCGTCCGGCTTGTCCGTGGCGGTGGGTGGGCCGCCCTCCACGGGGTCGTGTACCCGCGGGGGACCGCACTTCTCCCTCAGTAGGACGTCGCGACCCGCTCTGCGGCGGTCTAAGGTCTGGAAGATTGTCTGGCTCGGGGCCTCCACTTTTGTGGCGGTCAAGTGACAGCTCTCCGGCACCGTGGCCGTCGTTCCGGGCGGTATCGAAAGACTACGGCGCTGGGCCGCTCCACTAGCGAGCGCCGCCGTCTCCCCGCAAGACCGGGCGTTTACCAGGGGGTGCCTTAACGGACACGCCCGGCTAGGCGCTCGGGCCCCTGGCGGGTGAGCACTCCGGCATGGCCCAGTCCGCCAGTCGGCGGCGCTTCAGATTCGGGAACTTATCCGACCCGTCTTGAAACACGGACCAAGGAGTCTAGCGTGTGCGCGAGTCATTGGGTGTAAAACCTAAAGGCGCAATGAAAGTGTCAGGGGTGTCTCCTTTAGGAGCGCATCCCGTTGGGAGGATGGGCCGCCGTACGATCACTCGTCGGAGCCCCGCACTCCCGGGGCGTCTCGTTCTCATCACGAGTGGAGACGCACCAGGAGCGCACACGCTGGTACCCGAAAGATGGTGAACTATGCCTGGCCAGGACGAAGCCAGGGGAAACCCTGGTGGAGGTCCGAAGCGATTCTGACGTGCAAATCGATCGTCTGAGCTGGGTATAGGGGCGAAAGACCAATCGAACCATCTAGTAGCTGGTTCCCTCTGAAGTTTCCCTCAGGATAGCTGGCTCTCGGGAAGAGACGAGTCTCATCCGGTAGAGCGAATGATTAGAGGTGATGGGGTCGAAACGACTTCAACCTATTCTCAAACTCCCAATAGATGAGAGCCCCGGCTTGCTTAAAAGTGAAGCCGCGGGACTCGGATCAGAGATGCCAAGTGGGCCAATTTTGGTAAGCAGAACTGGCGCTGTGGGATGAACCAAACGCAGAGTTAAGGCGCCTGATTCGACGCTCACGTGAAACCATGAAAGGCGTTGGTTGCTTAAGACAGCAGGACGGTGGCCATGGAAGTCGGAATCCGCTAAGGAGTGTGTAACAACTCACCTGCCGAAGCAACTAGCCCTGAAAATGGATGGCGCTGTAGCGTCGTGCCTATACTCTGCCGTCAACGGCAAATCGGGCCGCCCCTCACGGGGAGTCGCCGTTAAGCCTTGACGAGTAAGAGGGTCGCGGCGGTGTGCGCGGAAGGGTCCGGGCGCGAGCCCGCCTGGAGCCGCCGCCGGTGCAGATCTTGGTGGTAGTAGCAAATACTCCAGCGAGGCCCTGGAGGACTGATGTGGAGAAGGGTTTCTTGTGAACAGCTGTTGCACAAGAGTCAGTCGATCCTAAGCCCTAGGAGAAATCCGAAGAGAATGGTTGCCGTTATTGTTAAACATGTCGCATTCGGCGTACTGCGGTTGTAATATACCGCGGCTACGCCGTAGCGCGCTGTTGTGCAGGCACCGTTTGGGCGAAAGGGAATCCGGTTCCTATTCCGGAACCCGGCAGCGGAACCGCTCCAATTCGGGCCCTCACCAGAGGACTCGTCGGGGTGACCCGAAATGACCCGGAGAAGCCGTAGGGAGGTCCGGGGAGAGTTGTCTCTTCTCTATAAGCGTTCGAGTTCCCTGGAAGCCTCTAGGAGGGAGATAGGGTTTGGAACGCGAAGAGCACCGCACTTACGGCGGTGTCCGGATCTTCCCCTCGGACCTTGAAAATCCGGGCGAGGGCCACGGGGAACACCGCGCCGGCTCGTACCCATATCCGCAGCAGGTCTCCAAGGTGAATAGCCTCTAGTCGATAGAATAATGTAGGTAAGGGAAGTCGGCAAACCCGATCTGTAACTTCGGGATAAGGATTGGCTCTGAGGATCGTGGCGCGCCGGGCTTGGTCGGGAAGTGGAGCGGTGCCAACGTGCCGGGCCTGGGCGAGGTGAAAGGCGTTCTACGCCCGGACCCTAGCTCGGTCCCGTGCCTTGGCCACCCACGGATCTTCCTTGCTGCGAGCCTCCGGCTGTCTAGTTGCCGTGCTTCCGCGCGGAGGACGGGCCGGCAGGCTCTTCGGCCGCCATAGAACGATCAACTTAGAACTGGCACGGACCAGGGGAATCCGACTGTCTAATTAAAACAAAGCATTGCGATGGCCCCAAGGGGTGATGACGCAATGTGATTTCTGCCCAGTGCTCTGAATGTCAACGTGAAGAAATTCAAGCAAGCGCGGGTAAACGGCGGGAGTAACTATGACTCTCTTAAGGTAGCCAAATGCCTCGTCATCTAATTAGTGACGCGCATGAATGGATTAACGAGATTCCCTCTGTCCCTACCTACTGCCCCGCAAAGGAGGCTGGGGCCCAACCTCACATAAGTGAGGGGGGAGACCCCCAGAATCCAACTGCCTATCTACACGTCCGTACCTTCGGGTGCACGTGCGGGGTGGACATCTTCGCGGCAGCTGGTCTGAAGTTTCAGATTGGCTGTCGCGAAGATGACTAACGGAGAAGGCAAATTCGTCGAGGAGAGTAGAGCAGATGCAATAAAGGAAATGGCCTGGATTGGACTGGACAAACAAAGGTTACAAAAGGTATAGACGATGAGCTGGTGAACCAGGGGTACTTTGGCTTCCTAATAGATACTTTCTGGGGAACCCCCCGCCTGGCAAGCACTATGTAAGGTGCCTGCGGATCGGTACGTAGGAGTTCGGAAAGCTTGGGTAGCTCCAAAGTGAGTAAGAACCAGGAACCATATGAAGTTTGAGTATCATCACTTCAAAATGGTATAGCTCTACCAAAGGGGAGTACCCCTTTCTTGAAACCAAGGTTTCAAGGGGCGTGCCCGGTAGGGGGAGCCTTGCATAGCAGTGGGACAAAATCAAAAATTTTTTCAAAATGTATTCGAAGCAAGGAGTAGAAAGAGTAGAAAAGAAAGGAGACGATGATGTTAAGTCGCAAAATGAGGAGATATATGAAGGAACAGCAGCGACAAAGCATAACGATGAAATCTCCAAAATTTTGGAAGATATCGAAAGTTATACAACAAGAACCCTGAGCACCAAAGACGGTAGGCATGAAAAATATATTCTACCTAGAATAACAAGCATAAGAGAGTTACAAGCAAAATGGGTTCAAGAAAGCAAGAGCGCAGCTAAAATAGATTGGGTGGTGTCCAAGATTGAAGCTCTTGAAAAAGAAATAAGAAAAGATAAGAACGATAGCTGGAAAAATGAAATAAAGGAAATAGTTGGTGATATAATCAATGAAAAATTTCAGGATATATCAAGAGTAATAGATGCAGAGATAAAAGAACTAGCATCTAAGAATAAAGGAAGTATAGGTGAGGAACTGAACAAACTTCACTCAACTATAGCTGAGATCAAAGATACAAGAGTAAAGAGAGCTGAAGTGTCAGTACCGGCCTGGACAGAAGTGGTTAGAAAAGGGAAAAAGAAAGGACCTATAGTGTCGATAGCTTTTCCTAAAGAGGGAGAGATGAAGACAAAGAGAGACCTATTTCAATGCATGGGTGGTAACAAGACAGAAGTAAGGATTGAAGGTATGAGAAAGCAGAGTGGAATAGTTATCATGGAAGTTGCAGATAACAAAGATGTTGAAGTAATTAAAAACATGACTGAGCTCAAGAAAGAAGGATTTAGAATTAATGAAGAGCCCAAAATGAGAAGCCCAAGAATTATTATCAGAGGGGTAGATAATGATATAGAAAGAGAAGACCTTGTCGAGATAATAAGCAATAAAAATGAAGATATATTCGATGGAATAGAAAAAAGTAAAGTAAAGACTGCATTCGTCCCAGAGGTAAGGTGGGGCAGAAAAACAAAATATACTCAATCATGGGTTGTGAGACTCGATGAAAGAGTATTTCAAAGAATCATAAAAAAAGGCAAAATATATGTGGGAATGTGGGCGTGCAAGGTGGAAGAGTTCCTTGCCCCAATGAGATGTTACAAGTGCCTGGGTTATGGCCATAAAGGTATAACTTGTAAAAGAGATGTTACATGTGCCAAATGCGGAAGTGAAAAACATAAAAAAGATAAATGTACACACGAAGGAGAACCCATCTGTGTAAATTGTACCAGAAATGGCCTCAAAGATGTAAACCACTCAGTATATTGGGAAGCCTGCCCAATAACAGTCAAAGAGCGAAAAAGAACTAAAGAGATCACGTCATATGAGTATAAGGAACCTATGACGATGGAAGTCAGTGAGAAAAACACAGAGGAGCCTAGTCAAGCTGAGGCACTAGAGGTGGTCAGAGATGAGCCAAAAGAACAGAGAGAAACAAACAGGAGTGATATTGATAGTAAGGACCAAGATGATTAAAGGAAAAAGGAAAAGGAAAAAGAGTGATGAAATGAAAATCAGATTGTTGCAACACAACACTGATAGGGCAAGGAACGTATCTATAGAAACAAGAACAAAAGCAGTAACTGAGGAAATAGATATAGTAGCTTTGCAAGAACCTTACGTGGGAAAAGGATATAAAATCACAGAGTATGGACTAGGAAGCAAAATACTAACTGGTGAAAAGCAAGGAGAGAGGCCTTGGGCTGGAATAATAGTCATAAACCCACAAGTAAGTGTAATGAAAATACAGGATTTGTCAAATAGCCACTGTGTAGTAACTGAGGTACTACCTCAAAATGGAGAACATTTTTACATAACAAATGTCTACTGTCAGTATAAAGACGACATAGAAATTCACTTAAGATCGATAGATAAAGTGATGTACAGACTGAAAAATAAACCTGTGCTCATAGTAATGGATGCAAATGCAAAAAGCCCATCTTGGGGAGGGAAAAGACATGACGATAGAGGTAGAAAACTAGAGGAGCTTATATCCACATGGAGTTTAACTATCATAAATGAGAAATCCCAAGGACCAACATATCACAGGGGCAATGCCAAGTCATATATTGACATAACACTGGCAACAAAGGAAATGACGGAAAGAATAAAGAGGTGGAAGTTGACTTGGAACTGGTCGTCTAGCTGCCATGCAGCAATTATTATTGAGGTTGGTAGCAGACGTATTTCCAGGACCGATAAAGCGGAAGATAAGAGGTGGAACACCAGAATGGCAAACTGGGATGAATTTAGGAAGATCTTGAGTGAAGAGAAGGACAAGGTAGAAAAGTTCCACCTAAATACAAAAGAGACAGTTGCAGAATATGCGGAAAAAATTGAAAAATGGTTACTAAAAGCAGCAAAGAAGTCTCTGAAGCAGATCAGACCAAGACCAAGGAAGGTCAAGTGGTGGTGTAAGGAGTTGCAATTAATGAGAAGGGAGGTACTAAGACTGAGAAAGGAAATTAAAAGGACTAAAGATGAGATACAAAAGACTGAGATCCAGAGTAACTGGAAAATAAAGAGAAGAGAATATAGGAGACAAATAGAGAAGCTAAGAAACGAGAGTTGGGAACGATTCGTAAATGAAGAGTTCCAGAAGGGTCCTTGGAACGTGGTCTATAAATTGGCGAAAGGAAAGATAAAACCCAGTAATGTAATGGTTGCAATTGGAGAAGACCTTAAAGAATATACATGGGAAGAGTCTGCCATAAGGCTCATGAACGGGCTGGTGCTTGATGATGAAAGAGATAAGGAAGAGCATAAAAGAATCAGAAAGGAAGTAGAGGATGAAGGCACGGATCCCCTAAGGGGGAGAGTCACAGTAACAGAAGGCAAGGTTTTTGACGCTCTCACCAAATGCAAAAAAGGAAAAGCTCCAGGTTGGGAAGGTATAGTGGTCGAGATGGTGAAAGAAGGATGGAGTATCATAAAAGTGTCAATCACTAGATTGTTCCAAGGTTGTTTTGACAAAGGGATTTTCCCAAACAGATGGAAAAAAGGCAGAATAAAGGCGTTGTTGAAAAATGAAGATAAGGATGCAACAAAAGTAAGGTCATATAGACCAATTTGCCTGCTCCCAGTTATGGGAAAGATACTAGAAAGATTAATATCAAGCGAAATGTATGAAACCTTTATAAGAGACATAGATGATCAGCAATATGGCTTTATGCCAAATAGGGCTACTGAAGATGCAATGAATAAGATCAGAGAAATAACAGAAAGCAGAAGAGAGAAATTTGTGCTGGGTGTATTTATAGATATGGCGGCAGCATTCGATCGAGTGTGGTGGCCGAGTGTGCTAAAAATACTGAAAGAAAGAAAAATAAAGAGAGGTTGCTTTAGATTAATAAAAGACTACCTAAAAGGTAGAGAAGTAGAATTAACAGAAGCAGGAAGAACTGTCAAAAAGAAGGTGAACAGAGGATGCCCACAAGGATCAGTGCTAGGTCCACAGATGTGGAAAATAGTAATAAATGAATTGATAACACTGATAAGGTTGAAATGGGAGATAGTGGCTTACGCAGATGATTGCGCAGTAATCATATGGGGAGAATCCAGAAGAGATCTGGAAGTGGGACTTAAAGAACTATTTAGAGAAATTGATACATGGTGTAACCTAAATAAGATGTTAGTCTCAAGTGAAAAAACCCACATGATGTTCCTAAAAGGCAATATGGTAAGAGAACCATGTGTTACGGTTGCTGATAATACCATAAAGACGATACAAGAAATAAAATATCTTGGTATAAAATGGGAAAGAGGATGGAAAGTGAACTCCCATATAATAGAAGTTACCACTAAAGGAAACAAGATCTTCAGAAATATGGTAAGGATGATGAGGATCTCCTGGAATGTGGAAGTGTACGAAGCCATGAGAAAAATATACAACGGGGTATATGTCCCTATAGTCCTATATGGCGTAGGGGCATGGTACGACCGTATGATAAAAAGTAGAGGTGCAAGAAAGCTGGTAAGCGGTCAAAGAAATATAGCCATTGCATTGACGGGAGCGTACAGAACAGTTTCAAGCGAAGCTCTCATGGTAATAGCAGGAATAACACCTCTAGATATAGAAGCGGAGGCAAGATGGATCAAAAGAAAATTTAAGAAAAATGAGATATTGGATTGGAACAACAACCAACTAAACCAAATTGGAATTAGAAGGCAAATAGATCAAATCAAATGTGAAAAATGGCAAGCACGATGGGAAGCATCGGAGGTAGGTCAGTGGACGAAGAGGATACTACCGAATATTAAAGAGAGAATAGGAAGGATTTGGCTGAGACCGAATCACTACCTGAGTCAGATATTGAGTGGACACGGAGACTTTAAAAGTTTCCTTGAAAGAAAAGGGCTAATAAATGGAAATAGATGTGAATGTGGTGAAGAGGAAACTATAATACATATAATGGTGGACTGCATTAGATATCAAGAAGAGAGAAGAAACTGGCCGGAGATGGAAGATAAATACGAGGTAAGAAATTGGATAAAAGAAAAGACCATTGATGGGATGAAGATAATAATAGAAAAAATATTAAAGAAGAAGAAAGAAAGAGAAATTCAGGTATGAATAGAAGATAAAGACAAAGACTCGAAGGACTTCAAACGGGGACGGTATCCCACTACCGAATTGTTCGGTGGGCACCCTCCCATGGCACAATTCGGTCAGTCAAGCCGTAGGGGTTGAGTGAGTTCTGAACTTCCAGCCCCGGGCCGGTGACCATTCCTGCCTTTAAGGTATTTATACCAAAATGGTACTACGGGGGTGGCTCAATGCCATCTGGAGCCACCATGGGTTGGTGTCCAGGAGTGCTTGCACTGCCTGGTCACATGACGTAGTGGCGTGGTTAGATCCCTCTGTTGAGGGGGAGCTGGATAGGGGTTATGCCCCAGCCAAAACGACATTGACACAGCAGACTAATGGTCAAAAACTCTAAAGAGTTAGAACCACTGCAGCAAAGTGTCTTTATATATATGTCCCTACCTACTGCTGCTTTGACAAAGGTATCTTTCCTATTAGATGGAAGAAGGGGAGAATAAGGGCCCTTCTAAAAAGTGAGGATAAAGAAAAAAATAAGATAAAATCTTATAGGCCGATATGCTTATTGCCGGTAATGGGTAAGCTTTTGGAAAGAGTTATAGTGAAAGAAATGAATGATACATTTGTGAAAAATATTGAGAGCAACCAATTTGGGTTCATGCCAAACAGAGGTACGGAAGAT
>CAXKTH010000248.1:92500-104073 GCA_964056705.1 Troilus luridus
TCCGGACGACCGTGAACCCCTAGGGTCGGGGGGGGGGTTCGCTGGCACCGATCGGCTAGCCCTCCAGCGGCAGAGTCCCGATTGGGGGGTCGCTGGCACCGTTACGCCCTAGTGCAGGCCAAAAGCTTAGCCGGGAGTTGAGGCACCAACTCCGGACGACCGTGAACCCCTAGGGTCGGGGGGGTTCGCTGGCACCGATCGCCTAGCCCTCCAGACGCAGAGTCCCGATCGGGGGTTCGCTGGCACCGTTACGCCCTAGTGCTGGCCAAACCCTTAGCCGGGAGTTGAGGCACCACCTCCGGCCGACCCTGACCCTATCCGCCAGGGGTGGGCCTGGGGAAGGGGGGGGGGTTCGCTGGCACCGATCGCCTAGCCCTCTAGCGGGAGTCCCGATTGGGGGGTCGCTGGCACCGTTACACCCTAGTGCTTGCCGAACGCTTAGCCGGGAGTTGAGGCACCAACGCCGGCCAACCGTGAACCCCTAGGGTCGGGGGGGTTCGCTGGCACCGATCGCCTAGCCCTCCAGACGCAGAGTCCCGATCGGGGGTTCGCTGGCACCGTTACACCCTAGTGCTGGCCAAACGCTTAGCCGGGAGTTGAGGCACCAACGCCGGCCAACCGTTGACCCCTAGGGTCGGGGGGGTTCGCTGGCACCGATCGCCTAGCCCTCCAGACGCAGAGTCCCGATCGGGGGTTCGCTGGCACCGTTACGCCCTAGTGCTGGCCAAACGCTTAGCCGGGAGTTGAGGCACCAACTCCGGACGATCCTGGCCCTATCCGCCAGGGGTTGGCCAGGGGGGGTTCGCACGCACCGTTGCTATGACTGTCATCGGATGATTTGGGAAGATTGTATTATAGGGGACCACATGCACCGATACCCCGGTCTGACGGGAATGAGTGGTGGGTGCCTAGGGCTTTTCTTAGACGCCCCCAGGACCAACCCAGGCCCCGGTTCCAACCATTTATTCTCAGGGGTCCGCTCGCACCGATGGCCAACCAGCCTACCATACCGAGTGCCGAGAAGGGGGCCGAAGGCACAGATGTGCCTAGTACGGGCTGTGTGCTCTCTGCCGGGATCCTAGACACCAACTCCGGCCAACCCGGACTTCCCGGCGAAGGGTAAGTAGTTCGGGGGTCCGGACGCACCGCTTTTATGACTGTCATTGGATGACCGGTGAAGATTCTACTATAGGAGTAACCCCTAACACAGCATAGCTGCGGGGCCTCAAACGGGCCCCTATGCAGCACTCAGTAGCTCGGCCTAGTGGTTCGCTGGGAAGGCCCAGGACCCTATTCAAAGGACTCTTTATAGTAAATCGAGTGTGTCGGAAGTTCGCGACTCCCTCACCTTGAGAAAAGCTATATAGAGCTTCTTAAATATGAATAGAGGCATCCTATCGGCGACTTCCTGCGCGGCCGCTGCCGACGCCACGTTATGAGTTACCCGAAGCATACATTGTTTCGCCACCGCACTATTAGTTAGCGGCGAGGATAAATAACCTCGGGCGGTCGTAACGCGTTGAGGCCCACGGCCAATCGCGCTGCGCCGCCCGATATACAAATCGCGGGCCTGCTTCAAACTATGTGGGGCTACTCCCGAGCCGACGGCCGGGCAGCAGTCCCCGAGGCAGAGCCCTCAGCCGCCCCTGACCAGGGTGAAGATGGCTGTAAAGTCCAGACGCTTCACGGCGCGCCTCGGCCACCCCGGCCAACCGTCGAGTGGCGGGTGTCCCACCCCGGGTATAACCCGGTGGTCGGCCCCTCCAGCTCTTATGGCGGATATTAGGCCGGGAACCGGAGGGACAGCGCCGTGGGCGGACTCGGACCTTATATCACATCATATGTACAACATATGATAAATTTGTAACGGAGGGGCCTTATGGCGAAGCGGGGTCGCAGTAACCCATCTTCCCGGCTCCTCCCTGGTTGATCCTGCCAGTAGTTATATGCTTGTCTCAAAGCTTAAGCCATGCAAGTCTCAGTACGAGCTGACTTAAAGTGAAACCGCAAAAGGCTCAGTAAACCGGTCATAGTTTACCGGATATATGCCACTCACGTGGATAACTGTGGTAATTCTAGAGCTAATACATGCAACCAAGTCCCGACCAGCGATGGAAAGGACGCTTTTATTGGATCAAAACCATTCGCCCGGTTCGCCCGGGCGTCTGCTTGATGACTCTAGATAACACCACAGATCGCACGGTCACAGTACCGGCGACGTATCCGTCAAATGTCTGACTTATCAGCTGTCGATGGTAGACTCTGTGTCTACCATGGCGCTCACGGGTAACGGGGAATCAGGGTTCGATTCCGGAGAGGGAGCCTGAGAAACGGCTACCACATCCAAGGAAGGCAGCAGGCACGCAAATTACCCACTCCCGGCACGGGGAGGTAGTGACAAAAAATAACGATACGGGACTCATCCGAGGCCCCGTAATCGGAATGAGAACACCCTAAATCCTTTAACGAGGATCTATTGGAGGGCAAGTCTGGTGCCAGCAGCCGCGGTAATTCCAGCTCCAATAGCGTATATTAAAGTTGTTGCGGTTAAAAAGCTCGTAGTTGGTTCTGCGTGCCACGCTGTCGGTTCACCGCCTGTCGGTGCAACTGGCATGCCGTGGCATGTCCTGTCGGTGGCTGACGGGCTTCGCGGCGCGCCCCACTCGCTCACGCGTGTGGGTCGACGCGCCGTGTTGTCCTCGTTGGCCGGCTCAATCCTACCGCGGTGCTCTTAAACGAGTGTCGAGGTAGGCCGACACTGTTTACTTTGAACAAATTAGAGTGCTTCAAGCAGGCTCTGAAAGCAGCCTGAATAGTGGTGCATGGAATAATGGAACAGGACCTTGGTTCTATTTTGTTGGTTTTCGGAATCCAAGGTAATGATCAATAAGGACAGGCGGGGGCATTCGTATTGCGACGTTAGAGGTGAAATTCTTGGATCGTCGCAAGACGCACTAGAGCGAAAGCATTTGCCAAGTATGTCTTAATTGATCAAGAACGAAAGTTAGAGGTTCGAAGGCGATCAGATACCGCCCTAGTTCTAACCATAAACGATGCCAGCCAGCGATCCGCCGATGTTCCTCCGATGACTCGGCGGGGAGCTTTCCCCGGGAAACCAAAGCTTTTGGGTTCCGGGGGAAGTATGGTTGCAAAGCTGAAACTTAAAGGAATTGACGGAAGGGCACCACCAGGAGTGGAGCCTGCGGCTTAATTTGACTCAACACGGGAAACCTCACCAGGCCCGGACATTGGAAGGATTGACAGATCGATAGCTCTTTCTCGATTCAGTGGGTAGTGGTGCATGGCCGTTCTTAGTTGGTGGACTGATTTGTCTGGTTAATTCCGATAACGAACGAGACTCTGACCTATTAACTAGGCGCTCCCGGTATAAATACCTACCGGCGACAATTATTCTTCTTAAGGGGACAGGCGGCTCTCAGCCGCACGAGATTGAGCAATAACAGGTCTGTGATGCCCTTAGATGTTCTGGGCCGCACGCGCGCTACACTGAAGGAATCAGCGTGTTCTCCCCTGTCCGAAAGGTCCGGGCAACCCGCTGAACCTCCTTCGTGCTAGGAATTGGGGCTTGCAATTGTTCCCCATGAACGAGGAATTCCCAGTAAGCGCGAGTCATAAGCTCGCGTTGATTACGTCCCTGCCCTTTGTACACACCGCCCGTCGCTACTACCGATTGAATGATTTAGTGAGGTCTTCGGACCGGCGGTAACCGGCACCGGCTCGCTCGGTATCGGTTTCGCTGGAAAGATGACCGAACTTGATCATTTAGAGGAAGTAAAAGTCGTAACAAGGTTTCCGTAGGTGAACCTGTGGAAGGATCATTAAAGATTTGCATGCGTGTGTCTCTTGCCTCACGGCTCGATGGCATAGCGTGTGTCAAAACTTGAAGCCTCTAGTGCTTCCATTTTAATAGCCGCCGGTCGGGCCTCGGCCCTCCGGCGGTTTTAGGGGCGGCGGCGCACGTTCTCCTCCCTTGGAGGGCTAGTGTGTCTGCCGGGCTCCCGGCTCGAAACGCCGACAGCTATCTAGCGAGACGCTTACCGACGGACCCTTTGGCTTCCGATCGGGCCTTTCGCCGAGCAACGCTCACCTGTAGGGTGGTGCTCGGCGCCCTCTATTGGGGGTCTAAGGTCGTCTCTCGCTTCTGGCCTGTCTTTGGTGTAGTAGAGCGCGGAGGAGACCGGATCACACTCTCGGGAGGCGCGGCGCTGCCGGCTCCGGCCTAGCAAGCCGGAGACCCCGAAAACATATTTAACCATCTCCTCCATCTCCGTCCCCGAGGTGTCTCGGTCGGGCGCGAGGATGTTGCGAGATTCGGCGGCTTGGCATCACGCCCTGCCCCGGCCGCCGATATTAACTGACAATGACGCACATGCTGTATGTCGGAAATGGCCGGAAACGAGCCTATTTCCACATACATTTATGAGTATTTATAATATACTACCCTGAGCGGTGGATCACTCGGCTCGTGGGTCGATGAAAGACGCAGCAAACTGCGCGTCGTCGTGTGAACTGCAGGACACATGAGCATCGACATTTCGAACGCACATTGCGGCCCTGGGCTAGAACCAAGGGCCACCCCTGTCTGAGGGTCGTCTTTAAAAGAGGCATGAGCACTTGTCTCGACCACAGTTGACCCGACATGGCGTCCGACCTCCTTTGGGAAGTCGGCCCGGGGTCGGAATGGGGGCTCCCGTCTAGGGGGGAAGGCTTCGTGCCTCTCCTCTCCTACGACGGGTCCCCTTAAATAATCCGCCGGCAAAAGCCAGGCCGGACAGGTCGTGCTCACTCTCACACGAGGCTCACAGCCCGCTCCCCTCCGCGCGCCACTCCCGTCCCCGACATACCACTGTGGGGGGATGGCGCGGCGGCGGTCGGATGCGCGAGCTGACGCCCGCAACGGCGATAGGGCCCTCTCCCTCCGGGGAGTCGGACCCAGCCCGCACCCTTGTGGCCTCCAGTTTGTAGTACGCATGTAGCTCGTGAAAGAGACGGACAACCGATCCGGTGTCCCGGTCGCACGTAGCCCGCCTTTGCGCTAACCCGTGAAGTGTGGACTCTTGGCGGCCGCGTGGCAAATTCCGGATCGGCCCCACTACACTGCGTCGGAGGAACCGCTCTACATGAGGTGCGGGTTTGAAGTCGCCATGGGGTGCGTCCGCCGCCTCTCTCTCGTCTGGGGGCTGGTAGCGGCAGAGCTTTCTCGCTTGTGGAGGCTGAATATACGCCTGTCCTGGCCGAGTCGGTCTTTTCCTCATTACCCCCTTTAAGGAGGGGCGTAATTGAGGAAAACATTATATATCTCGACCTCAGATCAGGTGGGACTCCCCGCCGAATTTAAGCATATTAGTAAGCGGAGGAAAAGAAACTAACAAGGATTCCCCTAGTAGCTGCGAGCGAACAGGGATTAGCCCAGCACTGAATCCCAAAGGCCTCGCCTTTAGGGAAATGTAGTGTTTAGGAGTGCCCGTTTAACCCGGGGTCCGTGCACCGCGTTCAAGTCCATCTTGAACGGGGCCACGGTCCGAAGAGGGTGCCAGGCCCGTAGATGACCGGTGCCGGCCCCGGGTGGGTCCCTCCTTAGAGTCGGGCTGCTTGAGAGTGCAGCCCTAAGCGGGTGGTAAACTCCATCTAAGGCTAAATACAACCACGAGACCGATAGAGAACAAGTACCGTGAGGGAAAGTTGAAAAGAACTTTGAAGAGAGAGTTCAAGAGTACGTGAAACCGCTCAGGGGTAAACGGAAAAGACCCGAAGCCCCGAAACGGGAGATTCACGTCTTCTCGCCGGGTCCGCACCCCGACAGGGGGGATGGCCTTTCGCCCCGTCCGGCTTGTCCGTGGCGGTGGGTGGGCCGCCCTCCACGGGGTCGTGTACCCGCGGGGGACCGCACTTCTCCCTCAGTAGGACGTCGCGACCCGCTCTGCGGCGGTCTAAGGTCTGGAAGATTGTCTGGCTCGGGGCCTCCACTTTTGTGGCGGTCAAGTGACAGCTCTCCGGCACCGTGGCCGTCGTTCCGGGCGGTATCGAAAGACTACGGCGCTGGGCCGCTCCACTAGCGAGCGCCGCCGTCTCCCCGCAAGACCGGGCGTTTACCAGGGGGTGCCTTAACGGACACGCCCGGCTAGGCGCTCGGGCCCCTGGCGGGTGAGCACTCCGGCATGGCCCAGTCCGCCAGTCGGCGGCGCTTCAGATTCGGGAACTTATCCGACCCGTCTTGAAACACGGACCAAGGAGTCTAGCGTGTGCGCGAGTCATTGGGTGTAAAACCTAAAGGCGCAATGAAAGTGTCAGGGGTGTCTCCTTTAGGAGCGCATCCCGTTGGGAGGATGGGCCGCCGTACGATCACTCGTCGGAGCCCCGCACTCCCGGGGCGTCTCGTTCTCATCACGAGTGGAGACGCACCAGGAGCGCACACGCTGGTACCCGAAAGATGGTGAACTATGCCTGGCCAGGACGAAGCCAGGGGAAACCCTGGTGGAGGTCCGAAGCGATTCTGACGTGCAAATCGATCGTCTGAGCTGGGTATAGGGGCGAAAGACCAATCGAACCATCTAGTAGCTGGTTCCCTCTGAAGTTTCCCTCAGGATAGCTGGCTCTCGGGAAGAGACGAGTCTCATCCGGTAGAGCGAATGATTAGAGGTGATGGGGTCGAAACGACTTCAACCTATTCTCAAACTCCCAATAGATGAGAGCCCCGGCTTGCTTAAAAGTGAAGCCGCGGGACTCGGATCAGAGATGCCAAGTGGGCCAATTTTGGTAAGCAGAACTGGCGCTGTGGGATGAACCAAACGCAGAGTTAAGGCGCCTGATTCGACGCTCACGTGAAACCATGAAAGGCGTTGGTTGCTTAAGACAGCAGGACGGTGGCCATGGAAGTCGGAATCCGCTAAGGAGTGTGTAACAACTCACCTGCCGAAGCAACTAGCCCTGAAAATGGATGGCGCTGTAGCGTCGTGCCTATACTCTGCCGTCAACGGCAAATCGGGCCGCCCCTCACGGGGAGTCGCCGTTAAGCCTTGACGAGTAAGAGGGTCGCGGCGGTGTGCGCGGAAGGGTCCGGGCGCGAGCCCGCCTGGAGCCGCCGCCGGTGCAGATCTTGGTGGTAGTAGCAAATACTCCAGCGAGGCCCTGGAGGACTGATGTGGAGAAGGGTTTCTTGTGAACAGCTGTTGCACAAGAGTCAGTCGATCCTAAGCCCTAGGAGAAATCCGAAGAGAATGGTTGCCGTTATTGTTAAACATGTCGCATTCGGCGTACTGCGGTTGTAATATACCGCGGCTACGCCGTAGCGCGCTGTTGTGCAGGCACCGTTTGGGCGAAAGGGAATCCGGTTCCTATTCCGGAACCCGGCAGCGGAACCGCTCCAATTCGGGCCCTCACCAGAGGACTCGTCGGGGTGACCCGAAATGACCCGGAGAAGCCGTAGGGAGGTCCGGGGAGAGTTGTCTCTTCTCTATAAGCGTTCGAGTTCCCTGGAAGCCTCTAGGAGGGAGATAGGGTTTGGAACGCGAAGAGCACCGCACTTACGGCGGTGTCCGGATCTTCCCCTCGGACCTTGAAAATCCGGGCGAGGGCCACGGGGAACACCGCGCCGGCTCGTACCCATATCCGCAGCAGGTCTCCAAGGTGAATAGCCTCTAGTCGATAGAATAATGTAGGTAAGGGAAGTCGGCAAACCCGATCTGTAACTTCGGGATAAGGATTGGCTCTGAGGATCGTGGCGCGCCGGGCTTGGTCGGGAAGTGGAGCGGTGCCAACGTGCCGGGCCTGGGCGAGGTGAAAGGCGTTCTACGCCCGGACCCTAGCTCGGTCCCGTGCCTTGGCCACCCACGGATCTTCCTTGCTGCGAGCCTCCGGCTGTCTAGTTGCCGTGCTTCCGCGCGGAGGACGGGCCGGCAGGCTCTTCGGCCGCCATAGAACGATCAACTTAGAACTGGCACGGACCAGGGGAATCCGACTGTCTAATTAAAACAAAGCATTGCGATGGCCCCAAGGGGTGATGACGCAATGTGATTTCTGCCCAGTGCTCTGAATGTCAACGTGAAGAAATTCAAGCAAGCGCGGGTAAACGGCGGGAGTAACTATGACTCTCTTAAGGTAGCCAAATGCCTCGTCATCTAATTAGTGACGCGCATGAATGGATTAACGAGATTCCCTCTGTCCCTACCTACTAACCCCAAACGGGAGTTGAGTATCTTCCTCCCACTGGTGGGTATATGTGGCTTTTGGTGGGGGAACTCACCAGGTGGTAACACTGGGCATGCCCAAAGCCACGAGCCATGTACGGTCGTGGGATGAAACTGAAGTTTCTTTTATAAAATGTCTGACGATGAGTCAAAAAACCAAAGAGTCGAGGAGGAGATTGTTGGAGTAGGCGAAGGTAGCATTACCACGCCAGTGTATGGGAGGACAAAGCGGAGAAGGACGTTGTCCGAAGGTTCTCCAGGCGAAGTACCCGCGAATGAGGCGGACACATGTAGATCAGTGTACGAGGAAGCGGTCCAGGAGATGAGATCGTATATCGAAAGGAATTTTGCGCCCAAGCATGGACAGTACTTTGAGGCGAGGTTCACCAAGGTGAGAGGTGAAATGGACCGGGTACAGAAAGGTTATAGGAGGCTGGAGAAGGTCGAGAGAAGACTTGAGAAAATGGAGAAAGTTCTTAAGAACTTTGTGGAGATGGACCTCGGGAAGGAGGTGGTGGCGGTGGCCGAGAGAGAGATGAGGGAGGTCGGCCAGAGGATGGTGGAGAAAGTGGCCAGGGAGAGCAGAAATGCGCTGGACACGATAAGGAAGAGCATCGATGGGGCATTGGAGACCATCACGATGCATGACGCGGAGAGAGGAAAGGAACTAGAGAGGTTCGAGAAGAGGCAAAGAGAAGGAATCTCGAAGGTTGTTAGTGAGGTGAGGAGTGTGTGTGAGAGAGGCAGTGGAAGTGAGATGACGGAGAAATTCATGAGCGATGTGAGAATGAATTTGAATAGAGTGTATGAGGGCGTTAAAAGTGTTAACGAGGTTGTGTCCCCTCTGGAGAAGAATGTTGTGAGTGGTGTGGCAGAAAAGATAGAAAGGGTGGATGTGGAAAGAGTGAGTGAGCGAGTTGTAAGCGCGGTGGAGAGCGCTGTGAAGAGTGTGAGAGGGACCGAGGAGAAAGAGGAAACCTTGTGGACGAAGGTTATAGGAAGGAAGAGAGGCCCTCGAGTGATGGTTGAATTGCCGAAAGTGAGTGAGAGAAAGGTTGAGAGAGGAGACATCATTAGGAGTTTGGATCCTAAAGGTGGAGACGTGAGAGTGAGGAGTGTCTCTCGGAGAGGTAAGAACTACCTGGTGGAGGTCCATGATCAGACCGATGTGGAGCGGCTGAGAGAGTGTGTGGGCCTGAAAGAGATGGGAGTGAAAGTGGATGGAGAGAGAGGATGGAGAAGCCCTAGAGTGAGGATCTATGATGTAGATAGGGAGATTGGAAAGGAAGACCTCTATGGGTGCGTGAGAAAGAGGAATCCGGAGCTCTTTGGTGGAATGGATGAGGCCACTGCGAAGGAAGGACTAGTTCCGGAATTCGTAGTGAGGAATGGTAGGGATGTAAGTGATTGGGTGGTTCGGGTGAAACCCGAACTATTCAAGCGAATGATGTATATGAGAAGGCTGTATTATAGGCTGTATTATAGGCTGTATGCAAGGCTGTATGCTGTGCCTATACTCTGCCGTCAACGGCAAATCGGGCCGCCCCTCACGGGGAGTCGCCGTTAAGCCTTGACGAGTAAGAGGGTCGCGGCGGTGTGCGCGGAAGGGTCCGGGCGCGAGCCCGCCTGGAGCCGCCGCCGGTGCAGATCTTGGTGGTAGTAGCAAATACTCCAGCGAGGCCCTGGAGGACTGATGTGGAGAAGGGTTTCTTGTGAACAGCTGTTGCACAAGAGTCAGTCGATCCTAAGCCCTAGGAGAAATCCGAAGAGAATGGTTGCCGTTATTGTTAAACATGTCGCATTCGGCGTACTGCGGTTGTAATATACCGCGGCTACGCCGTAGCGCGCTGTTGTGCAGGCACCGTTTGGGCGAAAGGGAATCCGGTTCCTATTCCGGAACCCGGCAGCGGAACCGCTCCAATTCGGGCCCTCACCAGAGGACTCGTCGGGGTGACCCGAAATGACCCGGAGAAGCCGTAGGGAGGTCCGGGGAGAGTTGTCTCTTCTCTATAAGCGTTCGAGTTCCCTGGAAGCCTCTAGGAGGGAGATAGGGTTTGGAACGCGAAGAGCACCGCACTTACGGCGGTGTCCGGATCTTCCCCTCGGACCTTGAAAATCCGGGCGAGGGCCACGGGGAACACCGCGCCGGCTCGTACCCATATCCGCAGCAGGTCTCCAAGGTGAATAGCCTCTAGTCGATAGAATAATGTAGGTAAGGGAAGTCGGCAAACCCGATCTGTAACTTCGGGATAAGGATTGGCTCTGAGGATCGTGGCGCGCCGGGCTTGGTCGGGAAGTGGAGCGGTGCCAACGTGCCGGGCCTGGGCGAGGTGAAAGGCGTTCTACGCCCGGACCCTAGCTCGGTCCCGTGCCTTGGCCACCCACGGATCTTCCTTGCTGCGAGCCTCCGGCTGTCTAGTTGCCGTGCTTCCGCGCGGAGGACGGGCCGGCAGGCTCTTCGGCCGCCATAGAACGATCAACTTAGAACTGGCACGGACCAGGGGAATCCGACTGTCTAATTAAAACAAAGCATTGCGATGGCCCCAAGGGGTGATGACGCAATGTGATTTCTGCCCAGTGCTCTGAATGTCAACGTGAAGAAATTCAAGCAAGCGCGGGTAAACGGCGGGAGTAACTATGACTCTCTTAACTTTCTGCTTTTGTTTCAGGAACTGATTTGGATTCGGCATAACATGATATAATGGACTCTTATGGTATGACATGGCATGGACACGGACATTCCAAACTAATGAAAAAGCATTATGGAGTTAAGCCAGAAAGATGAAGTATTTTCGGACGGAACCGAAGATCCCCGGATGAGCTCCTTGCAGGGGGAGGCATCGGGTCAAGCGACCTGCCCTGAACGCGTGGATAGCCAGGCGCGTCAGGACCAAATTGTTACTGGTGAAGAACCTAAGGAGCAGAGGACGCCTCTGGAGAGGCGTCGGGTGTTGAGTGTGGGTGAAGTGGTGTTGGAAGGAGTGGGAACTTCCATTTTTGATACCCCAGTGCGTCCGCTTAAGAGAGTGCGGAGTTCTCCGCAGGTAGGTGATGAAGGTTGGGCGGGGGACCAAAGTGTCCCTGTGAAGGTGAGGGAATTGTTGAAACAGGGGGTGGTTATAGAGGAGGAGGTGGCGGCGTACTGTGGGGATCGGAAGAATATGTCGGAGAAGAATTATAAGTGGGTGAGGGCCCGTTTCCATCGTATGGGGGTGATGGTGCAGGACATGATATTGGCCTATCAGGTCTTTATCGAGAACATGTTGACGGCGCGTGAGAACCTCGGCAAGGTGGAGGCGAGGTTCGAGCACATGGAGGGACAATTTGACATGACGATGGAGAGGATGAAGGACGAACTTATGACCG
>CAXKTH010000249.1:0-47899 GCA_964056705.1 Troilus luridus
AGACCTTGGTGAAAACTAGTTCCTTATTAGAAAAACTTTTCGGATTTCCTTTAAAATCGTTTTGGACAATGCTACCAATACCAAACTTTAGACATCCTTGAAAAATAATAAAGTTTGGATACAGAGATTTTGTAATAATTTTATTAACACACATACTTTATCTGAACGTGGACACACCAAATCATACTTTGGTGATGTAGGAACATCGATCAATTTTATCTGGCCACCGGCACATGTAGGTATTACAGGCAATGAACTGGCTGATAGGGCAGCAAAAGAAGCTCTTGCTCTTTCAGGTCGTGGTTAAGCTATCTTGACCCATCCGAGCTAGCGCGACCACCGAGACAGAACGTAGTCCAGGATTGGCTGGCCCTTTGGGACAATAGCCCTCCAAATAAACTGAAACTTATAAAAACAGATTTTAGACCATGGAGCAGCTCCTGTTGTGGCATCTGAAGAGAGGAAGTGGTCCTTAGACGACTTAGGGTTGGACATACAAGGCTTACTCACGCTCACCTAATCACTAAAATACCCGCCAACACGCGAGAAGTGCACCGAGAGCTTACCAATAGTCCATATCTTCGAAGGTTGTATCTTTTACAAAACCGCGATGCATAAAATAGGACTATGTACCTGGCAATGTATCAATGGTTTTGGGAAATGTGTAAAAGTACGTTAATAAGTCCATCGTCTTTCTATCAAAACAATGATTAAATAATAATATATAATGCATCTATCTTTTAATTTATTCTTTTTTAATTATTCATTATTTCTATTACTTTTTTTTATTCCGGTTTGATAAAAATTATTGCTAAAAAAACAAATATAAATAATATATATTCACTTAAACCAAACTAAATTAAGGAGTTGATGACCAATCGGTTTCACGGCTCAATTTTAAAACAACCAAACAAATCATACTTATAGAGTCCAGATAATTAATGATAATACTTATTCACCTACAAAAACAGACATGTCAGTATTATTTAAATGGGAAAATTGGCCAAAATCAGAAGACTACCTACATACGAGTTGATTTGACGACATCCATAAAAGAACATAGATCTTGAAAAGGTGACTATATATTGAGAAGCTTTAGTGCTTCATTGCTTAGATAAAAATTGATAAACTAATAATACAGAAGGAAACGATAATTATAAAAATACCACTACATTGATTTTTTTTATAACACATTTATCCTACACCAACATGCATAAGTAGAAAATACTCCCAAGAGCCAAAAAGTGGATAAAAGAAATAAAAAGGTAACACTTCAAGAATTGTTATTGCACCTCATAAACGGTACATAAAGCGGCCTTCAGGCTGAAGTATGTACCAATTCTGTGGAAAGTGGCCGAGGTTATAATGATTTTAAAACCTAACAAAACACCGACTGAAACGAAGTCGTATAGACCAATTTCATTTTTGGCAGTAATCTCAAAACTGTTCGAAATGTTGAAGAGATTGAAGCCACTATTAGAGGAGAGAAGTCTACTACCGGATCACCAGTTCGGGTTCAGACAGCGGCATTCCAATATTGAAAAGGTGCATAGAATTTCTCACAAAATCTTGAAGACTCTTGAGGAAAAGAAAGTTTGCTCGGCTGTTTTCTTAGATGTAGTGCAGGCATTTGATGAAGTCTGGCATCAAGGACTAGAATTCAAACTGCATAGAGATCTTCCAGAAGAATTCTACCTACTGTTAAAATCGTATATCTCTGAACGATATTTTAGGGTAAGACAGGGTGATGAATATTCTTCCCTAAAGAAAATAAACGCAGGTGTTCCACAAGGCAGCGTACAAGGCCCTATCCTATATTTATTATACACAAGGGATCTACCAAACAGAAGAGAAACAACTGTGGCAACATTTGCCGATGACACTGCTCTATTAGCAGTTGGTGATGATAAAGAAGAAACTACTAGGGAACTCCAGCACTCAATCACGGAGGTATGTGACTGGACCAAACGCAATGAACTATCAAACTAAATGAATGTAAATCTGTTCATATAGATTTCACAAATAAAAAAATAGATAAGCGAAAGATGTATATTAACAGACAGGAGGTACCGTATTCAAATAAAGTCAAATATCTTGGAATGACATTGGATGCTAGACTCAACTGGAAAGAGCATTTGAAAAAAAAAGAAAGAAGAGCTGAATATAAAATTTTGGAAAATGCACTGGCTGCTAGGAAGAAATTCACAACTTACAGTTGGGAACAAGCTTCTGTTGTACAAACAAGTCCTAAAACCGGTATGGACTTCAGCTCTGTGGTTGTACCAAGAAAAGCAACATGCAAATAATCCAATTATTCCAAAATAAAGTACTCAGAAATATAGTTGATGCTCCATGGTACGTCAGTAACGATAATTTTTATAGGGACCTCAAAGTAAACTCTGTCAGAGAAGATATTGGATGGTTTGCGGATAGTCACAATGAAAGAATTAAAATCCACGTAAACCCAGAAATGCAGAGCATAGCTGAGGAGGATTTGCATCAAATAAGGTGGCTTAAAAGAGTGAAGCCTAGTGACTTGTTACTAAAGTGAATTAAAGTAAATTAAAACTCCAAACAAAGGAAAATTCCACTAAATTGGGAGATTAGCCAATGGGCTATATCCCACACCCGAGATTTTTCACGTGAAAGAGGAGCGACTTGTTGCACAACAAGGTGGTTATAGTGGGTTGGAGTCCCACAATATCTGAGGATTTTTTGGCCACAGCTGTCCTTTTAGATTGACACCTTGTATACAAAATAAATAAAAAATTATCCAACACAAGTGTAACTAATTTGAATATGCTACTTACCCTTACTTGTAATTGTTATAATTTTGTAGTCAGGTTAATTTATTTTGAACACATGTTGTAATTTATAAAACCTTGTATACATTATTGACTATTAGAGATGCTATGGCTTTAAAGACTAATAACCGGGTTAATGGAATACACCTGTATGAAATGTATCGACAAATTAACAGTCCTTTCACATGGGTAAGGGGGCGGAATGGCTCGGTGGTAGAGCACTGAGTTGCACTGGTTCAAATCCCGCAGTAAAAGTAACATTTATTTAGTCCGTTTGCGGCGGGAGATGGATTATATGGGATCTAGGACCCTCCTGGGTCTCACCCCGGCTCTATAAAGTCCAGTCTCTACCAAGTACTGAACCCCCGGACTCGTTCACGGGGTCGTAGTGGTACAGGTTTTGGTTTTTTCACAGGAGCGGTGTACAGGGACTCAACCGCAAGATTATACCCCATATTTTGGGTAACAACATTATATAGGCTGGGTGAGCCTCAGGAGGGTCCTAGATCTTCTACAAACCCTCTCCAGCCGCTAACAGATCAAATAAATGTCTGGTAGTGAGCTGGTTTTGTAGCCAAGACATTCGGCATATCAGCCTGGCGTTCTATCACTGAACTACTCTACTCCCTGTGTTGCATAGAATTAATATTATGTAAGTATTTATTGCAAAATAAAACAAGTATTATTGCTTTTAATTAATCAAATATAAATATTATGATAAGGTAAAAATTACTAATTTATATGGTATTACCATTCCATCAATAGACAATTCCATACTTTTGACCTGTTTTTAATTTCTGTGGTAATTAACCGTTAAATCGTCGAGATCGTGCAATCCAGGCTAACACCATTCCTTGACAATTAAATTAGTCCCAGATAGAGGAAACCACTAGGTGAGAAAAGGACTAATAGCAAGTTGTAACATTAGCCGGGGCACAAAAGACATTATCGCAGGGACAATTATTAAAAGACCGTGAATAAGACCCTCTTTGTTACGGAGCCTTTGTGGCGATAGAGGGATTGCTCAGGAGCTAGGTAGCAGTTCCTTTGTGTGCCGCCGGGTGGCCATGCAAATCCCCACTGGCCCATGGCCAACTCCCTTCCTTGCAAGACGAATTTGTTTTCCATTCTGTACCCGTTTTATCCTCGAGTTCATAAAAAGATTTTTGGCTAGTTTGAACATTTAACAATTCAGCGAAGATGCAATACAGCCATATCGTTTATTAAATAAATAACAAACGGATAGATAAAAAGAAATCTGAACACACATCATTCCCTTAACATTGAGTTAATAAACGGTGGATGACTTGCAAGAAATTTATGGGTTCACTGAGATATTGAACAGATATATTAAGGATATACAATAGATATACGTGACTTATTGCTATTGACTATCAGTATATCTTATTGACTATGGACTACATCTCACTTTGAGACTACTCTCTTACATACAATAAACTATCTAATACATCTCTACTCTCTACTCTCCTACCTTCTCTTTTCTAATGTGAGAGGTAGTATTTATACGTTTAAAAGAATAGGGGAGCTCAAGGAAGTTACATTGCTGACAACACGATAGCTATTTCATAACTTAGGGGTAAGGAGCCTGCAAGTACACACAATATTCCTAGGTCATCAATCCAATCACACTATCCATTACTTATTGTATAATAACTTTTTGCGTTTTGGGGAAATGAATAATTCCAAATCGTAATTTTTTACGATGTACCTGAAAAAACCTTCTTAATACATAGATAGACTTCAATATAGAAAAAACACTTGGATATTGGGCTCAGGGTACTGAGTTTGTACTGTTTCTAAAACTGGTGTGCAGGGAGTGTTCAGATCATAAATCTACAGATCCGGTGAATAAGTGGTTCAGTCTAATCTTCTCCAAAATGAGTTTCTTGTACTTAAGTAAGCGGAATCGAGTTTTTTTCGTATTGAATAAGGGACTAAGTAAGGCATTGGCTTGAAAAATAGTTATTCTTTATATTACAACACCATTTCAAGCCAAAAACTAGGAAAATGATACGATTCCGGTTATCTGAAAGCAGTTAACTCCCTCTGGATAAAATCCGACTTAACCACTTATTCATGGGGTTAATATATCCGGTAGGTTTTTTTCATTATTAAACATATTCATATTATAGAAATTGGGTAAGGCTCAGGATGGTTTCATATCCCACAGAGATACTAGAATTTGACTTGCAGACGATTTTTCATGTAAGCAATAATTCCCCTTTAAGCCTAGACCTGATATTATAAACTTAGACATGACTTATATATTACGAGTATAACTATACGACTCGGTTTCCATCAACTGTCAACCTTTTTAGGACTTAACCACCAGGGCTGCAGATTTATCCCTGCAAAAAAACAATTAATAGAGTATTTAACATTTAAAATAGTTTATCTACCGAAACCGATCTTCGAACTCGATACCTTTAGCTCAGCAACTCAGCGCTATACATGTCCCGTCTCCTTTCAAGATAAAGAAACTAAATGATGAAAATAACACTGGTCGACAAGGTTTTCTTCACAACAAGTCTGATTAGTGAATCCTGCATTTTTCATACTGAATTCAGATATGCAGCATTGTGATGTGTAAGTATTGAGCTGACTGTGGGTTTGATCAGTAGAGAAATATTTCCTTCCTTTCTTTTCGGAAGTGTAGTGTTTTAGTACTTTGTTTTTTCATCATGCCAAGAATGTGTGTAAATCATGTAGACAGTTTCTGCTATATTTGTGGTGAGCTTACATTCAAGCCTCAGAGGCAAAATTTGACCCCACCCGTAAATAAGTGTTGTCAACTTTACTTTGGCTGTCGGCCTGGTAATTTTGATAAGAACTAGGCCCCAAACACATGCTGTGTTTCGTGAGTTAGATTTCTGACTGGGTGGAAAAATGATACATATCGTGTGCCATTTGCAATTCCTATGATTTGGAGGAATTCATTAACTGAAGGATCATTTAAGTGATTGTTATTTCTGTTTGACAAATATTAAAGGAAACACATCTAAAACCAAACAAACAGTTAAGTATCCGAATTTGCAATCTGCAATAAGATCTATCTTACACAATGAACAGTTCCCTGTACCAGTATATGCAGTACGACCTTAGGTGATAACTCTGAATCTGACCTACCTGAAACTGAAAATGCTTCAAATTAAAATAAAGATGATCCTATTTATGAAACCACCTTAGAGACCTGATTCGGGATTTAGATCTGTCTAAACAGCAAGCTGGAGGTTTAACTTCCAGACTGAAAGGGTGGAATCTACTCCAAAATGTAGTAAGAATATGTAGTTATCGTGGCCACCTTTGTGATTTCAAGGACTGCTTCTCTGAAGAAAATAGTATTGTGATTTGTAGTGATATTTGTTCAGTTATGTAAATTCTTGGGCTTCAACACCGGCCAGATGAATAGCGACTATCATTATCTACCATTTTCTAGGTAAGTCAGAATGATTAATTATAATTTTGAGTTAGATCGATTTTTTTCAAAAGAATATCACACAAAACTCCTGCCCGATAGAGAAAAACTTAAGTTAAAGCTTAAACTTAAGCACAAAAAATACTTCTAGAAAATGTTATTTTAGTTCTTGTGAAAGAAAAAAATTCACTTTTGTCGACCATTGTAATTTTTAAATATTTCATTTTGAAGAGAAAAGATTTGTCGAGGGCCAGGATTCGAACCAAAACTACGAATTTTGATCGAATCGAACCCATTTTCGAATCCCGGCCCCGGACAATTCTTTTCTCTTCAAAATATAATGTTTAAACATTGTAACAACTATTAAAAAAAAAATAAATGATGAAATTAATTGTTCACCTCTCCAAAAAATATAATCAATTAAGTTTAATTTGTCATGTGATTATGTATCACTCAGCCAATTTACTTGTTATATTACTGTAATATAGTTGTAAATATCAATAAATAAATAATAAATAAAATAAAAAAAAGTTTAATTTGATTCAATCTCATATGGTTGTTTTTATACTAAACTAAAAGAGTAATGAAAAATAAAAAATTGCTCTCTTGTTTTGCAAAAAGGACAATTCTGCTAATGTCAATTGTATATTTTGGTAAATGTAACACTTGAGAAAAAAAATAGCGTTTTCGATGATGATTTGAAACACAGACAAGTGCGGTTTTTTTCTCTGTACTAAAATATATTTATTTCAAACATTAATTCAAACTTTAGATAAATATAGATAGGCTGTGTGGTTGGGGTCAATACAATCTGTTCTTCTTCTGAGATCATATCGGTAGATGATTCCCAGAAGAATCGGCCTCTCCAAGAATAATATTCCTTAATAGGCAAAGAATATCAGTATTAAAAAAAAATCCTTTTTTTTTATTCATATTTTATAAAATATAATGTAAGCTATACTTCTAATGTAGATAATCGTTATAAATTACTTTATTCTGCTTTTATCAAGAATTTTGGGGGTAAATAAAAATCTTAATCCCAAATTTATCTGAAGACTATGCTAAGAAAAAATAGTATAGTCTTGTTTTCAAAATACTTCATTTTAGAAAGAGTGTAAATTGTTCTTTTTAAGAAGATGGTTCTAATATTCCAATTTATGATACAATTAAATTGTTTAAATATTAATGATAATAGACAAATAAGTATTTAAAAGTCCAAAATTCTCTGAAAAATTGTTAAAGCACCATGGTATATTTCGAATCATACTATACACAACGACATGGACATACCCACTATAAAGTTACATATTCATAACAAATATATAACATTCCACTCATCGACACAATATCACCCAAACCCACTCGTTCTTACGCTTTCCTACTTCCTGTTACCTGTACTTGATAAGAATAGATTAAAAAGACATTGGCAAAGAGACCTACTCAGCTATTGATATTTTTATTCTAATACTCGATGATCATGTAGAAAAGCAAAGAGAAAAACACTAGGATCAAATTTTCTGGGTGCGCAATTGCGAAGGTGCAAATGAAAATTAAATAATAAATAAATAAAATTATAAAAGTGGTATATTTTATTTTCCCCATTATATGATTCGTATAATGTATTTAAAGGCTTGATAAATACTTTATGTACAGGAAGAATAGGAAATGATGTAATATTTTTTAAATACCAAAGTAATGTGCGAGATGTGATAATGAATTCCTTTGTTGTTTCCAATTTAATTTTTGTATTAATTTATGTTACTTGGTACTTATTTCTTGTTTGGTTCAATAAATTTCCATTTCAGCATTCGACATTAAAGCTTTAAATTAAAAATGTTAAACATTAAAACAGACAAAAAAATTGAGATTCTTTTTTATTTACTAAATCAAATATACAATTACATAAACTGAATTTAAGATTCTTCTTTGCAATATTAATGAATTAATAATTATAAAAATGAATATTAGACATCTGACAAAGGTTAACCTACTTAACTATAGTTTTAAGTTAATGAAAATTTAGAAAATGACATGGGTAGAAATCGCCTCGGGCCGGGCGCGCATAGTGTCGGTCGCCCTTTCCCCCACAAACTAGCTCGCTTCAACACCGTTTGTTCTTATTGTTGTTGTAATTATATTAAAATACGCCACTTCTTGATATAAGAAGATGATCTGGTCATCAAAAGGTTCACATCTCATACACTGTATTTATATATATAAAGTATTTTATATGTATATCATGGAAACCTTGCTATGAGGGTATAAAGCAATATTTCAGGTACAGTTTGCCGTTTATAATTAATCAGATAATAATCGTAATTAGTTCTATATTAAATTTGTCTCCATTCACTAAGATAAATTCAAAAAAAAGTTCTGGATGTACAACTGGTTCACAACTTGAGAAATGTAATGATTGGTTGTCTCAAGGATTATTGAAAACTCTCAAGACAATCACCACGCAATTATGAGAAGGTTAAGCTAACCATAAAATAGATTAATGCGTTATATTTTCCTTGACATTTGGCAAAATAAAGTTACTGAATAGCGAGTTCTTATTTAAAAGAAAAAAACAAAGTTTTTTTTATGAAATATTACACTTTCAGAAGTATTATATATTACAATGATTAATTAATGTTTGCAGTTATTTACCCTTGAATACCATTAAATCAAAGATAATCCTCTAGTGCCAGGATTTGTCGAATGCTTGGGCGACATCCAAAAACACTCCATTTTCATGTATTTTAATTGTAGTCAGTTGGTCTATGAAGTTTTCAAGTTATTGAATGTGATTTTCGAAAACCTTGTTAATTGTCAGGGATATAATATTATTATATAGGAATATAATATTAATTTTATATAATTGTGAGTGTATTTGGATATGATTTTTATATGATATATAATTATAATTCTCTTTATTTCCAGATCGGCTGTTCCTAGCCTTACATGTTTTTTTTAATAATGAATTTTAAACTTTAACACAAGGTGAAAGTGTCGGTTTCGTCTCATGCAAGAGACACCCCTAACTGTATGTTAGGGCAATAAAATGTGCAAATAAGTAAACAAAATTAAAATTAATGTAATAATAAACAGAACTATAGTAGTATAAAACGGAAAACAGGATTATATTACATTTTGTTAAAACGATTGGTGAGAAACGTTATCTATTGAGATCACATCAGAATATCTTTCAAGAGTCTTGGTTTTAGTCTTGGGGATGAAATAGGTTCGCCTATGTTGAATGCTACAGCTCCTTGGACTGCTGGTTATCCGGTCAATATGATATATAATGAATTTGAATATAAAAAAATATTTATGTGTAAGCAAATTTAATCAGTTTTTGGACTATTTTATGTGAAACAAAAGATGTCGTTTTTGTCCATAAGTTATAATTAATTTTAGGAAACGGACGATTGTTAAGTCTCCATTTACTGCTGACATTGTGGAATTTTATGGCAATCTATTGATACTAGTCTATTTACATTTTCTGCCTAAAGATCAATATTTTATTCTGTTACTCAAATATGTTTCCATAGGATACTTTAACCTATCGTCCTTTCTGGCATGTAAAAAAGGATACTAATAGAATCATATTATCATAATATTCTTATGAAATATGTAATACATGGATCAGACATTGGTTATTTTAATTAGGTTACAGCAGTACATAACAATATATCGTTATTCCATAATCGTTAAACCATTATGGAAAAGGTGCACACCTAAAAGATTACTCTTTCCAAATTCAAACTAATATAGCTCAGATAACTTAATTAGTTTCATAGATAAAGAGTCTAAATAGGCCATAGGCCAAGGAGACAATATTAATACCATTAGCCATGTCGCTCATTTTGCCTGAACACCGTCTATATCCAGCCTTATTTGTCTCGTCTAGCGCCAAACTCCTATTTGAATTTTTAGTCTAGTCTGTTTCAGTTCGTTATGGAAGACATACACACGAACCTGACATTTTCGGAGGGGTGCCACTCGAAGTACTCATTTTTTATTCGATACCGGTTGATGGATGTTTTTAAGTTATGATTTTTTTTCTCGATCTCTACCACTGGTACTTCGTGCTGTTATTCAAGAGCCAAGTTTTTTTTTAACGGTTTTTGTAATCAAGATTCGTCAAGTCTCAAATATAACTACAACCTTGAAAGCCATATATTAGTAGTCTATTTTTTTACTACATAAAAAAATAAAATAAAAAAGTTGAACACTGTATACTCAGAAGCTGAAAATAGACTGGTCCGCATCTTGATTCTCTTTGCACTCATGTCCACAATGACGAATTGTTACGCAATATGTCTATCGTCTATGAAGTCTCCTTATCACTTTTTGGTCTCCCATAGAAATGCAATGTGTTGTCTCACAATAGATTCATATATGTCGTTTTTTCTATACGAAGACTATCCTAGACATGTTACAGAAACAAAAATTGTGCAACATGATTACTAGGGTGTTATTAGTATTACGACCCTTGAACAGTAAAGAAATAACGATTTGTCTAAAACGTGTATATATTATGCTAAGCTGTTCTAATATTTTTTTAATATAAATACTATACAGAAGAATTTTGTACTTATTTTTTTTATAATATTTTATATTGTTTCAATTATCTACAACTTTAAATTAGATGAATAGTATTGGGTTCCGGAATCGATTTCTTCTATTTCATCTTCTCTAATCAATTCCAGAATTTTAATAGTGATTTTTTATTTTAAATATAATCACTAAAGCACTCAAACCGAAAAGAAGTCCTAATAAAAATAACACGGTAAAATAAAAACCCTTTATTGTCCAATGTTTATTTTATTTGATTTCTTTTATGAACAGGTCTGAGTATTTCAGTTTACTGGATTTCCCTCGATAAAAACGACGGTTTATTGGTTTTTGTAGAAGAATAAATTTATTTTCCCTTAATATTTTATCCACACCTGTCAAATAAATTTAATTGACAACCAGCAGATTGGCTGACAGTAAATTAAACAAAACGACATCAGAGGGTTGATGAAGAACATTATCCCGAGGTGCCTCTCCTGTGGCTGGATTTAAACTCCTGTGATAATGGATCCCCATCCACGTTCTTTTTAGTCTCCTCATAGTGTCCTCAGGCATGAGCGTCGTGGCCATTTGTTTTATTAAAGGGTTTGGATGTCCGTGTAGTTTTTCTTGATAGCGTTTGTTGTATGTTCGTATGTGTTCGTCAACCGTTGGTATTTTTAAGTCAGTATGTAGAGTTTTGTTATTGACTAAACAAGGTTCTTCTGTGACAACAATTTTAAATTAAAATTAATGGAGTAAATTTAGATTGAAAGTATAGCACATGCATGACATACTACCGTGTATAAAAATTTCTGTACCACATAAAAATCAATTCAGTGCTATGATTAACGTTCATGTGCAATAAAAAAAAAAATCTTTAGTACCTTATGTTACAACATCATTTTAATAGCGATAGCAGAAAAAATATAAATCTATTGAATCTAAAAAAAATTTATCTTACTTGGTAAAGAAATACAATGCAGAAGTAAATAATTTTGAAACTCTCAACAAAGATTTTTTAAGAAATGGGCAAAACAACACAAAACCCTTGTGAATTCACGCAAACTGAAGAGGTTCTGTTAGAAGTTGCGGTGCGTTTTTTCGAGTCTGCTTAAAGCATCCTAATTAGTTCTGGAGTTTACCCGGGTCACATTCAACAGCCGTTGGAACGTCTTTAAGGAGCTTCTAAAGGCTTTTTCACTACGCAGTGCTAGAATCAGTGCCTTCTTTAGGATAAATTTTCTCACAAAAATTAATAAAACCATATATTGAAAAAGGGAACGCTTTTTTCCACTAATGTATTAATAAAACCATGTTAGTATTCCTGAAAATAATCAAATTTTTCTGTGGTAATCAGTAAAAATAATTAATCAGGTTCTAGTAAGAAATTAAGTTATTTTAGTGAAATGTATCATAGTAGATTACATGGGAAGACTAGCCTCATCATAAGTGAAATTTCGATGGGAAAAAAACCCTCTTCTTCGTAATTTGCATTATCCTTTGTGACTATTAACATGTCAATCATAATTATGTTAGCGGTATTTCTAAAAAAAAAAAAATAATAAAAAAGCAATCATGAGAATTGCCAATAGAAGGGAAAACTCAAAATTTTGGATTAACTGCGTTCCTTTTTTGAATTTCTAGATCGACTATCATCATCTTGGTCTTGGCCGCGTCGAGTCGTCCCCTCCATTACACTGTCCTGCGTCAGGGTCTGTCAGGCTTTAGTCCATTATTATTAACTGGTCTCTAGGCATTATTTTCGACTTCGCCTGCCCATTTGCTCTTCCATCAACCTACCCAAATAATAGTTTTTTGGTTTGTGAGCAACCATCAAATCTGGAAATATGTGTATTATATAAATCAATTAAGATAGTTTTATTTAGATTAATGTACCTACACTTTAAAATTTAAAAAAAAAATCGTCATTGATCGAGGCGAACCCATTTACCCATTTAGTTCCTACGCGTAATTTTTGTAGGCATTGAAGAAACGTTTAAAGGGAAGAATCAACTGTTGTTATGTTTTGAGAAGGAAATAATCTAAAGAAGTTAGTCAAATGGCTCCCATAGGGCGCAGTATAGCACAGAGGCCTGTCTGAAATTATTTTATTATGTTGAATAGGCTTTTTTTTTTAAATATATTTTCTTAGTCGAGGAGGAATTATCGAACGTGGGTAACGCCTTGAAATTAATTTTATAAACGCTATTGATTACCTATTTAATTCAGCAGCTTCTTTAAATTAAAATAACACATTAAGTTATATTTGGGGAAAAAGCTCATTTTTATTTAACCCATTTTCCCTTGGGTAGAATTTTATGGGATGAAAAAAGTAAATAATAATGTTATTTAATTTTATAGATCTGCACCTCGGAGGTAAAGGACACCATTCCACATTTTTGTATTTTTTCAGGTGCATCTATTTTCCAGGACTTTGAACTATTAAAATTGTTTTATGCGTTACTAGAAGAAACAGCTTAAAGACAATCGTTCACATTGTTTTTTCCATTGATAAGCAATTGGAAGTATTGATGATAGAATTTATTTATAACTTTTTACATTAATGAATATATATTTTGTGGACATGGTGCCATTTACCCCCGGGGCACTGTAATGGTCGAAGTGAAATTTTATATCCAATAAATTCTTATTAATATTTTAATAGTATGCCACGAAAAGGGAGCATTTATAAAATAACATTGCTGATAATTTAATATAAGTCATATCATTAAATTATTTAATATAATACGGACTGACTATAACGTTGTTGAAAAGTATAATTTATCCATACATCGGAATTAATTGAAGACAGTGTTGCGGGAGAGTATCGCCAACCACATGTCGTTAAGGGGAACAATATAACTTAGCAAACTGGCTTCTGATAATTGAAGAAAGTTTCTATGGCATTGTGTAACATGCTACTAGCTCTACCCACCCAACTTCTCGTATCAGATATAACAATTAACCCATAAAATCTGAGAACAACTCTGATTTCTCAATAGTGTCAGGTGTACGACAATATGAAGTAATCGGACTGTGTTATTTTATTGTAATTTGCTTAAGGTAAAACTATCGATTTTACTTATTGGGGATTTTATTTACCCGTTACTTTACTTCATGAAGACTAAAAATACCGCACCTTATTAAAAACGTATTAGCTTAAGTAGTTTAAATGAGATGTTAATTTAGTTTATATATACATAATTAACTGGGTTTCACCTGAAATTCTGTTATGAAATTATGTAATGTAAAGTCCACATTTCTCATACTACCAGTGTGTGTCAAGGAACACGGTTATAATTTGACTAAGAAGGCATTCATTCATATTGTTAGACTTCGTAAGTATCGTAATAAGTTACTAATTACTAAAATACACTGTTTGGTTTTAAAAATTAATTATAAAAAATCGTTTTTTTTGTCCTTTAACCAAGCTACTTATGTTAATTATCTCAAGTAAGAACTACGGATTAATATTCTTCTGCCTCTTTTTCTCTAAAGGACTTTAGTAGTTTTGATACCACATCTAGTTGTAATATTAAATAATAATAATATTTCAATATTATATGATATCCAAATATAACATTACAGTAAACACAGCGTAGTATTTTCGTTGTAATTGAAGAAACATCAGTTCGGTGGAATCCCTATACAGATGCCGTACAACGTAATCATTTATGGAATGGCAAACAAATTTATATCCTTTTAGGATTGAAAACAAATTTTCGCTATGAAAATTTCGGATAAAGAATTCCTGGATGGCAGTGCATCACACTAATTGCTTAAATGGGTCATAACTCTCCTTTATGTACTCTTAATGCTGAACAGTTTGGTGTAAACTACCAGGAACGGCTTTCTGGAGACTATTTATCTTGTGAAATAAGAATAAAACTTTATGTTTCATCTGCTAGCTTAATTCAAATATTTACTTTTTCTTCCCTAGTTGAATAAGATAAGGATAATACACTGTAGGGTTATTTTGTTAAAAATGCGGTAATAAAAAGTTATTAATCAAAATTTACAATATCAGCTTTCAACACGACTTAACTCCTCAAAGGTTCTTATCACCCGGTTTATCGAAAGCTATTCATCAAATCTATTCAGAATATTGATGTTGGTTTAAATAAAAATAATTAGAATTAGAGTATACAGTGTCTCTTACAACACCAAATAAAAATATAAATTAATAAGTATACAAGTGGATTAATTTATATTCTTGGTGGCTTATATGAAAGTCCAATCATCAGTGAATATACGTAAAGAGTTTATTCATTTCTATTCCAGAAAGAAAAAATGAATGGATCTTAAACTTTTCCCAGTGGTTGGGATAATAGCTCCATAAATTGCCAGCTAACTACTGCGATGATGACCTGTTTTTCAAAGTTTCAAAACAAAATGATTATTTCCGAAATCTTAAGTATCTTTCAAAACAACATTATAAATGACTTTTCACTAAGCGATGTCTTCATTTCATCGTAAGGAGTAAACAAGAAAAAAAAGTATTTCGGTACATATGAGCTTAAAAATATTATTTAAAAAAAATATGAGTGGTCAGGGTCCAAACTCAGTAACTCCGAAATTTCAAAATAGGCTTTTTCACTTTTTTAGCAATTTTGTCCAAGACGAGAATTTTCCGCCTTACTCCTCATATTTTTAATCTGGTTCTAAACCTGAAGTTTTGGGAACATAAAATTACATGACTAAATTAGCGAAATAGGCAGTTTTTGGAATTATTCGCTTTTGACTTAGCACTTCTCATAAATATAAATTCTGACGCGAATCTATACATATTATAAAACCAAGTCCCCGGCTGCGTTTGTTCGCGGTAAACTCAATAACTACTGCACGGATTTTAATGCGGTTTTCACCAACAGAGAATGTGATTTTATTTTTATTTTTATAATTTCTATATAATGAAGTACATTAGCTGAGATGGGAAGAAAGAAAATCAAGACTCCCAAAGAAATCTAACCAATTATATTTGCGTGGTCCATAGTGGCCGGTACGTGATAAAAAAAAAAGGAAAAAAATAGATTCCACATACAAATTATGTAGGCATAATATGCCTTATTACCCGAGCAAAGCTGGGGTGTGTTGCTAGTAATTACTAAAAGAGAGAAGTTATACTTAATTCCTTTAGAGAGTTTGATACAATTGTATTTAATAAAAAAAATTAAAAAAATCCATCCATAACTAACAAACTAGAATTTTTCGTGTCTACTTTCAGATAAAAAAACGTGTATTTTGAGGTAGATGTCTATCTATCATGGATCCTCCAAAACAACCAGCGTTGCTTAGAATACGTAGGATTCATAACGTTGAGGTTAAACCTGACGCAGACATATCAAAAAGTGATATTCAGTTGACAAATCCTGCTCTTGACAGCAGCTGGCATCTTTTTGTAGGTGCATGTCACGGTAGTCAATAGAATATGATTTTTTTTTCTCTTTGTAAGATTCTATTTGCAGCTTACTGTTACACGGAATTATTATGATATAGAAGTGTTTTATAGAATTAAATGGATTTTTCCCCTTGGAAGAACAAAAATTTCTTTAGTCACTTTTCATGCTGCACATGGTTACAGGTTCGATCCCTAGCGAGATAACAAATTGCAATTATTAATTCTATTTTTATTTTTTTTCGAAACCTCCTTTATTATATTAAAGTACAATATTAATTCTAAGATAAAACAATTCTACTTTATGCAATTTCTCTCGATCTTTTTGCGGGAGCAAAGTAGAGTAATTTAATTTAAAATAGATTTCCTGAAGAATACCCAAGTATTGAAATTACTTTTATGTTAATTTGTTATCCATTTTACGTAACTTTATGATGCTATGGCTAATCGGACGATAATAAAACGGGAGTACTAACTTTTTCCCACCCAAGAGTAATTAGAATAGGGAACTTTAACTAGTACCTGAATCCGTACAGGCTTGGGATTCCCATTTTACGTCTTTTGCAAATGACATCACAACTGTAAATTTTGTTTTAAGGTTTTGAAAAAGTTTACAGTTAAAGTAGTCACAAAATATTATTATTGGCGGTTGATGCCTATTTCTATACTATTCTTTAAAAAAACATTATTATTTACTAAGCTCCAGGAAAGCAAATCTTCTTTAACTATGGAAATGAAAGCATTTTAAAAATGTTTTAGTTAGTATTCCAAAACACATTATCAATTAAAAAAGATTTTCTGATCGTCCCTGTAATTGTAATAAAATTATAATACGTTTGTGAAAGATTCAAATGATCCATATAAAAAGTAAATTAAACATTTTTCAGTAGAAGGGTGTAAGCGTATTTTATCAATAAATCTCCGCAATCAGATTTGATGGCAATAAGTCAAATAAGCCATTTTCGGCTATTTTTTTGCAGGCTGCGCCAAGATCCTTCTCTCACACTCTCTCTCTCTCTCTCTCTCTCTCTCTCACTCTCTCTCTCTCTCTCTCTCTCTCTCTCTCTCTCTCTCTCTCTCGCTACATATATATATATATAAATTCGATTTTATATAAAGATAAATGTAAATGCTTACACCACGCTAATAATTGTGATAAACTATTTCCATCAAGAATAGTGCTGAGATTGAATGTTGTTCAATCCTACTTATTCAGTTGGGCGTGGGATCCGTTCAACCGCAAACCAATAGAGAAGAGCCATTATGAGTTTCTCTCCCGTCGTAAAGGGGAAAAATAAAATGGGTCGTAAACAGAAGAACCAAAGGGTTAGAAAAAATAAATAAGATCCAGTCTTAGAGAATTCTCAGCGTGTTGGTTTCGAAAACTGTTTTTTTTTTTAGACTAGCTTATATTTTATAGATTTAGCATTATATTTAATAAGTTAATCTTACTACAAATGTAAAGCTATTTTTTTTTCCAAATTATAAACATATATATGAGGGGGGGGGGGAGAGAGAGAGAGAGTGAGTGAGATCGGGTCGGGGGGGGGAGTTATCAAGCAATTACTTAGGCTTAAATATAATAAACGTTATGACTTCTGCATCATTTTTTATTTACTTTTTCACTATTGTATTTGCATGATTAATTAAATTAAATTAATTTATACAACTAAGAATTCTTAAGTATGCGGCGTCTCTTCGAATTTTTCAGATATAATTTGAGTTTCATTTCGTATAGTCCCCATACTATAATTCTATAATGGTTTGTTATCCTTATGCTAATTGGACTACATAAGTACATCAATCCCTGATAAGCTAACACATTTAGTAACATTTATAGGCACAAATTTATAAACAGGCATCAGCCTCTACCCTTACCGCATCACTCTCCGACATTGCAGGTTTAGTTGAACGACGCGCCTGACCAATGCCAAATGCTTTCTTTTTCATTTTTATTTGAAGGCTTCTATTACAACCCAAATATTGTTCGTTTATTCGTTTATTTATTAAATTTTATGCTAATTCGTATAATTACGATACCACACTGAGAGTCTTAAATTTATCCTATCCAGGTAAAATTAGGATAGGGATCTTTAACGAGTACATGAAACCTTGAAGGTTTGGGGCCCTCATTTTACTACTTGAAGGACGGCATACCCAAGGATTTTTTATTCCCTTTAAAAAATCCTGAGCCACCCGTAGGGCCGATAACCCACCACCTTGGGCATTAACTGTTGTTATTACCACTAGAACACATCTGACTCCCAATATGTTCTATATCGAGATTCATTGTTATGTTCTGGACGCGAATGAATATACAGTAGAATGTGAAAATATAGGTAACTAAATTTTATTTTCTTATTATGCGCCCATTCACATTTTTAATATCTCTAAAATAATTATTATAAACAAAATGTTTTAGAAAAAAATAATAATTCCAATAGTTTAGATCTTTTGAATTGGGTCCCTAAAGAAGTAATTTAACGAAGGAAATCACGGAGGAATTTCATCTAGTGAATACAAAAATAAAAATAAAAGAATTAGTGACAATATCTTTGTAAATCCAATGTAATATAAACATAAATTTATTTGTTATAAAATTTTCACTCTTATTTTTCAATTAAGAGAAATATTCTTGACTAGGGTATAAAAGCTTTTTTTATATAATTATTACAGTATTTTAAATAAATAAATCGTACAAGAGTACTTTTACGATTGGCATCAAAAGCGGTTAACTCCAAATTTTTGAAAATAGATGATTTTTCGTTAATATAGTCGAGCAATGTGCTTTATGCTCGCAAAAGTTCAAGTTCATGGCCAGACTTTTGATCATTAACGCCTCATTTGGTATCGCTAAAGACTCGACTTAAATTTTGACAACTGCAGAATACATTTTTTTAAAAGATTCAATAACTGGTAATATAATTCCACCACTAACATAATACCGCGGCAACTGCAAACATATCGTTGCATTAAAACATAATTAAAATCAAAATAATTAAAAAAAAATATTTTAGGAAAATGGTGAACAAAGTTCTTTTGCTTTTAACTTCTTTAGTACCATCATTAATTAATCAAATTAAGTTAAAGAAATGGCATTTTTTTCAATTTTCGGTAGAAAAAATTCATTTTTGTAGCCAAGTAAATCTGAAAATCAATAAATTGATAATTTTGACTCTTTCACTTGTGACCCCACAATATGAAAAATATCACAAATTTTGTTTTAAGAAAAATCATTGGTTTTACAATAAATATTTATTACTGAGTATAAAAGAGACTTAATTACACATGACTTAGAAAACGTTTAATATGTTCATACAAATATTTGTCACTCTCTTTATATATGAAGTTATCACCAGTCGAATGGAGATGAAGATTTGAAGAAAATGTTAGACAAATTGGCTAAAAAAATCCGAGGATCTGTCACTAAATGGGGTCCGGAAGATGACGTTTTTGATGATTTATTATTCGTTTAGAGTGTCCTAGATCACTCTCAACCACCAGATTTTCCTCCATATTTTGGGAACCCACTTTATAAAGGCTGAGTGAGCTGCAGGACGGTCCTAGATCCCATAAGATCCATCTCCGGCTGCTAAAAGATTAAATAAATGCCTAGCGCTCTACCACTGAGCTATTCCACACCACTTTATTTTGAAGTAATGTTGAATTTTTGATAATACGATGTTTTGGGTTTATTTCTTTACCAAGTTTTCCATATGTGTCCTAGACTATACCATGTTCCCCAACCAGTCCTTTTCAGGTGTCCACAAAGAAAGCCGCCGGTAACATTCTTTTATGTATATTCTTGCACCTGCGCAGTATCGCATCCAGTAAATTTGATCTCAATATTTTTTTCTTCTTGCTATGCAGGAATATGAAATTTTCAATAACTGATAATTGGTTTTTGAACCATTGACTATTATTCTCTTCATTGGAATTGCAGGTAACAGGGAGTAAACATGAGAAAGAATAAGAGGATTTTGATAATGCGTAGAAGAATGAGATATGTATTTGTTTTAAACGTTATTTTATAATTTTACAGTGAAAATGTTCATGTCGCTGGGTATAATGGTATTCGAAATAAGCCAAGTAGTATTTACAATTTTTCGTAGAACTTTGGATTGGGTTGTGTGAACACCATCTTTCTGCCCCATACAGCTAAATAATAATACGTTTTGGAATCGAGTTATAGATTAGTAGTTTGTTGCGAAAGTCAAGTGAACAAGTAAAGATGTGTAGTCCAGAAGATGTGATAGTTGGTTTTTTAGCTTCTTGTCAGTTTTTTATTTTAAATCTTCTTTGTCCAAATATAGCCAGAGATAACGTACACAGTTTTTAGAGAACATACATAGTCTTTGTCAATTTTAATTGCAAAATTGTTGACAGCAAAGGAAAAGTTTTTGCAATATTTAGTGTCATTCTGTAACAATTGTCGTTCCTTTTCCTTATGATAAGAAATAAATGAGATAACTTTTGAATTTTTTTACAAATGAAAAAAAAAATTATTTGATCACATTAAAATTCATTCTGAGTTATTCATTATGAAATTATCCAGAAAAAAAATTAGAATGGAGAGACAAATGAATTCCATTAGAAATTCCTCTTGGGCATTACGATGGGGCAATACGAACAATCTTAGCCGGGCCTTGGCTATTGTATTCAGTAACAATGGAGCCACGTCGATTTAAATGTTGTTCCCTGTTCTTGCAAATAAATTCATTATTACTTGGATCAGATTAAATGAATTAATTACTGCAAGTATTAATACAATTTAACTGAGGAATCATTTAATTCATTTCCCAACTATCGATTAATTCTGCAATGCTCTGTTGGAGAAATAGCAATTTAGAAATATTTAACCTCATTTTCAGCAAGGCATAGTCTCTCCATTATATAAAAAAGTATTAGAGAGAGTAAAATTTTATCAGTGTTGTCTAGGAACGGATCGTAGTACCAATTTATTTTTAGTCTTATTTCGTGCCTGATCAGTTAAATTATAAATATTTCTAAAACTTAAATATAGCACCGTTTTTTTTACTTTAAATGGAGTTTATTAATTCAAAAAAATAAAAAAAGTTACATCTTATTCCAATATCTCGATTTAAGAACTATGTAGTTTCAATATATGGAATGAAATGAAATAAATAAAGACATTTTTCTTATTAATTATAAATTTGTTTACCTACAAAACGATTTTTTTTTATGATTGTTTTTATTTTGTATGATTTTATTTTAAACGAAATAATCAATACCTCAAAATAATACCATGAGAGTACTCTTATTTTAATTAGCAGACTAGTGGGTAACGAAACAAGTATAAAATTGGAATACAATTATGAAAACCAATGTGAATGCATAGTAGAGAGAAACCAAGGGGCTCACAGTTTAATCAGCTTATCAGGAGCCCGGATTTGGTCTATATGGTTTATAAATACCATTGGCTTTAAAGATGTTATTCCAAATGTAACTTCAGAATAATATTTGTATACATCTATTTCACAAGACTTGACAAGGAATGACAAACTTGATCATGATCCTCAGCTTCAAGTTTGTGGTCTTTAATAAATAATTTTCCAAGTAATCACATAATACATATTTAAACAATGTTTTTTCCTGATTCGAAATCGTATCTCTTAAAAGCACTTATGAATCCAAAATAATTTCTATTACCTTTACAACTACTATCCATGGGGGGGGGGGGGGTCTTGGGCTCAGTTCATGGTAGGGAATGTATTGTTTCAAGGGCAAAGGTTGTGCAGAGAGGTGATTTGCGCTAGATGACTCTCAAACACCATATTTTTCCCAATTGAGGGTATCCACTTGATACAGGCCGGGCCCGAGGAGGGTCTTCAGATCCCAAAGGGTATTCGATTAAATACTTCATCTGCCACAGCCGGATTTGAACCCTGGGCCGAATGTACGGCATCACAGCGCTCTGCCACTAAGCTACCACACATCAATATATTAATTACCTATTAAAAAAAGTGTAAATTTTTAAAATATTAATGAACAACTACATAAATATGATTAAATTAATGCTAGACTACCTCTAAATAGTATCGCTACAGAAGATATGTCAAAATATTGCTTCCACATTAATGGAAAGAATAATTACTCCATATCTCTGTACATAATTTTCACTTTAAAACGAGAACGATCAATATTTTACCTGTAGAAGATTCTGAGGAAACTAAATTGCACCTTATTTACATTGTATTTCATCATTCAAAAAACATACAGGTATTAGTTTCGCAGGCTGTAACTCCGAGTTAAGTAAAGAGTTTCAACCTATCATTCCTTTTTAATAATCTCGAAAAAAAATCGTGAGTATGAAAAAAGAGTGTAATAATGGGAAATCTGTATATTTCGGTAATCATTTCACCAAGAAATAAACTTTTCAACTGAAATTTCGAAGTTTATGTTATACATGTCTGTTGAAACGTTCATTTTTTGTAATATAAAAAGAGTAGTAACTAATGTGTATACAACGAAATTATTTAATAGTTGAATCCACCACCAAACTTGAATGATTTTTCGATCGTTTGGTAATTGAAGCTTTTAAAGCGTTTAAATGGCGCTTTGTATTAACACTATCTCTTATAATAATTATGAAAAAGTTACGGAAAAGAAGTCTTTGTTTCCCACGAATTTGATACTCCAGATTTAAATAATTCAGCTTAACTTGAATCTTTTGTATCAAGGTGATTAAAAAGGTAAGAAGTGCCAACCGACAACCTTCCTAACCAAAGATGAAGACCGTCGTTTATCGAACTCAATCCTTAACCTTGGCGTCACTCTCGATAGGCATTTCACCTTCGCGAATCACTTCAGGTGGAGGCTAAAGGTATCCTGAAGTAAGCCACTTTCGCTAAGACCTAAGTGCCAGATATATAAGTCAGTAATTAGGCCAACACTGATTCATGTTAAACCGCTCCTAAAGCGCGTATATAAATCCACCTTAAAGAGCCTACAGCAGTTCCAGAACTCCATCCTGAGACGTACAGTTAAAGGCACGTCGCTACAAAGGGCGCGTAACGTTAAAGTCAGAGAGGAGCTCAAACTCCCGTCCATACCTGACTACATCAGCCGGAGGCACATACAATTTTTTGATGGGCTGAAGGCGTGTAGTAACCCACTCTTTAGAGATATAGTGCCCCCTCCCAGCCTTGGAAGGTGGCAAGGCGGTGTCCCATTGGTCGACGTGCTCCAATTGGCCGAGGGTAGGGGCAGGACTGTGTAGTCCAAACCCACTTCCATTTCTTCCTTCCTCTTCCTCTTTCTTCTTTCTCCCTTCACCTTAACCTGTAAAGCGGCTCCTCCCTGCTTGGTCTGTATAAAGTCAGCCGCCTTGTGCCGGTTTTGAGAACCCGCCATCCGCGGACTCATCTATTGTGAAACATAGATTTACCCCAGGTTAAAGAAGAATTTATATTTCTGCTGTATATACTCGTATATATATATATATATATAGAGAGAGAGAGAGAGTCAGTTCACCATTTTGGATTCTTAATGATACCTAAAAAACTGACTAAGAAATAGTTAACATTTTTTGATAATCATTTTTTTGTTTCAAAAACTCCATTTATCTAAGATGTGTTTACACTACAATTTTAGGTACATATACAAGACACACACACACACACATAATATATATATATATATATATATATATATAGATATATATATATATATATATATATATATATATATATATATATATATATATATACATACATTTTTTTTAAAATACTTTTTCCCTTCACGCAGTAGCCCTACCTGAAGGACGTTTATTGCTCTGCATGTTCCCTACATCTATATTACATTACATACAATTGTATTTTCATATTTTTTTTTCCAATGTTTTACATTTTTCGTTTTAATAACTAATAAAACTTAAAGCTAAATTGAAAATATAAAATTAAAACAAAACTGAAACATAAAATTATTGAGCATAATAACTATTACACCAGTTGAAACTATAGAATTGTTACGGTCAGGGAGGGAAGAAGGACCGGCTGAGAGGATTAGACGAGCTGTGGGATTAAGCGGAAGGGATCAAAGAACGTGTAGAACTTTCTGGATCGGCCTGGACGGCTCTCTATCTTCTTCCGCGAAATGCCCCACCCCGGGCTACCTTGCCTATATAAAAAGGCCAGCTGTTTCGGCCGAGTGAGTATCATTTAGTATCAGTCTGTAATAAGTGCTAAGTGAGCAACAGTGACATTTAGTGGCCGTGTAATAAGTGTAATAAACTGTGTGTCAGTTTGTCATATTTGGAGAGTCTTACGGTCGGTGGACTTTAATTAGCGAACTGTAAGTGTTAATTTGTAATTGTAAACTATAGTGTAATACTATTGTATTTGTACAAATTTATATAAATAGTTTAGTTATTCAGTATTAGCAATATCTTAGATTATTTGTATATTATTTAAGTAATTAGATAACAGTTAGGACTAGGTTATAATCTGTAGAATATAGTTATTGTAAATTGATATTAGTTTAATAATTTAATTGTTTTAAATAATCTCATTGTATTCTTTTCAATTTGTTAATAAATATTAGTATCTTGAATTAAGTAATAGTTTAGTCAATTTTACACCCAGTAGCCCGTAACAGTATTATCACTGATTAAAAAAAGCAAATAAGAAAACGTAAATAAGCACAAAATTACAACAAATAAGGTAATTGAAGGGGAAAAAAAAATATTGTACCTAATATACATTAAACAAGTTGAAACATAAATATTATCACATACTAATAGAAAATGAAAAAAACATGGTA
Organism: Troilus luridus; assembly: GCA_964056705.1. Taxonomy (NCBI): domain Eukaryota; kingdom Metazoa; phylum Arthropoda; class Insecta; order Hemiptera; family Pentatomidae; genus Troilus; species Troilus luridus. The sequence goes on from CAXKTH010000249.1 coordinate 24,959, forward strand.
AATAAACACAAAATACTACAAACAAAGCAATTAAAAGAAAAACAAAACCAAAAATTCTTTTTTCACCTATGCTTCGTCAAATTTCTTGAACGATTGAAAATACTTGCAGTCCTTAACACTGATTGGCCTGCTGTCCTTCTGCGTCATATGGTTGATAAGTTTAGTCCTTGGTTCGTCCGTTAGTCTGCAGTCATATATTAGGTGTAAGTAAGTTTGTTCGATTGTAAAGTCACTTGGGCATGCCTTATTGTCCGTAAATTTAAATTTATACAAGTAGGATTTTGTCGGTCATGTCCTGTCAACATTTGTGTGAGGTAGAAGTCAGTTGTTATTTAATTTTTCCTATAATATTCTTGTAAGTCAGTTATGTATACCTTTAGATGTTGTCCTTTAGTTGTCATATTCCATGAGCCTTGCCACTGATCCATGTTTGTAACTGTCTGTGTTTCAAGTCTTAGTAAATTTACTGTAAACTAACGGAAGTGAGGCGTCTCTGGGAGCCGACTTAGCAGCCTTATCAGCTAACTCGTTACCCACGTTGCCACAGTGCGCTTTCACCCACCTGAAATTAATTTTGTATCCTTTATTTTGTAAGTGGACCAAAGTAGTTCTAGTTTCTTCAATCAATGGTTCATCTATTTTACGATTGTTGAGTTTGAACAACGTAATTTGGCTGTCGGTCAGTATGCAAATAGATGTCCTGTGGAAATTAAATGTCTTTATATAATCTAGTATTTTCAGTATAGCGTATTGTTCAGCTTGATTGTTTGTGCAATCAGGTCCAATTCTGTATTTCTTTACGTCAGTCAGTACACCATCTTCAAAAATTACCGCTGCACATATCACATTTTCACAATCTTCACCACCGTCTGTGTAGATCTCTACTTCAGCTTGATCTTGTTTTGTAAGTTGATTAATTTCTGCGAAATGTGCATGGTGCTTCAAGTGTCTATAGTTAATAGGTCATTCAACGTCATCTGCTAGTATCCCGTCACAGTCTTGGTTGATCCGAAGTAAGGTTTACAGTGTATTGTACTGTTGAGCGATCAAGTCAATGGGGATCAATTTTGCATGTACACAGGCGGCTTCGTAAGACACTGTCTTGAAACCTTTCACCATTTTGATTGTCATTAATTTCTGCACACGTCGTAGTTTCCGTAAATTGTATTTTCTCTGCAGTCCTGTGTGCCAGATGTTAATAGCGTATGCTAGCATTGGTAGTATGGCTCCTTTGTACAGTATCTTTAATGCTTCAGATTTCAGTCCCCATGTATTCCTACCTGCTATCGTTAAGTTATTGGTAAGTCTCAGTATTTTAGTCTATCAATATGTACGTTCCATCTTAGTTTTGGGTCCAATGTTATTTCCTAAATATTTTTAGTCTATTTATTTGTTGTAGAAGCTGTCCTTGAATTTGTACCTGTAAAGTTGGTAAAGTCCTTGATCTGGTGAAAATCATATATGTAGTTTCTATAGTATTGAAAGTTAGTTTGTTTTCGTTAGCCCAGTTGTCAATTATTTGTGTGTACTCATCTATTAATTCTTGAAGTTTTCGAGTAATGTCATCTTGTGTAAGTAAAATTATGTCGTCCGCAAACGCCTGCACAGCTACGCTTTGCGGATAATCTCTTTTCAATAATCCATTTACAATTATATTCCACAGTAACGGAGATAGTGCATACCCCTGCGGAGTTCCTAGAGCCTGTGATTTTCGTAGTTGACAATGAGGTGTTACAATACAAGCCTGCCTGTCTTTGAAATAGTTTGAAATAGAGATCTTTCCTTCTATTAATATTAGAGATATAGTATATATACATATATATATATATATATATATATATATATATATATATATATATATATATATATATATATATACATGTCTTGTAAATGTAACCTACAATTGTAGTGTAAACACATCTTAAATACATGCAGTTTTTGAAACAAAAAAGTGATAATTAAAAAAATGTTTTCTTAGTCAGTATTTTATACATATATCATTAAGAATCCAAAATAGTGAACTGACTAGGTTAATATGTTGATGGGGCTTTACGTTTATCTACTCTATACCTAATTGTATGCCCACCACCAAACCACAGACCCTAGGGTAGAAACCACACTAAATGACTTCGGTTCCCTAACAAATTGCATTCCTAGCTATCACTGGACTCGGACTACTGTATGGCAATTCTAAGCTAATAATTTTCTTCCTCAAAGATAGCAATGTAGCATAAAAAGAGGCTTTTTAAAATTGCTTGATGTAAATTAATTAACATTTTTCTTTCAGTTTCATTTTGTTTTCTCACTTACAAAATATTATCGGCGTCGAGTCTGAACAAGATCCAGTATCACAATAAAGCATACATTCACACTTACCCACTGTTGGGTATCGGTGGTTTTTTTTTTCTAACATTCAATACGAATATTTTGTAATATTAATTAGAAGTCAGATATTTTTGGTTTAATATAATTACGACAATAATAAAATTTATTAAAAGAAAAAAAAAGAATTTAGATAGTAATTTAATATTCACATTGTATTTAAAACATCTGTTGAAATATCAAATTATTGTGATGTGTAAAAAACAAAACAAATCAGTCACAAGACAGTTGTTCGAGAAGGTTGTTCCTGAACATTTCATTTTTGTCGCCACACTCACCACCTTCTACGCAGCCAAGCTTCAACATTAAAACTTCTTTGTTTATCTCACCAGGGACTTATCGGTCAATCATCACTATCTATTTTCAAGAATTCGTTTTTTTTAGTTTATCAGTTGATTCAGAGAACAAGGTTATTTTTTTGTTTTAAGGATCACCCTTTCTAGTAAATTAGTTAATTTAATTTTATCTTGTATAAATAATTAACTGTATATAAGAGCTCAGTGCATTTTCTTTTTCATAATTTTTTTTGCTTTAGTTTTTAAATAACTTTTTTGTTTCTTCCTAGGTTTAGTTGTGCACATTGATATTTGTTTGTAATTGTTTTCTCCTTTATTTTTACAATATACATTTATCATTTATTCATGATTGAATTTACTTCAAGATTATTTTTCTTTTCATTTTCTAGCTTCAATTGTTTGTATTTTGGGAAATTTCCGTCTAATTAAAACTGTCTGGCTTTTTTCTTCAGAGCCGGCAAATCTGCTCGGATAGAAGGTTTATTTTATTTAGGTGCGGATTATTCTTCCACACACACATTTTTTTATTTGGCAAAGCAGATAATGACACTTATTTTTATATAAAAATAAATAATTATTTTTACAAAACATCTAAAATTCCATTTAAAGAACCAGATTCAAAATAGGGCCCTTTCTTTAGCTCATTTGAATAAGCCCTACGGACTGAATGGTTTGATTGAAGCTTGAGAAATACTAGAGAGCTTTGGTTGAGTATGAATGGGAACAAGAAGTCAGAAAGTTATTAAATAAAAGCCAAGTTATTTTGTAAATGGAAATAGTTGTGAGTGTAAAGGTTTTGAGATGAATAATGTTTCTACTGTGAAATAGGACTAAAATTTTATTTAAATAAAAGGTAGCCTTTAATTAAAATTATACCAATTTCATTGGCACACTTTTCCTATGATCTGAAAAAAAATTAATTGAATCAGTCATTTGAGAAACACCTATTGTCCATTTTGGCAAAAATTATTTAGACATATTAAATTGTTGGTGAAGGCTAGACAATTCCAATACGCAAGTTTGGAAAATGTGTATATTTTTATATGCATATATATATATATATATATATATATATATATATATATATATATATGAAAAGTCATTTAGTCAGTCATTTGAGAAACAACACATCTCCAACAACGTTTATAATTTGTTTAAATATCAAAATAAAAAAAATAAAATTTTAGTTTGGTAGAATTAGTTTACCAAACCCCTCTAGAAACATATTAAAAAAGTCAAAAAATATATGATGTTAAATTATGGGCCAGCTGAGTTTTTTTTGACTTCCCGAAAGTTTACTTTTTTGGGTGAGGTGTTTCTCTAATGACCGATTCAATTATTGAGAAATATACAAATAATTTTAGAAAAAAATAAATAAACGAGGGACAGAAGCTAATCAATAACCACTTTCCTTTGGCTTCACTCTTCTATTCACACTTTAATATTTTGTCATTTATTTACTAATAGATTTCATGTTTTATTTATTGAATAATTTATGGTGCAAAAGAAAGCCGGCCATACTGCATCAATAATATCAATAAAGTTACCTTTAATTTTATTAAATAAGTAAATTCAATCTACAAATTAACTTACTTTTATATCATAATAATTAATGATTTTTGTTATATTCATTTTTTTATAATTGAATATTTTTTCCCTTTCAAATCCAGCAAGAAACCTTAAAAAACGAACGGGGTTTGTTCAACATATGGCAAATGGGTGCGAAGTGAAACGGAATAAATAATCAGGCATAATAATGTAGCTATGATTCATCACCTAAATATGTGAAGAATAGTAACTAATTGTAACGAAAGAGGTAATACCGATATAAATCATAATACCGTGAAGTAAGAATTCGTTGGTAGGAACAAATAAACAGGGACCACATGAGTACTCCGTAATCTTCCAGACACAAAAAGTATTGATAAAAGCTACACACGGCTAGAATTGTTGTAGTAATTATAGACCAATACGGTCGAAAACGTTAGGAAGTATTAACGCTTTGGTGTTAGAAATGAAACCATCATCTTGAATGTTCATCAAGCAGTGTTCTAGAGAATAGTCAGAGTTGTAAGTTATATAAATATTATCATATCCTAAATACCTTTAATTATAAATTAAATGTTAGTGAATCATTAAAGATTCAATTAAATGTTTATTGAACTAGGAAATATTGATGATTTTAAGCTCTAATGAATTTCAATTGATGGTATTCACGATTTCAATCTGTATTTACTCTTTAGTACATGTTTGATGATTTAGATAAAAATAGTTGGTTTAATTTAAAAAGAGCGGTAATGACAGTGCGCTATAATTTTTATTCAAAATCAGCAATGTAGAACATAAAATATTCTACATCTTCGTTCAGGATGTACGGTCCTTTTTTCTTTATGTTTCATTGTAGTATGTGATGGTAATCTTATTTATGTTATTCCATAAAAAAGCAGGAATAAAAATAGTTAAACGGAGGCGCAATAAATCCACAGGCAATTAAATACTTTTTATGTTCCTAGTTTCTTGAGTTACTATCAGTATCATTAGTTTTATTCTTCCAGTAAATTATAAAAAGAGTTATTTTTTTCTAATTTAGAGTTCTGCTTATTGTGTAATGTTAATTGAATAGGATTAGCCTAGAGAAATTATATACATGGCGAGGATATCTTTTCTGTTTTTTCTCTTCCAACTTTTTCTTCCTCTTTCTTTTTGTTTCTTTTTCTTTTCTAACTTCCTCAGCATTCGATCCCGTTTTATTCCAAGGCAGGGAGGATGAGGGGGGGGGGCAAGGGGGAGCGCTCCAATAAAAAGTAAATGCCAACCAAAAAAACCAACTTCTTTACCACTTGAAGGAGGATAATCCTGGAGGGGTCATGCTTGCACTTTCTACCAACCACACACGTTTGCATTTTTGAAAATAGAAAGCAATACGTTTGGTCCGAGTGCTATTTATTATATTAAGACTTTCTTTTACTCGTCAGAATAGAAATATATTAATTTAAAGTAGGATGAACTGCTAAGATATCAATGTTTTAACATACAAATTACTATTCTGAATATTAAACCATATTATGAAAACATTCTGAAATTATTATAAACATTACAATTGCTTTACTTTTACTAAATACTATTAACAAGCGGTGTTAAGTGTTAGTTGTAATAATCACTGAATTGTTTCGACGTGGTACATAATGGGTTCATGACCTGAAGAGTATTTCAATCTTATTTTGCTCACACGGACCTCTCTTTTAGCGGAAACCCTGGGTGTCATCTTGAAATATAAATTAAATAGATAAGGAATATAATAAAAACAAAAAAAGTACCACTGCAACCCTTGAAGGGTATTGGATTCAGTACTTGTTAGAGATTTTACTGTTTTAGGACAACGTTTGTGGAGGGAGGCGATTTGTCCAAGATCACGCTCAATCGCCAGGTTTTTCCGCCTATTAACGGTATCAACTTTATTGAAGCTGGATGAGCCCCAGGAGGGTCTTCAGAATCTATTTCCGGCTGTTAAACGATTAAAGAAATTAATCTGCCAAAGACGGACTCAAACCCGGTACTTTCGGCATGGTAACCAGCACTCTACTTCTGAGCATCCACGCTATCCTTTGGATATAGTAAAAGAGAAAATATTTTTTGATTTCAACCAAACTCACACTCTTTTTATTTTTTGTCAGTTTATGCTGCAAGAAGCTTATCATGAAATTCTACCGCTTTCACTGGATAGCAGCATATTTACTTACATCATTTTTATTATTTTCGTAATCCAACTCTTGAGGAGTTCACAAGGTGTAAACAGCTTTTTTAGCAACTCTTACATCTCACGCTCCAACTAAGATGCCCTTAGCCATACCCAGAACTCCTCTAATATTCTCGTGCGTCCGTTTGGAAACAGACATTATCGTAGAATCACTTGAGCTAGCTAGAGAAGAGCCCATAAACTAAGAAATTTTAGAGTGGAAAGCTAAGACCAGTGTATCTCAACCCCATCTTCTAACTTTGAGTTTCAATGAACAGACATCTGGCCTCATTCGGTCAACCCCTCCCCCCTTTAGAACTACAGGAAGATTGATCTTTCTTTGACAGTGAAAAACGACAGTTTCACCGAAAACACCACCACAGCAGTCCTTGGGACCATCTTTAAAATACCACTATACAATACCTAAAGAATATTATACATGTATCTGTTTGTATATATTGTAAGTATTATCGGAACTGTAGAAAAATCATAAAATAAAAAGGATTTTTTTTTACTACGTTATCGTAGTAAAAATCGAGTAACCTGAATGAATACAACCTTCGGAGGGTTTGGTTTCAGCACGTCGTAGAGATTCTAGAGCAATCGCAGGGAACCGATATTTGCTAAGGCATGCTCAACGTTCAGGTTTGATATTAGGATCCAGAAAAATTTAAATAAATTGTATGAATGGTTATTTTATTGCTATTCATATGTTCATTAGGATAACATTTTTATAACTAATGATTCTATCTAATTGTATATTTTGACATTTTCCCGTATTTTTTTTTTTTTTTATAACTTATATTTAAGATAAACGAAAATATAAAATAGCATTATTATAAAAAATTTATAAGTTTCATCAGTTCTATTATGTCCAGGACCGGGACTCGAACCCGAGTCGTCCAGATAGCTAGTCTGGAACTCTACCATTTGAGCTATCCTGGCCCAATCAAGCACGCTTTTCGGTTGTGGTCATATCTTTTCTTGTCACTGATCCCAAGTCCCCGCGTTCTCGCATTTTTGCGATGTATACGTAGGGAAGAATGTTCTTTGAACATTATTTTAATTTGGATCTTGTTTTAATTATAATTATTATAATTTATTGTATTTTATTTGAAAAGAGTCCCGATCCTGGACATATCTTTTCTTTTCAAATAAAAATATTTAAAAATTAATGCAATTAATAACAAATAAAATACAATAAATTATAATGACGTAAGTCAACAAGATCCAAATTAAAATAATGTTCAAAGAAAATTCTTCCGCTCGTATACATCGCAAAAATGCGAGAAAGTGGGGACTTGGGATCAGTGAAAAAAAAAGGATATGACCACGACCGAGATGCGGGTCATACTTGGTTGGGCCTGGATAGCTCAAATGGTAGAGTTCCAGACCAGCTATCTGGACGACCCGGGTTCGACTCTCGGTCCTGGACATATCTTTTCTTTTCAATATCATTGTAGTTGATCATGAAAAATTCTTATTATTCCTATTATACTTTTTCTCTGACAATTCTTAATTCTTATTGTAACTTATTTAGCTTGTATGATACATAGAACTCTTTTAAAATTATTGTCACAAAAAACTGTTCCAGATAAATCCCCTCCTTCAAGGGACTAAGCCTTACATGCCATAATTATCCTTGCCATAGCACATTTGTTCCTCTGTCCCCTACTCACAGGTGGAAATAAAGATATGAAATGAAGTAATTGTATCAGTTGGAAGAAGTATTTATTGTTGCATAAAGTTATAATTAATGCATGCCGAATAGAATTATATAATAAAGAAGTCAATACCAACTCACCTGCTGATGGATGTATTTAGAGTACCTCTGGCTGTTGACGACCAGGATGACGAGGATGTTGGCGAAGAAGATGCCAGCCGACAAGAGGAGTATGAAGGTCGCCTGGATGACAGAACCCACGCTGATGTGGGCCGGCAAGGTCTTGGAGCAGCTGAAGTTGTGGACCAAGGGCGCGATCAAGTTCCCTCCCTTACCCTCCATTCCCTAGCTAGTCGTCATACTACCATTCTTAGGGTTCACTGTGCAACCTCTACGATCGGGTAAAATGTTATATAACAAGGGTCTAGTTATAAGGATTTAGCAAACGAATACAATATCGTCTTTACGTTTACCGATCTTTACATATCTAAGAACACAATTGTAAACAAAAAATTAAATACACTCACTTATTATTTAGTCTGTAAAAACTTTAAACGACCCAAATTAGAAAGAACTTCAGTTCAAATATCTCTCTAGCACTTTACGAAAAATATAAAACGTTGTATTTGGAAGTCCACATTTTTCTCCATGACCTGTAACAGAATTAATGAAAACCATTAGTCCAATATTCAAGCACCTTGAATGTTTTTTTTTCTTATATTAATATCAAGTTATATAACATCTCCAGGCCGTATAATATTGCGACCTTATACAAGCTTTGTTTTAACATAAAAAATTAAACCTATTTTATCAGAAATAATTTTTTCCAGGAAACATTATAATTAGAACGTTTGTTCATTATTATTTAGAATAATTTGAGCTTTTAATTTCGAAATCGGTATGTCCATTTTCTCATATTCACGAAATCTAAAGGTTTCCATTACTTTAAAAATAAGGGCAAACGGGCAGATTATTTTATCGCATAGCACTTAGGAAAGAATGCCGTTTTAAACAATATACACCTTTTAGATATTATAGCGAAATAATAATCATTAAAATCATTTAAAAGATAAACTTTTATTAAAATCCAAAATGGAGAGTGATACCACGTTCAAATAACAGTTCATTTAATTTAGAAATTAATTAGTCATATGTTTAGTTTTATATTTCTTATCCTTAAGTTTAAGACACATGTCGATGTAAACACATGGGTTTTGTTTACGCTGTCTATAGCAAGTTTTGATTACGCTATCTATATGTTGCTTTATTCAAGTGTAAATCGTAAACAGTAGCAGCAAATAGTTGCTTAAGGTCTACATGATGATACATGAGTAACTATATTTAAATAATAAGTTCAGAAAGTGATCATGAATAAAAAAAACTTACCCTGTACCACATCAAGCGTTACTATTTATAATTTATTACTTATTTATACTAAAATGTATTATTTATTAATAAATATGTTAAGAAAAAAATTTATAGACGATTTTTATGTTGATTCGTAGTTCTCGTTTACCATTCTATCAGCGGAAAAATTTATTAGAATTTCGAGTAATGTAATATTTCCGATTAATCAACTATAATCTGTGATTAAATGTCTTATTTTCATTGATATAAGTCTGTATAATATAATATAATATCTCTTATTTTGCATCACCTTTTTTTCTTATTATATTTTATTTTTATTGATATCAGCTACGAGGGGGTCATTTCATGTTATTAACTGTTATTCCAATTAATTTATTAAAATTAAAAATAAATTAACAAAAGAATGTATGTCACAATATTTCAACTAGACCAGACAAAAAGAACCAAGCTGGTGTTAAAAATCATTAATAGTTGTGGTGATGTTAACGGCGTATGGTCATATCATGGGTGCACTGCGTCATCAACGAAACATGCAGCAACGAATATATATAAGTCCCTCGAAATATTCCACTGCATTAAAATATATAAATTGCCATACTATGTTATACGAAATGAAAAGTACCTCTTACTGTAGTTAATCATATAGACCTCTCAAAGGAACGAGAGGTCCAAGTCCCAGGAGTCATTCCTGGTGGAAAAATCTGAGGCAATGGACAGGATTAAGTACGGTAGTCCATTTTCGCGTAGTGGTCAGTAATATATGACGTAATAATTGCCAACATACAAAGGTTAAAGGTACGTTTAGAACAAGAAGAGGGAACTAATTTATGCTATAAACGACTTAGTTAAATTAATATATTAAGGTTATTTTTAATAGGTTAATATATTATAAATATTATATTAAATAATGAATTTATATTAGATTAAGTAAAAAACAACTAAAATTATAAATACTTAATAATTTTAATTATTATAAGAAAATACAAATTTAAAGTCCATACAACTATCTCAGATGGATGGAATGAAATAACATAACCGGTTGAGACCTGTAATTAAAAAGGCAGGCCGGTCTGAAAGCAGCTTACTGAAAAGCAATTTGTCAACGTTAAAATGACAGAACGAAATTTTCTCTTGCCTTCACCATTTTCAAAGATTTCTACATATTTTTCCTTCATTGTCATACGCCTCATATTTTACAATGACAAATAGCAGCGACTGTCAGATCCAGACACTTTATCGACCAAGAGTTAGGAATTCATTTACGTTAACACACGAGCCGAGAAAGAAGCAATTTCACATCCTGAAATTTAAAGGGTTACATAACACCGACCTACCTTCAAGGCAAGAGGACCCTGTATGGCATTGCTCTTTCATGAATCATTTATGCTGGAGGGGTAAGGAATCATGTAAATACATCTGTTTGGGGCATCCTTCCTACATAGGGAATTGTTAAGTAGTCAGCTGGCTAAGGGGGCTCTTACGGTTCCAGCCTACTTTTACTCTTATCCCATTTACTCTGTCTAGCTCTTCACTGAACCGGGCCTTTGAGGATTAGAAGGTTGTAAATATTTACAATTAGTTAATATATTAAAATATTCACAAAAAAAAATTATAAACATATATTATAACTTCACCTAGTCCAACTAGGTGTCCAACTAGGTGGCGGACGGGTGGAGGTGTAGGTCTTTACGTTCACTCCCTGAGATCACGTATCCTAGATTCTTCACCTGCGTCCAATTTCCCTCACATAGAATTCCTTTTCGTCGAAATTGCATGAAACTCAAATCCTCTCCTACACGTCGTAGTATCGCCCTTTGGTCCCTTTTGATTCTATCTTTGAGTCAGTCCTTTACAACCATGTTCCTCTTTACAACCGCATCATAATCTCCGGTGACTTTAATACCGACCTCCTGGTCCAATCCAATGATAAACTGTACCTTATAAACCTTTTTTACTCTCTACACCTCTTCATTGTTCCATTCTCTTCCACCCATCACCTTCTCCTATCTGACACCTGGTTAAATTTGTTCATCATTGACTCCTCGCAGAGACTCCTTTCTTCCTCACAATTACCTGCCCCATTTTTGTCCTCTCATGGTTTAATCCAAATTTCATACAATAACCAAACTCCAGAAATCCTACCGAAAACAATGACTTTTCACAACCTAAATGGACTTACTCCTGAATATTTATCTCTTTCCCTCAAAATACCGAATTGGAACCAAATTTATTCCTGTACCACCGCCGATTCAATGGTCGACATACTCACTGCCAATCTCAAAAGGATCCTGGATACCCATGGCCCACTCAAAACTTTAACCTTCCGTCGCCATCCTGCTCCTTGGATGTGTCAAAAAATTAAAGACCTGGAAAGGAAACGTGATGCTGCCCCTAGACGCTTTAGATGCACCAGGCTTACAGATGACTACCAAGCGTTCAGGGCTCTTCGCAATTTGACACAGTCTACAATCAGACAAGCAAAATCCAAATATTTCCACGAAGCCCTTTCCACTACTCCCGATCCTAAATCTAAATGGCAACTCCTCCGAAAACTCTCCCTCTGCAATCCAACATCCTTCAGAGCCTTTCCTGCTTCTCCCGATGAAATGCACTCGTATTTTTTGGCCGCCTTAATTAACACAAAAAAATCTTCCTCCTCCGTCTTTTCACTAACGCCATATTTCACCCCCGACAATTTTTATTTCTTAGACATTTCACCTAACGATATTTTTTCCTCCGTTCTCAAATCCCGATCCAGTTCTACTGGCTATGACGAGATACCTATCAAACTACTCAAACTATGCCTCATCGATATCCCACCTGTCCTACTTTTCATTTATAATTTCTCACAACAAAACGCAGTATTCCGGACTTCTTGGAAAAAAAGCCCTAGTCCATCCTATAAATAAAACCTTTACCTCAGTATCTCCCAAAGACTACCGGCCGACCTCTATACTTCCCAACATTTCCAATCCTCTCGAAAGAATAGTCCAGTCTCAAATATCAAATTTTCTCGATCAGTCCAAACTCTTTGATCCGCTTCCATCTGGTTTTTGTTCTGGTTGTTCCACTCAATCTGCCCTTCACTACTGACTCACATAAAGCCATGGACAACAAAAATCTAGCCGTGCTAATCTTACTGGAATTTCCAAAGCTTTCAATTCCTTGGACCATTTTATCCTTTTTTGCAAACTAAAGTCATTGCCCTTTTCCAACAGCTCTATACTATGGTTCCAAACCTTCCTCCCTGACAGAACCCAAGCGGTTTCTATGCCCAACCAACCCTTTTCCCCTTTCCTCACTCTATCCTCAGGTGTGACTCAAGCATCTCTCATCTCCTTTTCAACTGTTACATCAACGATCTTCCTAAATCTGTTAACCACTGTCCCTACCATCTATGTGCTGACGACTTCCAAATCTATTTATCATTTCCTCCTTCTGAGCTATCATTTGCGTTCGCCAGTATTCAGCAAGACCTAGATAGGATCAGTGCCTGGGCAAAGCTGAACAAACTGGAATTTCGAAAATGCTGGAGGGTCGATTAAAAAGAATAATGAACTGCGCTTTAAGATTTGTCCTTGGTAATCCGAGGCGTTCCCGGGTGTCACATCATCATAATGAGTTAAAGTGGCTCTTCCCACCCATTCGTAGACAATATTTCCTTAATGTTTTTCTATACCAATCCATTAAATCGCAACACCCTTCATATATCTATAGTCTCCTCCAATTCAAATCCTCTATCCAGCACCACAAAACAAGATCTCGCCTTTTCGATCTCTACATTCCATCCCACAGAACTAAGGCATTCGAGCTTTCCTTCCTCGCCACTGCTTTTCCATCATCTCTTGGCGTCCCAAAAAGACCTTTTAATGTTATTCTAAAGGGTTATTCTAATTCCCAGAATAAAGTTTGTTTTCTATTCTATTTCTATTCAACTAATCTGCGAGTCTGGCATCCAGGACTGCTGTACAAACTCCGTAAATTCTTACCTTCAACTTACTTCCTTATTATCAGTTCCTACCTCAGTAATAGAACCTTTAAAGTAAACCATAATTGTTCCTACTCTTCCCTCTTCACCCAGTCTGCCGGTGTTCCCCAAGGCAGTATCCTGGGGCCCATCCTATACACGATATATACAGCTGACATCCCAACCCATCCAAGCACTGTCCTCACTACTTACGCTGATGACACATGTGTGTTATCAGTTAATAAGGATCCATTTGTTGCATCCCAATCTCTTCAATCCCATATCTCACACCTACAAGAATGGTGTCAAAATTGGAGGATTAAAATAAATCCTAACAAATCCCATCAAATTACCTTCACCCTTCGTCGTAAACCTACGAATTCCTGTCCTACTGTATCGTTTAATAATACACCACTGAACCCTGTCGAACAGATACGTTACCTAGGACTCCATCTGGATAAAAGTCTCACTTGGAATCCTCATACAAGACTGAAAAGACAAGAAACTGCTCGACGTTTTCGCCTACTTCAACACTTACTGGACAAACGCTCTAAGCTACCAATTAATTACAAAAGACTTATTTACATGACAGTCATCAGACCTATTTGGGCATACGGAGTTGAGCTTTGGGGCTCTACTAAACCATCCAATTCATCTCGTATCCAATCCTTGCAATCCAAAATCCTTCGTAAAATCCTCAATGCTCCTTATTATGTCACAAACAAACTCATCCATCATGATCTTAATATCCCATATGTTACTGATTTGGCCCAAACTAGATACCTATCCTTCCATAACAAGCTCCATACGCACTTGAATCCGCTAGTCTCTCAGCTTGCTTCCCATACTATTCCTGATAACCCTCCGAGGCGCCTGAAAAGAAGATGGCCTCGAGATCATCTACTATAGAACTTTATTGGAGTGCTATCGATGGGTAGTTTCTCCACAAGTGTTTTCATGTCATATTCTACATTTTTGCACATTTACTTGATATAATACCATTATAGTTGTAAATATCATTGAATTAAATAAAAAAAAAAAAAAAAAAAACTAATCTGATTTATTTGCTAATATTAGTATCGTAGACAGATTGGTTTCATTGTCCACTTGAGAAGAAAATAGCATTAAAAATTTAACTGGCCTTTGTTATAAAGCTTCGAAGAAACCTGTTTAGAAAATATTTGGTATCTGTTCCACAGGTTGTAGCTTCGAGTTAATAGATAATATTTATTTGTTGAAATATTCATTCACAGATGAAATGATTACAGAAAACTACTAATTACCCATAATTACATTCTCTTTTCCATACCAAAGCTCGTGATAACTTATATTTTCGAAAATTTTAAAAGAGAAACGAGTGAAAAGTCAAAAGTTGTTGTGACTCAATTCGAAGCGACTACCTGCGAAATAATTACCATATATTTATATTAGAAGGAAGAAAAAACAAATTTGGCCCTCTAAGAACTCCTGTGAGAAACAAGAACACCTGGGAGCAACCACTTTTTTCTGAGAAGAAAACATAGTTTCGGAATCGTAGCACACAACTGTACAAATAAAAGCAAGTAAAGCATCCTAGAATATTTAAATTGGATCAACGTAGTATTTGTGTGCACTTAATTGTTTCAAACTAAAACATAATTGAAACTTTTGTCGTGCTTCCTAGGATATAACGAGACTCCACCTTTAGAATGTTTAAGCCAGTGAGAAGTAACTGGCATCCCTTACCAGCGAAAACTATGGGGAGGAAGATATCAGATATCCTGAAATTACCTTTCGAGACTGAGGAGACTGGGATTGGATGAAAAGAAAATGTAGTAGGCAGACTACTCACAAATCAACTAAGAACATCAACAAGAATCCGACTTTTCGCTCTCCGAGATGGTCCTACAACAACCAGTCTTCGTTTTCAACTGTCGTATCATTCTATTTAATGGAATAAAAATAAATAGCTCTTCAATTCAAGATGCATATTTATTCCTCGGTATGTAATATATAAAAATATAAAAGTAATTAATTGTTAATTAAATATTATTCCGTTTAATGATGTTGATGCTAATTCAATCCAGAGATAATGTATAATTTTAGTTGATTAGTTATAAGAATTTCCAGGTATTGCAATACATTAATATATTCATGTAGGCTTCCGTGGTCTTTGATATTGTATACATTTTCTTCTTCCGGGATGGAAGAAGAACATATTCGCTCATCGTGCTGTAAGCTTTTTCGGGGCTAATCGGTAAATTAAGAGCGGTTGGTTGTGTAGGGGTATGTATACCTTTAGGGGCGTTGTCTCGGTCGAAGTATGCCTTCCCATTGGCTGGCTTATACCGTATCCGTAGGTCGTGTTGTGTTTGGGTGGGTTCCTGTGTGTGGGTGGTAGGTTAATTAGTTTGTAACCATCATCTTATTGAAATTATTGTTTTTTTTTTATGATTTCAATGGCCTCTCTTATGGTGCGGAGATGATAATTAGTTTCTTTAACCAGTATAGTTGTGTTTTCGACAGGTATGTAGTGGTTAGTGTTGTAGAAGTGTTCTGCTACAGCCGATTTTTTTGTCTTGAAGTTCTTGACGCTAGATATATGCTCCTTTATCCTTCTTTCGATAGTCCTTCCGGTTTGTCCTCTGGAGGCATTGCCACAGGAACAGGGTATATGCCTGGGGTACGTATTCCTAACTTGTCTTTGGGGTTCGGTAGGATGTGAGCTATTGTTTTGTCAGTGGAGAATGTGGTCTTAACCCTAGAGTACAAAACATCGTAATTTTTACGACTACAATAAACAGAACAAGGTGGGGAACTACAGTAACATGACTTATCGGTTCCAGCTCTTCAGTACCTTTCCACCACTGGCAAAGGGTAGTTGTGGCATAGTGTTGTGTTCAAATTTAAGTCTGTGTTTCTTGGAATCCGAACAATACGCACTCAGACTCGTAATTTTGACGAACGTTTGTGTATTGTGTATTTTTTATGGATTGCTGAATGTTGCCGGACTAAATTCTTTTATTATTTACTATCTAAATACATGTCGAGAAAAGAAAAAACCGCTGAATCGAATAGATTATTTGATCAAACTGAGTGAAGAATTAATAGAGCCATGGCTGAAGAAGCGGTTGAATATGGCAACCATTTCTCATGAATTACGTTTAACGATAACTTCAGCTTTGGGTACTAAAACTACATCTGCTGAAGAAGAACCGAGCACAACTCGACAGAAGCGAACAATTTGGTACATATGCCCATCGCGTAAACGTCGGATGACCACATCATTCTGTCCTTGCAAAAGAGCTTACTGCAAAGAACATCGGTCGAGTCTTTGAATAAAACGTTCTACTAATTAAATTTAATTCTAGTTTCATTATTTTACTATTTTATCATGTTAAAAATACGTTTGTAATAATAATAATTTTAAACAAAATTTTAAAAACTTTCTTAATAATAAGTTCAAACTTTTATATATTATCTCTCTCTATGTTATATTTGTATCTTAATTTTGTAAATTTTATGTATCTTTCTAATTTAATAAACAATTAGTTTTAACAAATCTTGTCTTATTTCTTTGTAAAAACAAATTTACTTCAAAGTCGTAAAATTTACGAACATTTGTGTTTGAGGTATGTTGAGGAACGTTTGTAGTCTAGGGTTAATGTCGTGGTTCTTTAGAATTCAGGCTATCTTTTCTGAAGTACCTTTGATGTAAGGAATAGTTGTCTGAGTTTTAGGTCCGTTGTCTGTTTCTTTTTTGTGTTTTCTTTTGGGTTCTACCCGGTAAATAGTTTCTTTGTCGTATCCGTTCGTCAGGAAGGCTGTTCTCAAGCGCCTCTTCTCTTCAGGAAGCTGTGACGGTTGGTGTCCAAGGTAATTCGTTTTTCTCGACCGGGACAGTCAGGAAGGGAAGTTTCCCATCCTTCTTTAGCTCCATGCTGAATTGTATGTTATGATCGGTGCTGTTTAGGTGGAGTAAGAATCTGTCCAGTCCGTCTCTTCTGTACTTCCAAATGGCGAAGGTGTCGTCCACGTATCTGAACCAAAATTCAAGTTTTTGGGCTACGGTGGAGAGCGCCTTCTGTTCGAAGTGCTCCATGTACAGGTCCGCTGGGGGTGAGCTCAATGATGATCCTATGGCTTTGCCTTCTATTTGTTTGTAATACTGTTCATTCAACAGGAAGTATGTCTTCTTCATGCATATCTCCGCCAGTTGGTACTCTTCTTAGTTCAGAAGATTTTTCATATGCTTCAGGGCTTCATCGAATCGCACCTTGGCGAAGAGCGATTTGACTTCGAAGCTTACCAGGATGTCTTCTTTGTTGATAGGAATGGTTTTGATCGTGTCTACAAATTGTTCGGAGTTGCGGATGTTGTGCCAGTGTGGGTTTTGATTATGTCGGAGATGTATTTCGAGAGGTGGTATGTGGGCGAGCCAATGGTACTGACTCTGGGTCTCATATGGATACCATCTTTGTGTATTTTAGGTTGTCCGTATAATTTTGGTGTGGCTGGGTAATACATTATGAGTCGTTTGGTTTTAAGTGTCTTGCTGGCGTTGAGGATGGCCTGTCTTCATAATAACGGTGGCGTTTCCTTTATCAGGGATTACAGGAAGGTCATCTAGTTTCTATAGTGTAGTAAGTGAGTTGTATTGCGCCTTAGAGAGGATAGGTCTTGGCGACTTGGCTTTTCGTATGATGTGACTAATGTCTTGCCGGATGGTTTCGGAGGTGTTTTGGTCCATATTCTTGATACATTCTTCTATGTTGGTTATAATTATCTGTGTAGGTACATTTCTAGGAGCGATGGAGAAGTTTAATCCCTTCTGGAGGACGTATATGGTTTCTTGTAGGAATTCTTCGTTGGTGAGATTAATAACAGTCTTTTTTAGTGCGTCCTTGTAGTCAGTGCAGCTTGTCTTCTTTGTCGTTAGTTTCTGGTATTTTCGTTGTTGGATGGCGGTGTGTTTTTGGTAGATGCTATCCGCTTGTTTCCAGGTGAGGCGGTCAATCTTCTTCCAATCCTCATTTGATATCAGGTGTGCTAGGAGCATGTGGTTGTTTAGCAGTTGCTTCTCAACAGTGGACAGTTCCGATTGGGTTTCGCTGATTCTTTCTTTTAGTAATGTCATAGATGATCGCAGTAGTGCGTTTTGAATGCGTGGCTAGATCCTTTTCTTTCAAGGTTGGAAGATCTGGGTATTGTAGTATCTGCATCTTTTGAGAAATGTAAGTTGTGCCACGAGTCTCATCTTTCTCAGATAAAAGGAATCATAAACATTCTACTTAAAAGTGCTGAAATGATAGCTGAACCGTCACAGCTTCCTGAAGAGAAGAGACACTTGATAACAGCTTACCTGAAAAACGGATACGACCAAGAAACTATTAACCGGGTAGAACGCAAAAGAAACAACAAAAAACAAGGCAAAAACGAAACAGACAACGAACCTACAACTCAGACAACTATTGCTTACATCAGAAAAGATCGCCAGGATTCTAAAAAAACACGACATCAAGACCACATTCTCCACTGACAAAACAATAGCTTACATCCTACCGAATCCCAAAGACAAGTTAGGACTACGTACCCCAGGCATCTATAGAATACCCTGTTCCTGTGGGAAGGTCCTACATAGGACAAACCGGAAGGACTGTCGAAAGAAGGATAAAGGAACATATCTAGCGTCAAAAACTTCAAAACGAAAAAAATCGGCTGTAGCAGAACACTTCTACAACACTAACCACCAAATACCTTTCGAAATCACAACTATTCTGGTAAAATAAACTAATTATCATCTCCACACCATAAGAGAGGCCATTGAAATCATCAAAGAAACCAATAATTTCAATAAGAAGATGGTTACAAACTCATTGAAAACTGGTATCCTACCATAAAACAAAAGACTCACACATTACCCTACCACCCACACACATGCGACAATACCGAACACAACACGACCTACGGACTCGGTACAAGCCAGCCAATTGGAAGGCAGACTTCGACCGAGACCACGCCCCTAAAGGTATAAATACCCCTTCCCCACCAACCACTCTTCATTTATCATTCTCAAACAACCAGTGAGCCCCATCACTGGATATCTGATCCTAGTTAGACCCCCTAACCTCAATCCTTTAACATCCTCAAAATCCTCTTAAAATGCACCCGGTGCAGTAAAAGAGATGTATATATGTAAATATAAATTTATTAATACACGTTTCAGACGAATCTTCATTTTCCAGGGGCTTGAAAAAAACAAAAAAAAAAAACACTCTTCATTTACTGACTAGCTCTGAAGAAGCTCACAGCACGATGAGCGAAAGCTTGGCCGCCAACACCAACACCACACGGTCCATCCCGGAAGAAGAACATATGCAAAATACATTAATAATTAGTAAACTGGTGGAAACTTTTTTCTTGCTTTCGGTAAGATGTCCAAGAAGTCAGAATAGAAATTTGTGGACATAGGAGGTATTTTTTGTGAAAATAATATAAATGGTTTTACTATAGTTGACTTCAATAATTGCATTATTAATGATAGCTCACTCCATTACGTCTTAATGTCGTATCAAAATTGCATCACATTACATTTACATTAACATAGCAGTGGAAGTTTTTTCCCCGAAAAATAGCTAAAATATACAAAAAAACAAATGGTTTTTAAAAATTGTATTCCCAATTAGGAAGAGAAAAAAAGAGAAAAAGAATCAAATCGATAAATATTTTATGATCACGCAAGAGATATGATTTTGCTGAAATATAGAAAACAAAAACACATTTTCACTGATGTCACTATCTATGTTAAAACTTGAAGTCACAATGTATTATTATGTTAGCCAATTCAAAAACATGATTATTTTTTTTTGTTTGAATTTCAATTCAGATAGGGAAACTACTTCCTGACCATAAGAAAGGAAGAGAGTTCACTTCATGGTACATAGTCAACAATTAATTAGTGTAGTAGTTTCATCGCAAGGTCACAAAGTTTTCCAGGTTTGAGTGAAAAATCGAAAACAGAGTTTATTATATATTTTACCGCCCCTCAATGCTAAGGTAACTGTGATGTAATTAATAGCAATACTACAATCCGTAACCTCGTAATACTTTTTCCCTTTGTTTCGTTTACTAAACGGTAGGGTTTCAGTGAGTGTTTTTGCAAGATACAGCTTATAGATTTATTAAACTTGAGGGCTGTAGCGTGAACAAAATGGTATGTCTGCTTTAAAACATTATTTTTTATGAAAACTTTTATTGACTGATTTTTTATTTTATTTTAACATATTAAATTTATTGACTAAAAATATATTTCTTGAAATTTACAGATGTTTTATAATAACACAACAAGTAAATGTAATGTCAGGAATGATACATAACGGTAATGGTTAAAATCAAGTTCAGAAAATACCCAATAGTACTCAAATAAGAAATTCAACTAAGAAGCTCACGAGGTTTTCTTTTTCTGTTTCTTTTCTGACAACTCGGATGATCATAAAGAATTTAAGTAGTAGCAAGGGTTTAGGTGGGATTGAAGTTTGTCATGAAAAGACTGGTATCGGGCTCGGTCCGAATAAGTAACAAATTGGGCATTGAGGTCATTATGGACGACTTTATTTGCAAAAAGGAGTTAAGAAAAGAAGAAAGTTACAAAGGAAAAGTTAGAAAGGATGAAAAACCATAGAATTTCAGAACAAGACTTAAAGAAACAGATAAGTTGGTTTTACAAACTAAAACTATGCATAAATTTAATAAGAAATGCGATTGGTTTAAATATGAATTTAAAAGGAAAACTAATAAAACACATTGAAGAAGCACTTCTTCGAATGGTGCAAATAGTGAAAGAAATAAAGGGGGGCTAAAGGCACTGGTGGTGGTACTGGAACTTAATCACCTTAAATACTTTTTATTAATTCCTACAAAAAAATACAATTTATTAAAGTTCTTGCTTAGCTAAGTAAAAACAGATAAAAGACCCATATGAAGCTTAAAGTCTGCCATTAACCTTTGTCTGTACATGTTTTTGAATATTTCAGCCACAAATTCGTATCTTATTCGTATTAATATTCGAAGCGGGGTAGCTCATTTATCGGATTATTTTTTATAGCTAAAAAATCGATGGAATGCGAATTGATATTTTATCTTGCTAGTATGGTAGGTATAGAATCTCTTAGAGAGGACACTTACTTTTTTTTTACTATAAAAAACAAGCTGAACAAGCAGATAGCGTTAGAAGGGTATTTTCTTCAGCAACGAATGAGCCCTAATATTTTCCTTTCCTTGACGAGTCAGTTTTGTCAACGATTTAGGAAGGATTCCTTCTCTTTTTTCTTTTCTTTTTTTATATGTGCTGCTATAATAAACTTATTCAACCGGGTATTCCTGAGTACCTATTGATGCTATATTTATTTACAGACTTAAATGGGGTTCTTTAAAATGTCTCTATTCTTTTTTTTACCGTATATAATTATTTTGCACCCAAATTTTAGTAAAATTTTAATAAATCCGAAAATAAAAAAATTGTTTTAATTATCTTCCTCAAATATTTGAAACAAAGAACATTTTACCCAGTCTGTACCGCCCTTTATTATATGCGGAATGATTGATAAGGTAATGAACCACTGAATTTGTAAATCTATATATTGAGCTACGTCTCAGAGTTCTAAATCCAATATAGCGTATCTAAAAATTTATCAAAATCTTAACATTGGAATTCTATTATGGTTGCCGCATTAAAGTATTTAATTACTAAATTTAATTGATTCTAATCATGACGGCGGGGAGCGAAGTGGCTCAGTGGTAGAGAATCATAGTTCAAATCCCGCTGCAGGCCATGACTTTTATTTAGTCTGTTTGCAGCGGGAGATGGATCATATAGGATTTAGGGCCCTCCTGGGGCCCACCCAGCCTCTATAAAACATTATAAAAATAGGGAACCCAAAATAAGGGGGGCAAATCTGGCGGTTGAGCGTGACCTACGACAAGTCACCTCCTTGAAGAACCGTTGTCCATGAAACAGTACAGTCTCTACCATATACTTAACCCCAGACCTTTCATGGGTTGTAGTGGTTCCGGAGTTTTTTTATTTTATTATTAGTGACAGTTAGATTTTTAGAATTTTCTTGTTAGAATACACAAGAACATCACATGCTAAAATGTGCAATGTCTCATAATGGGAAAAATATTACAAATAATACAGCTTATCTTAGAAGCAGATATAAATGATGTCCTAAAATTTGAAACACTAAATGTCTAGGTAATAAAAGAAAACCAATCAAATCGTATAAAAACTAAGCTAATATTTTTTTTTATTTACAGTTAATAAATTAAGTTTTATTCCAAAACTAAGGAAGTCACACATTATCATAAAACAAATTTAGTTACATTAACAATTAATATATATAAAATACCGGTTTAGACGACAATGACTTTCTTGAATACCAATTAAACGAACCGTAGATGGGTCATTCTTAATGAAATTAGTATGATTAACTTCTGAGTATGATTCTTTTACCATGTTGACGGGAAGTAAAAAACGGCATTGGGTTTCGTG
>CAXKTH010000250.1:0-120000 GCA_964056705.1 Troilus luridus
CTCTAGAGACATTGAAATCCCTCTAGGGACCTAGAAATCTCTCTAGGGACATAGAAATCTCTCTAGGGACCTAGAAATCCCTCTAGGGACATAGAAATCCCTCTAGGGACATAGAAATCTATCCCTCTAGGGACCTAGAAATCCCTCTAGGGACCTAGAAATCCCTCTAGGGACCTAGAAATCCCTCTAGGGACCTAGAAATCCCTCTAGGGACATAGAAATCTCTCTCTCTAGGGACCTAGAAATCCCTCTAGGGACATAGAAATCCCTCTAGGGACATAGAAATCCCTCTAAGACCTAGAAATCTATCCCTCTAGGGACCTAGAAATCCCTCTAGGGACATTGAAATCCCTCTAGGGACCTAGAAATCCCTCTAGGGACATTGAAATCCCTCTAGGGACCTAGAAATCTATCCCTCTAGGGACCTAGAAATCCCTCTAGGGACCTAGAAATCCCTCTAGGGACATTGAAATCCCTCTAGGGACCTAGAAATCTATCCCTCTAGGGACCTAGAAATCCCTCTAGGGACCTAGAAATCCCTCTAGGGACATAGAAATCTCTCTCTCTAGGGACCTAGAAATCCCTCTAGGGACATAGAAATCTCTCTCTCTAGAGACCTAGAAATCCCTCTAGGGACCTAGAAATCCCTCTAGCGACATAGAAATCCCTCTAGCGACATAGAAATCCCTCTAGGGACATAGAAATCTATCGCTCTAGGGACATAGAAATCCCTCTAGGGACCTAGAAATCCCTCTAGGGACATAGAAATCTATCCCTCTAGGGACCTAGAAATCCCTCTAGGGACATAGAAATCCCTCTATGGACATAGAAATCCCTCTAGGGACATATAAATCTATCCCTCTAGGGACATAGAAATCCCTCTAGGGACCTAGAAATCCCTCTAGGGACATAGAAATCCCTCTAGGGACATAGAAATCCCTCTAGGGACATAGAAATCTATCCCTCTAGGGACATAGAAATCCCTCTAGGGACCTAGAAATCCCTCTAGGGACCTAGAAATCCCTCTAGGGACATTGAAATCCTTCTAGGGACCTAGAAATCCCTCTAGGGACCTAGAAATCTCTCTAGGGACATAGAAATCCCTCTAGGGACCTAGAAATCTCTCTAGGGACATAGAAATCCCTCTAGGGACATAGAAATCTATCCCTCTAGGGACCTAGAAATCCCTCTAGGGACCTAGAAATCCCTCTAGGGACCTAGAAATCCCTCTAGGGACCTAGAAATCCCTCTAGGGACATAGAAATCTCTCTCTCTAGGGACCTAGAAATCCCTCTAGGGACATAGAAATCCCTCTAGGGACATTGAAATCCCTCTAGGGACATAGAAATCTCTCTCTCTAGGGACCTAGAAATCCCTCTAGGGACATAGAAATCTCTCTCTCTAGGGACCTTGAAATCCCTCTAGGGACCTAGAAATCCCTCTAGCGACATAGAAATCCCTCTAGCGACATAGAAATCCCTCTAGGGACATAGAAATCCCTCTAGGGACATAGAAATCCCTATAGGGACATAGAAATCCCTCTAGGGACATAGAAATCTATCCCTCTAGGGACATAGAAATCCCTCTAGGGACATAGAAATCCCTCTAGGGACATTGAAATCCCTCTAGGGACATAGAAATCCCTCTAGGGACTTAGAAATCTATCCCTCTAGGGACCTAGAAATCCCTCTAGGGACATTGAAATCCCTCTAGGGACCTAGAAATCTCTCTAGTGACATAGAAATCCCTCTAGGGACATAGAAATCTATCCCTCTAGGGACCTAGAAATCCCTCTAGGGACCTAGAAATCCCTCTAGGGACCTAGAAATCCCTCTAGGGACATAGAAATCCCTCTAGCGACATAGAAATCCCTCTAGGGACATAGAAATCTATCCCTCTAGGGACATAGAAATCCCTCTAGGGACCTAGAAATCCCTCTAGGGACATTGAAATCTATCCCTCTAGGGACCTAGAAATCCCTCTAGGGACATTGAAATCTATCCCTCTAGGGACCTAGAAATCCCTCTAGGGACATTGAAATCCCTCTAGGGACCTAGAAATCTCTCTAGGGACATAGAAATCTCTCTAGGGACATAGAAATCCCTCTAGGGACATAGAAATCTATCCCTCTAGGGACCTAGAAATCCCTCTAGGGACCTAGAAATCCCTCTAGGGACCTAGAAATCCCTCTAGGGACATAGAAATCTCTCTCTCTCTAGGGACCTAGAAATCCCTCTAGGGACATAGAAATCCCTCTAGGGACCTAGAAATCTATCCCTCTAGGGACCTAGAAATCCCTCTAGGGACATTGAAATCCCTCTAGGGACCTAGAAATCTCTCTAGTGACATAGAAATCCCTCTAGGGACATAGAAATCTATCCCTCTAGGGACCTAGAAATCCCTCTAGGGACCTAGAAATCCCTCTAGGGACATGGAAATCCCTCTAGCGACATAGAAATCCCTCTAGGGACATAGAAATCTATCCCTCTAGGGACATAGAAATCCCTCTAGGGACCTAGAAATCCCTCTAGGGACATTGAAATCTATCCCTCTAGGGACCTAGAAATCCCTCTAGGGACATTGAAATCCCTCTAGGGACCTAGAAATCTCTCTAGGGACCTAGAAATCCCTCTAGGGACATTGAAATCCCTCTAGGGACCTAGAAATCTCTCTAGGGACATAGAAATCTCTCTAGGGACATAGAAATCCCTCTAGGGACCTAGAAATCCCTCTAGGGACATAGAAATCCCTCTAGGGACCTAGAAATCTCTCTAGGGACATAGAAATCCCTCTAGGGACATAGAAATCTATCCCTCTAGGGACCTAGAAATCCCTCTAGGGACCTAGAAATCCCTCTAGGGACCTAGAAATCCCTCTAGGGACATAGAAATCTCTCTCTCTAGGGACCTAGAAATCCCTCTAGGGACCTAGAAATCCCTCTAGCGACATAGAAATCCCTCTAGCGACATAGAAATCCCTCTAGGGACATAGAAATCCCTCTAGGGACATAGAAATCCCTATAGGGACATAGAAATCCCTCTAGGGACATAGAAATCTATCCCTCTAGGGACATAGAAATCCCTCTAGGGACATAGAAATCCCTCTAGGGACATAGAAATCCCTCTAGGGACATAGAAATCCCTCTAGGGACCTAGAAATCTATCCCTCTAGGGACCTAGAAATCCCTCTAGGGACATTGAAATCCCTCTAGGGACCTAGAAATCTCTCTAGTGACATAGAAATCCCTCTAGGGACATAGAAATCTATCCCTCTAGGGACCTAGAAATCCCTCTAGGGACCTAGAAATCCCTCTAGGGACATAGAAATCCCTCTAGCGACATAGAAATCCCTCTAGGGACATAGAAATCTATCCCTCTAGGGACATAGAAATCCCTCTAGGGACATAGAAATCCCTCTAGGGACATAGAAATCCCTCTAGGGACATAGAAATCCCTCTAGGGACCTAGAAATCTATCCCTCTAGGGACCTAGAAATCCCTCTAGGGACATAGAAATCCATCTAGGGACCTAGAAATCTATCCCTCTAGGGACCTAGAAATCCCTCTAGGGACATTGAAATCCCTCTAGGGACCTAGAAATCCCTCTAGGGACATTGAAATCCCTCTAGGGACATAGAAATCTATCCCTCTAGGGACCTAGAAATCCCTCTAGGGACCTAGAAATCCCTCTAGGGACCTAGAAATCCCTCTAGGGACCTAGAAATCCCTCTAGGGACATAGAAATCTCTCTCTCTAGGGACCTAGAAATCCCTCTAGGGACATAGAAATCCCTCTAGGGACATTGAAATCCCTCTAGGGACATAGAAATCTCTCTCTCTAGGGACCTAGAAATCCCTCTAGGGACATAGAAATCTCTCTCTCTAGGGACCTTGAAATCCCTCTAGGGACCTAGAAATCCCTCTAGCGACATAGAAATCCCTCTAGCGACATAGAAATCCCTCTAGGGACATAGAAATCCCTCTAGGGACATAGAAATCCCTATAGGGACATAGAAATCCCTCTAGGGACATAGAAATCTATCCCTCTAGGGACATAGAAATCCCTCTAGGGACATAGAAATCCCTCTAGGGACATTGAAATCCCTCTAGGGACATAGAAATCCCTCTAGGGACTTAGAAATCTATCCCTCTAGGGACCTAGAAATCCCTCTAGGGACATTGAAATCCCTCTAGGGACCTAGAAATCTCTCTAGTGACATAGAAATCCCTCTAGGGACATAGAAATCTATCCCTCTAGGGACCTAGAAATCCCTCTAGGGACCTAGAAATCCCTCTAGGGACCTAGAAATCCCTCTAGGGACATAGAAATCCCTCTAGCGACATAGAAATCCCTCTAGGGACATAGAAATCTATCCCTCTAGGGACATAGAAATCCCTCTAGGGACCTAGAAATCCCTCTAGGGACATTGAAATCTATCCCTCTAGGGACCTAGAAATCCCTCTAGGGACATTGAAATCTATCCCTCTAGGGACCTAGAAATCCCTCTAGGGACATTGAAATCCCTCTAGGGACCTAGAAATCTCTCTAGGGACATAGAAATCTCTCTAGGGACATAGAAATCCCTCTAGGGACATAGAAATCTATCCCTCTAGGGACCTAGAAATCCCTCTAGGGACCTAGAAATCCCTCTAGGGACCTAGAAATCCCTCTAGGGACATAGAAATCTCTCTCTCTCTAGGGACCTAGAAATCCCTCTAGGGACATAGAAATCCCTCTAGGGACCTAGAAATCTATCCCTCTAGGGACCTAGAAATCCCTCTAGGGACATTGAAATCCCTCTAGGGACCTAGAAATCTCTCTAGTGACATAGAAATCCCTCTAGGGACATAGAAATCTATCCCTCTAGGGACCTAGAAATCCCTCTAGGGACCTAGAAATCCCTCTAGGGACATAGAAATCCCTCTAGCGACATAGAAATCCCTCTAGGGACATAGAAATCTATCCCTCTAGGGACATAGAAATCCCTCTAGGGACCTAGAAATCCCTCTAGGGACATTGAAATCTATCCCTCTAGGGACCTAGAAATCCCTCTAGGGACATTGAAATCCCTCTAGGGACCTAGAAATCTCTCTAGGGACCTAGAAATCCCTCTAGGGACATTGAAATCCCTCTAGGGACCTAGAAATCTCTCTAGGGACATAGAAATCTCTCTAGGGACATAGAAATCCCTCTAGGGACCTAGAAATCCCTCTAGGGACATAGAAATCCCTCTAGGGACCTAGAAATCTCTCTAGGGACATAGAAATCCCTCTAGGGACATAGAAATCTATCCCTCTAGGGACCTAGAAATCCCTCTAGGGACCTAGAAATCCCTCTAGGGACCTAGAAATCCCTCTAGGGACATAGAAATCTCTCTCTCTAGGGACCTAGAAATCCCTCTAGGGACCTAGAAATCCCTCTAGCGACATAGAAATCCCTCTAGCGACATAGAAATCCCTCTAGGGACATAGAAATCCCTCTAGGGACATAGAAATCCCTATAGGGACATAGAAATCCCTCTAGGGACATAGAAATCTATCCCTCTAGGGACATAGAAATCCCTCTAGGGACATAGAAATCCCTCTAGGGACATAGAAATCCCTCTAGGGACATAGAAATCCCCCTAGGGACCTAGAAATCTATCCCTCTAGGGACCTAGAAATCCCTCTAGGGACATTGAAATCCCTCTAGGGACCTAGAAATCTCTCTAGTGACATAGAAATCCCTCTAGGGACATAGAAATCTATCCCTCTAGGGACCTAGAAATCCCTCTAGGGACCTAGAAATCCCTCTAGGGACATAGAAATCCCTCTAGCGACATAGAAATCCCTCTAGGGACATAGAAATCTATCCCTCTAGGGACATAGAAATCCCTCTAGGGACATAGAAATCCCTCTAGGGACATAGAAATCCCTCTAGGGACATAGAAATCCCTCTAGGGACCTAGAAATCTATCCCTCTAGGGACCTAGAAATCCCTCTAGGGACATAGAAATCCATCTAGGGACCTAGAAATCTATCCCTCTAGGGACCTAGAAATCCCTCTAGGGACATTGAAATCCCTCTAGGGACCTAGAAATCCCTCTAGGGACATTGAAATCCCTCTAGGGACCTAGAAATCTATCCCTCTAGGGACCTAGAAATCCCTCTAGGGACCTAGAAATCCCTCTAGGGACATAGAAATCCCTCTAGGGACATAGAAATCCCTCTAGGGACATAGAAATCTATCCCTCTAGGGACATAGAAATCCCTCTAGGGACCTAGAAATCCCTCTAGGGACCTAGAAATCCCTCTAGGGACATTGAAATCCCTCTAGGGACCTAGAAATCCCTCTAGGGACCTAGAAATCCCTCTAGGGACATAGAAATCCCTCTAGGGACCTAGAAATCTCTCTAGGGACATAGAAATCCCTCTAGGGACATAGAAATCTATCCCTCTAGGGACCTAGAAATCCCTCTAGGGACCTAGAAATCCCTCTAGGGACCTAGAAATCCCTCTAGGGACATAGAAATCTCTCTCTCTAGGGACCTAGAAATCCCTCTAGGGACATAGAAATCTCTCTCTCTAGGGACCTAGAAATCCCTCTAGGGACCTAGAAATCCCTCTAGCGACATAGAAATCTATCCCTCTAGGGACCTAGAAATCCCTCTAGGGACATAGAAATCCCTCTATGGACATAGAAATCCCTCTAGGGACATATAAATCCCTCTAGGGACATAGAAATCCCTCTAGGGACATAGAAATCTATCCCTCTAGGGACATAGAAATCCCTCTAGGGACCTAGAAATCCCTCTAGGGACCTAGAAATCCCTCTAGGGACATTGAAATCCCTCTAGGGACCTAGAAATCCCTCTAGGGACCTAGAAATCCCTCTAGGGACATAGAAATCCCTCTAGGGACCTAGAAATCTCTCTAGGGACATAGAAATCCCTCTAGGGACATAGAAATCTATCCCTCTAGGGACCTAGAAATCCCTCTAGGGACCTAGAAATCCCTCTAGGGACATAGAAATCTCTCTCTCTAGGGACCTAGAAATCCCTCTAGGGACCTAGAAATCCCTCTAGCGACATAGAAATCCCTCTAGCGACATAGAAATCCCTCTAGGGACATAGAAATCCCTCTAGGGACATAGAAATCCCTATAGGGACATAGAAATCCCTCTAGGGACATAGAAATCTATCCCTCTAGGGACATAGAAATCCCTCTAGGGACATAGAAATCCCTCTAGGGACATTGAAATCCCTCTAGGGACATAGAAATCCCTCTAGGGACATTGAAATCCCTCTAGGGACATAGAAATCCCTCTAGGGACCTAGAAATCTATCCCTCTAGGGACCTAGAAATCCCTCTAGGGACATTGAAATCCCTCTAGGGACCTAGAAATCTCTCTAGTGACATAGAAATCCCTCTAGGGACATAGAAATCTATCCCTCTAGGGACCTAGAAATCCCTCTAGGGACCTAGAAATCCCTCTAGGGACATAGAAATCCCTCTAGCGAACTAGAAATCCCTCTAGGGACATATAAATCTATCCCTCTAGGGACATAGAAATCCCTCTAGGGACCTAGAAATCCCTCTAGGGACATTGAAATCCCTCTAGGGACCTAGAAATCTCTCTAGGGACATAGAAATCTCTCTAGGGACATAGAAATCCCTCTAGGGACATAGAAATCTATCCCTCTAGGGACCTAGAAATCCCTCTAGGGACCTAGAAATCCCTCTAGGGACCTAGAAATCCCTCTAGGGACATAGAAATCTCTCTCTCTAGGGACCTAGAAATCAATCTAGGGACCTAGAAATCCCTCTAGGGACCTAGAAATCTCTCTCGGGACATAGAAATCCCTCTAGGGACATAGAAATCTATCCCTCTAGGGACCTAGAAATCCCTCTAGGGACCTAGAAATCCCTCTAGGGACCTAGAAATCCCTCTAGGGACATAGAAATCTCTCCCTCTAGGGACCTAGAAATCCCGCTAGGGACATTGAAATCCCTCTAGGGACCTAGAAATCCCTCTAGGGACATTGAAATCCCTCTAGGGACCTAGAAATCTATCCCTCTAGGGACCTAGAAATCCCTCTAGGGACATTGAAATCCCTCTAGGGACCTAGAAATCTATCCCTCTAGGGACCTAGAAATCCCTCTAGCGACATAGAAATCCCTCTAGCGACATAGAAATCCCTCTAGGGACATAGAAATCTATCGCTCTAGGGACATAGAAATCCTTCTAGGGACCTAGAAATCCCTCTAGGAACATAGAAATCTATCCCTCTAGGGACCTAGAAATCCCTCTAGGGACATAGAAATCCCTCTATGGACATAGAAATCCCTCTAGGGACATAGAAATCTATCCCTCTAGGGACATAGAAATCCCTCTAGGGACCTAGAAATCCCTCTAGGGACCTAGAAATCCCTCTAGGGACATAGAAATCCCTCTAGGGACCTAGAAATCTCTCTAGGGACATAGAAATCCCTCTAGGGACATAGAAATCTATCCCTCTAGGGACCTAGAAATCCCTCTAGGGACCTAGAAATCCCTCTAGGGACCTAGAAATCCCTCTAGGGACATAGAAATCTCTCTCTCTAGGGACCTAGAAATCCCTCTAGGGACATAGAAATCTCTCTCTCTAGGGACCTAGAAATCTCTCTAGGGACCTAGAAATCCCTCTAGGGACATAGAAATCTATCCCTCTAGGGACCTAGAAATCCCTCTAGGGACATAGAAATCCCTCTAGGGACATAGAAATCCCTCTAGGGAAATAGAAATCTATCCCTCTAGGGACATAGAAATCCCTCTAGGGACCTAGAAATCCCTCTAGGGACCTAGAAATCCCTCTAGGGACCTAGAAATCCCTCTAGGGACATAGAAATCCCTCTAGGGACCTAGAAATCCCTCTAGGGACCTAGAAATCCCTCTAGGGACATAGAAATCTCTCTCTCTCTAGGGACCTAGAAATCCCTCTAGGGACATAGAAATCCCTCTAGGGACCTAGAAATCTATCCCTCTAGGGACCTAGAAATCCCTCTAGGGACATTGAAATCCCTCTAGGGACCTAGAAATCTCTCTAGTGACATAGAAATCCCTCTAGGGACATAGAAATCTATCCCTCTAGGGACCTAGAAATCCCTCTAGGGACCTAGAAATCCCTCTAGGGACATAGAAATCCCTCTAGCGACATAGAAATCCCTCTAGGGACATAGAAATCTATCCCTCTAGGGACATAGAAATCCCTCTAGGGACCTAGAAATCCCTCTAGGGACATTGAAATCTATCCCTCTAGGGACCTAGAAATCCCTCTAGGGACATTGAAATCCCTCTAGGGACCTAGAAATCTCTCTAGGGACCTAGAAATCCCTCTAGGGACATTGAAATCCCTCTAGGGACCTAGAAATCTCTCTAGGGACATAGAAATCTCTCTAGGGACATAGAAATCCCTCTAGGGACCTAGAAATCCCTCTAGGGACATAGAAATCCCTCTAGGGACCTAGAAATCTATCTAGGGACATAGAAATCCCTCTAGGGACATAGAAATCTATCCCTCTAGGGACCTAGAAATCCCTCTAGGGACCTAGAAATCCCTCTAGGGACCTAGAAATCCCTCTAGGGACCTAGAAATCCCTCTAGGGACATAGAAATCTCTCTCTCTAGGGACCTAGAAATCCCTCTAGGGACCTAGAAATCCCTCTAGCGACATAGAAATCCCTCTAGCGACATAGAAATCCCTCTAGGGACATAGAAATCCCTCTAGGGACATAGAAATCCCTATAGGGACATAGAAATCCCTCTAGGGACATAGAAATCTATCCCTCTAGGGACATAGAAATCCCTCTAGGGACATAGAAATCCCTCTAGGGACATAGAAATCCCTCTAGGGACATAGAAATCCCTCTAGGGACCTAGAAATCTATCCCTCTAGGGACCTAGAAATCCCTCTAGGGACATTGAAATCCCTCTAGGGACCTAGAAATCTCTCTAGTGACATAGAAATCCCTCTAGGGACATAGAAATCTATCCCTCTAGGGACCTAGAAATCCCTCTAGGGACCTAGAAATCCCTCTAGGGACATAGAAATCCCTCTAGCGACATAGAAATCCCTCTAGGGACATAGAAATCTATCCCTCTAGGGACATAGAAATCCCTCTAGGGACATAGAAATCCCTCTAGGGACATAGAAATCCCTCTAGGGACATAGAAATCCCTCTAGGGACCTAGAAATCTATCCCTCTAGGGACATAGAAATCCCTCTAGGGACATAGAAATCCCTCTAGGGACCTAGAAATCTATCCCTCTAGGGACCTAGAAATCCCTCTAGGGACATTGAAATCCCTCTAGGGACCTAGAAATCCCTCTAGGGACATTGAAATCCCTCTAGGGACCTAGAAATCTATCCCTCTAGGGACCTAGAAATCCCTCTAGGGACCTAGAAATCCCTCTAGGGACATAGAAATCCCTCTAGGGACATAGAAATCCCTCTAGGGACATAGAAATCTATCCCTCTAGGGACATAGAAATCCCTCTAGGGACCTAGAAATCCCTCTAGGGACCTAGAAATCCCTCTAGGGACCTAGAAATCCCTCTAGGGACATAGAAATCCCTCTAGGGACCTAGAAATCTCTCTAGGGACATAGAAATCCCTCTAGGGACATAGAAATCTATCCCTCTAGGGACCTAGAAATCCCTCTAGGGACCTAGAAATCCCTCTAGGGACCTAGAAATCCCTCTAGGGACATAGAAATCTCTCTCTCTAGGGACCTAGAAATCCCTCTAGGGACATAGAAATCTCTCTCTCTAGGGACCTAGAAATCCCTCTAGGGACCTAGAAATCCCTCTAGCGACATAGAAATCTATCCCTCTAGGGACCTAGAAATCCCTCTAGGGACATAGAAATCCCTCTATGGACATAGAAATCCCTCTAGGGACATATAAATCTATCCCTCTAGGGACATAGAAATCCCTCTAGGGACCTAGAAATCCCTCTAGGGACATAGAAATCCCTCTAGGGACATAGAAATCCCTCTAGGGACATAGAAATCTATCCCTCTAGGGACATAGAAATCCCTCTAGGGACCTAGAAATCCCTCTAGGGACCTAGAAATCCCTCTAGGGACATTGAAATCCCTCTAGGGACCTAGAAATCCCTCTAGGGACCTAGAAATCCCTCTAGGGACCTAGAAATCCCTCTAGGGACATAGAAATCCCTCTAGGGACCTAGAAATCTCTCTAGGGACATAGAAATCCCTCTAGGGACATAGAAATCTATCCCTCTAGGGACCTAGAAATCCCTCTAGGGACCTAGAAATCCCTCTAGGGACCTAGAAATCCCTCTAGGGACATAGAAATCTCTCTCTCTAGGGACCTAGAAATCCCTCTAGGGACATAGAAATCTCTCTCTCTAGGGACCTAGAAATCCCTCTAGGGACCTAGAAATCCCTCTAGCGACATAGAAATCCCTCTAGCGACATAGAAATCCCTCTAGGGACATAGAAATCCCTCTAGGGACATAGAAATCCCTATAGGGACATAGAAATCCCTCTAGGGACATAGAAATCTATCCCTCTAGGGACATAGAAATCCCTCTAGGGACATAGAAATCCCTCTAGGGACATTGAAATCCCTCTAGGGACATAGAAATCCCTCTAGGGACCTAGAAATCTATCCCTCTAGGGACCTAGAAATCCCTCTAGGGACATTGAAATCCCTCTAGGGACCTAGAAATCTCTCTAGTGACATAGAAATCCCTCTAGGGACCTAGAAATCCCTCTAGGGACCTAGAAATCCCTCTAGGGACATAGAAATCCCTCTAGGGACCTAGAAATCTCTCTAGGGACATAGAAATCCCTCTAGGGACATAGAAATCTATCCCTCTAGGGACCTAGAAATCCCTCTAGGGACCTAGAAATCCCTCTAGGGACCTAGAAATCCCTCTAGGGACATAGAAATCTCTCTCTCTAGGGACCTAGAAATCCCTCTAGGGACATAGAAATCTCTCTCTCTAGGGACCTAGAAATCCCTCTAGGGACCTAGAAATCCCTCTAGCGACATAGAAATCTATCCCTCTAGGGACCTAGAAATCCCTCTAGGGACATAGAAATCCCTCTATGGACATAGAAATCCCTCTAGGGACATATAAATCCCTCTAGGGACATAGAAATCCCTCTAGGGACATAGAAATCTATCCCTCTAGGGACATAGAAATCCCTCTAGGGACCTAGAAATCCCTCTAGGGACCTAGAAATCCCTCTAGGGACATTGAAATCCCTCTAGGGACCTAGAAATCCCTCTAGGGACCTAGAAATCCCTCTAGGGACATAGAAATCCCTCTAGGGACCTAGAAATCTCTCTAGGGACATAGAAATCCCTCTAGGGACATAGAAATCTATCCCTCTAGGGACCTAGAAATCCCTCTAGGGACCTAGAAATCCCTCTAGGGACATAGAAATCTCTCTCTCTAGGGACCTAGAAATCCCTCTAGGGACCTAGAAATCCCTCTAGCGACATAGAAATCCCTCTAGCGACATAGAAATCCCTCTAGGGACATAGAAATCCCTCTAGGGACATAGAAATCCCTATAGGGACATAGAAATCCCTCTAGGGACATAGAAATCTATCCCTCTAGGGACATAGAAATCCCTCTAGGGACATAGAAATCCCTCTAGGGACATTGAAATCCCTCTAGGGACATAGAAATCCCTCTAGGGACATTGAAATCCCTCTAGGGACATAGAAATCCCTCTAGGGACCTAGAAATCTATCCCTCTAGGGACCTAGAAATCCCTCTAGGGACATTGAAATCCCTCTAGGGACCTAGAAATCTCTCTAGTGACATAGAAATCCCTCTAGGGACATAGAAATCTATCCCTCTAGGGACCTAGAAATCCCTCTAGGGACCTAGAAATCCCTCTAGGGACATAGAAATCCCTCTAGCGAACTAGAAATCCCTCTAGGGACATATGAATCTATCCCTCTAGGGACATAGAAATCCCTCTAGGGACCTAGAAATCCCTCTAGGGACATTGAAATCCCTCTAGGGACCTAGAAATCTCTCTAGGGACATAGAAATCTCTCTAGGGACATAGAAATCCCTCTAGGGACATAGAAATCTATCCCTCTAGGGACCTAGAAATCCCTCTAGGGACCTAGAAATCCCTCTAGGGACCTAGAAATCCCTCTAGGGACATAGAAATCTCTCTCTCTAGGGACCTAGAAATCAATCTAGGGACCTAGAAATCCCTCTAGGGACCTAGAAATCTCTCTAGGGACATAGAAATCCCTCTAGGGACATAGAAATCTATCCCTCTAGGGACCTAGAAATCCCTCTAGGGACCTAGAAATCCCTCTAGGGACCTAGAAATCCCTCTAGGGACATAGAAATCTCTCCCTCTAGGGACCTAGAAATCCCGCTAGGGACATTGAAATCCCTCTAGGGACCTAGAAATCCCTCTAGGGACATTGAAATCCCTCTAGGGACCTAGAAATCTATCCCTCTAGGGACCTAGAAATCCCTCTAGGGACATTGAAATCCCTCTAGGGACCTAGAAATCTATCCCTCTAGGGACCTAGAAATCCCTCTAGCGACATAGAAATCCCTCTAGCGACATAGAAATCCCTCTAGGGACATAGAAATCTATCGCTCTAGGGACATAGAAATCCTTCTAGGGACCTAGAAATCCCTCTAGGAACATAGAAATCTATCCCTCTAGGGACCTAGAAATCCCTCTAGGGACATAGAAATCCCTCTATGGACATAGAAATCCCTCTAGGGACATAGAAATCTATCCCTCTAGGGACATAGAAATCCCTCTAGGGACCTAGAAATCCCTCTAGGGACCTAGAAATCCCTCTAGGGACATAGAAATCCCTCTAGGGACCTAGAAATCTCTCTAGGGACATAGAAATCCCTCTAGGGACATAGAAATCTATCCCTCTAGGGACCTAGAAATCCCTCTAGGGACCTAGAAATCCCTCTAGGGACCTAGAAATCCCTCTAGGGACATAGAAATCTCTCTCTCTAGGGACCTAGAAATCCCTCTAGGGACATAGAAATCTCTCTCTCTAGGGACCTAGAAATCTCTCTAGGGACCTAGAAATCCCTCTAGGGACATAGAAATCTATCCCTCTAGGGACCTAGAAATCCCTCTAGGGACATAGAAATCCCTCTAGGGACATAGAAATCCCTCTAGGGAAATAGAAATCTATCCCTCTAGGGACATAGAAATCCCTCTAGGGACCTAGAAATCCCTCTAGGGACCTAGAAATCCCTCTAGGGACCTAGAAATCCCTCTAGGGACATAGAAATCCCTCTAGGGACCTAGAAATCCCTCTAGGGACCTAGAAATCCCTCTAGGGACATAGAAATCTCTCTCTCTCTAGGGACCTAGAAATCCCTCTAGGGACATAGAAATCCCTCTAGGGACCTAGAAATCTATCCCTCTAGGGACCTAGAAATCCCTCTAGGGACATTGAAATCCCTCTAGGGACCTAGAAATCTCTCTAGTGACATAGAAATCCCTCTAGGGACATAGAAATCTATCCCTCTAGGGACCTAGAAATCCCTCTAGGGACCTAGAAATCCCTCTAGGGACATAGAAATCCCTCTAGCGACATAGAAATCCCTCTAGGGACATAGAAATCTATCCCTCTAGGGACATAGAAATCCCTCTAGGGACCTAGAAATCCCTCTAGGGACATTGAAATCTATCCCTCTAGGGACCTAGAAATCCCTCTAGGGACATTGAAATCCCTCTAGGGACCTAGAAATCTCTCTAGGGACCTAGAAATCCCTCTAGGGACATTGAAATCCCTCTAGGGACCTAGAAATCTCTCTAGGGACATAGAAATCTCTCTAGGGACATAGAAATCCCTCTAGGGACCTAGAAATCCCTCTAGGGACATAGAAATCCCTCTAGGGACCTAGAAATCTATCTAGGGACATAGAAATCCCTCTAGGGACATAGAAATCTATCCCTCTAGGGACCTAGAAATCCCTCTAGGGACCTAGAAATCCCTCTAGGGACCTAGAAATCCCTCTAGGGACCTAGAAATCCCTCTAGGGACATAGAAATCTCTCTCTCTAGGGACCTAGAAATCCCTCTAGGGACCTAGAAATCCCTCTAGCGACATAGAAATCCCTCTAGCGACATAGAAATCCCTCTAGGGACATAGAAATCCCTCTAGGGACATAGAAATCCCTATAGGGACATAGAAATCCCTCTAGGGACATAGAAATCTATCCCTCTAGGGACATAGAAATCCCTCTAGGGACATAGAAATCCCTCTAGGGACATAGAAATCCCTCTAGGGACATAGAAATCCCTCTAGGGACCTAGAAATCTATCCCTCTAGGGACCTAGAAATCCCTCTAGGGACATTGAAATCCCTCTAGGGACCTAGAAATCTCTCTAGTGACATAGAAATCCCTCTAGGGACATAGAAATCTATCCCTCTAGGGACCTAGAAATCCCTCTAGGGACCTAGAAATCCCTCTAGGCACATAGAAATCCCTCTAGCGACATAGAAATCCCTCTAGGGACATAGAAATCTATCCCTCTAGGGACATAGAAATCCCTCTAGGGACATAGAAATCCCTCTAGGGACATAGAAATCCCTCTAGGGACATAGAAATCCCTCTAGGGACCTAGAAATCTATCCCTCTAGGGACATAGAAATCCCTCTAGGGACATAGAAATCCCTCTAGGGACCTAGAAATCTATCCCTCTAGGGACCTAGAAATCCCTCTAGGGACATTGAAATCCCTCTAGGGACCTAGAAATCCCTCTAGGGACATTGAAATCCCTCTAGGGACCTAGAAATCTATCCCTCTAGGGAC
Organism: Troilus luridus; assembly: GCA_964056705.1. NCBI lineage: Eukaryota > Metazoa > Arthropoda > Insecta > Hemiptera > Pentatomidae > Troilus > Troilus luridus. The sequence goes on from CAXKTH010000250.1 coordinate 15,822, forward strand.
CTAGAAATCCCTCTAGGGACCTAGAAATCCCTCTAGGGACATAGAAATCCCTCTAGGGACATAGAAATCCCTCTAGGGACATAGAAATCTATCCCTCTAGGGACATAGAAATCCCTCTAGGGACCTAGAAATCCCTCTAGGGACCTAGAAATCCCTCTAGGGACCTAGAAATCCCTCTAGGGACATAGAAATCCCTCTAGGGACCTAGAAATCTCTCTAGGGACATAGAAATCCCTCTAGGGACATAGAAATCTATCCCTCTAGGGACCTAGAAATCCCTCTAGGGACCTAGAAATCCCTCTAGGGACCTAGAAATCCCTCTAGGGACATAGAAATCTCTCTCTCTAGGGACCTAGAAATCCCTCTAGGGACATAGAAATCTCTCTCTCTAGGGACCTAGAAATCCCTCTAGGGACCTAGAAATCCCTCTAGCGACATAGAAATCTATCCCTCTAGGGACCTAGAAATCCCTCTAGGGACATAGAAATCCCTCTATGGACATAGAAATCCCTCTAGGGACATATAAATCTATCCCTCTAGGGACATAGAAATCCCTCTAGGGACCTAGAAATCCCTCTAGGGACATAGAAATCCCTCTAGGGACATAGAAATCCCTCTAGGGACATAGAAATCTATCCCTCTAGGGACATAGAAATCCCTCTAGGGACCTAGAAATCCCTCTAGGGACCTAGAAATCCCTCTAGGGACATTGAAATCCCTCTAGGGACCTAGAAATCCCTCTAGGGACCTAGAAATCCCTCTAGGGACATAGAAATCCCTCTAGGGACCTAGAAATCTCTCTAGGGACATAGAAATCCCTCTAGGGACATAGAAATCTATCCCTCTAGGGACCTAGAAATCCCTCTAGGGACCTAGAAATCCCTCTAGGGACCTAGAAATCCCTCTAGGGACATAGAAATCTCTCTCTCTAGGGACCTAGAAATCCCTCTAGGGACATAGAAATCTCTCTCTCTAGGGACCTAGAAATCCCTCTAGGGACCTAGAAATCCCTCTAGCGACATAGAAATCCCTCTAGCGACATAGAAATCCCTCTAGGGACATAGAAATCCCTCTAGGGACATAGAAATCCCTATAGGGACATAGAAATCCCTCTAGGGACATAGAAATCTATCCCTCTAGGGACATAGAAATCCCTCTAGGGACATAGAAATCCCTCTAGGGACATTGAAATCCCTCTAGGGACATAGAAATCCCTCTAGGGACCTAGAAATCTATCCCTCTAGGGACCTAGAAATCCCTCTAGGGACATTGAAATCCCTCTAGGGACCTAGAAATCTCTCTAGTGACATAGAAATCCCTCTAGGGACATAGAAATCTATCCCTCTAGGGACCTAGAAATCCCTCTAGGGACCTAGAAATCCCTCTAGGGACATAGAAATCCCTCTAGCGACATAGAAATCCCTCTAGCGACATAGAAATCCCTCTAGGGACATAGAAATCTATCCCTCTAGGGACATAGAAATCCCTCTAGGGACCTAGAAATCCCTCTAGGGACATTGAAATCCCTCTAGGGACCTAGAAATCTCTCTAGGGACATAGAAATCTCTCTAGGGACATAGAAATCCCTCTAGGGACATAGAAATCTATCCCTCTAGGGACCTAGAAATCCCTCTAGGGACCTAGAAATCCCTCTAGGGACCTAGAAATCCCTCTAGGGACCTAGAAATCCCTCTAGGGACCTAGAAATCCCTCTAGGGACCTAGAAATCCCTCTAGGGACCTAGAAATCCCTCTAGGGACCTAGAAATCCCTCTAGGGACATAGAAATCTCTCTCTCTAGGGACCTAGAAATCAATCTAGGGACCTAGAAATCCCTCTAGGGACCTAGAAATCTCTCTAGGGACATAGAAATCCCTCTAGGGACCTAGAAATCCCTCTAGGGACCTAGAAATCCCTCTAGGGACCTAGAAATCCCTCTAGGGACATAGAAATCTCTCCCTCTAGGGACCTAGAAATCCCTCTAGGGACATTGAAATCCCTCTAGGGACCTAGAAATCCCTCTAGGGACATTGAAATCCCTCTAGGGACCTAGAAATCTATCCCTCTAGGGACCTAGAAATCCCTCTAGGGACATTGAAATCCCTCTAGGGACCTAGAACTCTATCCCTCTAGGGACCTAGAAATCCCTCTAGCGACATAGAAATCCCTCTAGCGACATAGAAATCCCTCTAGGGACATAGAAATCTATCGCTCTAGGGACATAGAAATCCCTCTAGGGACATAGAAATCTATCCCTCTAGGGACCTAGAAATCCCTCTAGGGACATAGAAATCCCTCTATGGACATAGAAATCCCTCTAGGGACATATAAATCTATCCCTCTAGGGACATAGAAATCCCTCTAGGGACCTAGAAATCCCTCTAGGGACATAGAAATCCCTCTAGGGACATAGAAATCCCTCTAGGGACATAGAAATCTATCCCTCTAGGGACATAGAAATCCCTCTAGGGACCTAGAAATCCCTCTAGGGACCTAGAAATCCCTCTAGGGACCTAGAAATCTATCCCTCTAGGGACCTAGAAATCCCTCTAGGGACATAGAAATCTCTCTAGGGACATAGAAATCCCTCTAGGGACATAGAAATCTATCCCTCTAGGGACCTAGAAATCCCTCTAGGGACCTAGAAATCCCTCTAGGGACCTAGAAATCCCTCTAGGGACCTAGAAATTCCTCTAGGGACCTAGAAATCCCTCTAGGGACCTAGAAATCCCTCTAGGGACCTAGAAATCCCTCTAGGGACATAGAAATCTCTCTCTCTAGGGACCTAGAAATCAATCTAGGGACCTAGAAATCCCTCTAGGGACCTAGAAATCTCTCTAGGGACCTAGAAATCCCTCTAGGGACCTAGAAATCCCTCTAGGGACATAGAAATCTCTCTCTCTAGGGACCTAGAAATCCCTCTAGGGACCTAGAAATCCCTCTAGCGACATAGAAATCCCTCTAGCGACATAGAAATCCCTCTAGGGACATAGAAATCCCTCTAGGGACATAGAAATCCCTATAGGGACATAGAAATCCCTCTAGGGACATAGAAATCTATCCCTCTAGGGACATAGAAATCCCTCTAGGGACATAGAAATCCCTCTAGGGACATAGAAATCCCTCTAGGGACATAGAAATCCCTCTAGGGACCTAGAAATCTATCCCTCTAGGGACCTAGAAATCCCTCTAGGGACATTGAAATCCCTCTAGGGACCTAGAAATCTCTCTAGTGACATAGAAATCCCTCTAGGGACATAGAAATCTATCCCTCTAGGGACCTAGAAATCCCTCTAGGGACCTAGATATCCCTCTAGGGACATAGAAATCCCTCTAGCGACATAGAAATCCCTCTAGGGACATAGAAATCTATCCCTCTAGGGACATAGAAATCCCTCTAGGGACATAGAAATCCCTCTAGGGACATAGAAATCCCTCTAGGGACATAGAAATCCCTCTAGGGACCTAGAAATCTATCCCTCTAGGGACATAGAAATCCCTCTAGGGACATAGAAATCCCTCTAGGGACCTAGAAATCTATCCCTCTAGGGACCTAGAAATCCCTCTAGGGACATTGAAATCCCTCTAGGGACCTAGAAATCCCTCTAGGGACATTGAAATCCCTCTAGGGACCTAGAAATCTATCCCTCTAGGGACCTAGAAATCCCTCTAGGGACCTAGAAATCCCTCTAGGGACATAGAAATCCCTCTAGGGACATAGAAATCCCTCTAGGGACATAGAAATCTATCCCTCTAGGGACATAGAAATCCCTCTAGGGACCTAGAAATCCCTCTAGGGACCTAGAAATCCCTCTAGGGACCTAGAAATCCCTCTAGGGACATAGAAATCCCTCTAGGGACCTAGAAATCTCTCTAGGGACATAGAAATCCCTCTAGGGACATAGAAATCTATCCCTCTAGGGACCTAGAAATCCCTCTAGGGACCTAGAAATCCCTCTAGGGACCTAGAAATCCCTCTAGGGACATAGAAATCTCTCTCTCTAGGGACCTAGAAATCCCTCTAGGGACATAGAAATCTCTCTCTCTAGGGACCTAGAAATCCCTCTAGGGACCTAGAAATCCCTCTAGCGACATAGAAATCTATCCCTCTAGGGACCTAGAAATCCCTCTAGGGACATAGAAATCCCTCTATGGACATAGAAATCCCTCTAGGGACATATAAATCTATCCCTCTAGGGACATAGAAATCCCTCTAGGGACCTAGAAATCCCTCTAGGGACATAGAAATCCCTCTAGGGACATAGAAATCCCTCTAGGGACATAGAAATCTATCCCTCTAGGGACATAGAAATCCCTCTAGGGACCTAGAAATCCCTCTAGGGACCTAGAAATCCCTCTAGGGACATTGAAATCCCTCTAGGGACCTAGAAATCCCTCTAGGGACCTAGAAATCCCTCTAGGGACATAGAAATCCCTCTAGGGACCTAGAAATCTCTCTAGGGACATAGAAATCCCTCTAGGGACATAGAAATCTATCCCTCTAGGGACCTAGAAATCCCTCTAGGGACCTAGAAATCCCTCTAGGGACCTAGAAATCCCTCTAGGGACATAGAAATCTCTCTCTCTAGGGACCTAGAAATCCCTCTAGGGACATAGAAATCTCTCTCTCTAGGGACCTAGAAATCCCTCTAGGGACCTAGAAATCCCTCTAGCGACATAGAAATCCCTCTAGCGACATAGAAATCCCTCTAGGGACATAGAAATCCCTCTAGGGACATAGAAATCCCTATAGGGACATAGAAATCCCTCTAGGGACATAGAAATCTATCCCTCTAGGGACATAGAAATCCCTCTAGGGACATAGAAATCCCTCTAGGGACATTGAAATCCCTCTAGGGACATAGAAATCCCTCTAGGGACCTAGAAATCTATCCCTCTAGGGACCTAGAAATCCCTCTAGGGACATTGAAATCCCTCTAGGGACCTAGAAATCTCTCTAGTGACATAGAAATCCCTCTAGGGACATAGAAATCTATCCCTCTAGGGACCTAGAAATCCCTCTAGGGACCTAGAAATCCCTCTAGGGACATAGAAATCCCTCTAGCGACATAGAAATCCCTCTAGCGACATAGAAATCCCTCTAGGGACATAGAAATCTATCCCTCTAGGGACATAGAAATCCCTCTAGGGACCTAGAAATCCCTCTAGGGACATTGAAATCCCTCTAGGGACCTAGAAATCTCTCTAGGGACATAGAAATCTCTCTAGGGACATAGAAATCCCTCTAGGGACATAGAAATCTATCCCTCTAGGGACCTAGAAATCCCTCTAGGGACCTAGAAATCCCTCTAGGGACCTAGAAATCCCTCTAGGGACCTAGAAATCCCTCTAGGGACCTAGAAATCCCTCTAGGGACCTAGAAATCCCTCTAGGGACCTAGAAATCCCTCTAGGGACCTAGAAATCCCTCTAGGGACATAGAAATCTCTCTCTCTAGGGACCTAGAAATCAATCTAGGGACCTAGAAATCCCTCTAGGGACCTAGAAATCTCTCTAGGGACATAGAAATCCCTCTAGGGACCTAGAAATCCCTCTAGGGACCTAGAAATCCCTCTAGGGACCTAGAAATCCCTCTAGGGACATAGAAATCTCTCCCTCTAGGGACCTAGAAATCCCTCTAGGGACATTGAAATCCCTCTAGGGACCTAGAAATCCCTCTAGGGACATTGAAATCCCTCTAGGGACCTAGAAATCTATCCCTCTAGGGACCTAGAAATCCCTCTAGGGACATTGAAATCCCTCTAGGGACCTAGAACTCTATCCCTCTAGGGACCTAGAAATCCCTCTAGCGACATAGAAATCCCTCTAGCGACATAGAAATCCCTCTAGGGACATAGAAATCTATCGCTCTAGGGACATAGAAATCCCTCTAGGGACATAGAAATCTATCCCTCTAGGGACCTAGAAATCCCTCTAGGGACATAGAAATCCCTCTATGGACATAGAAATCCCTCTAGGGACATATAAATCTATCCCTCTAGGGACATAGAAATCCCTCTAGGGACCTAGAAATCCCTCTAGGGACATAGAAATCCCTCTAGGGACATAGAAATCCCTCTAGGGACATAGAAATCTATCCCTCTAGGGACATAGAAATCCCTCTAGGGACCTAGAAATCCCTCTAGGGACCTAGAAATCCCTCTAGGGACCTAGAAATCTATCCCTCTAGGGACCTAGAAATCCCTCTAGGGACATAGAAATCTCTCTAGGGACATAGAAATCCCTCTAGGGACATAGAAATCTATCCCTCTAGGGACCTAGAAATCCCTCTAGGGACCTAGAAATCCCTCTAGGGACCTAGAAATCCCTCTAGGGACCTAGAAATTCCTCTAGGGACCTAGAAATCCCTCTAGGGACCTAGAAATCCCTCTAGGGACCTAGAAATCCCTCTAGGGACATAGAAATCTCTCTCTCTAGGGACCTAGAAATCAATCTAGGGACCTAGAAATCCCTCTAGGGACCTAGAAATCTCTCTAGGGACATAGAAATCCCTCTAGGAACATAGAAATCTATCCCTCTAGGGACCTAGAAATCCCTCTAGGGACCTAGAAATCCCTCTAGGGACCTAGAAATCCCTCTAGGGACATAGAAATCTCTCTCTCTAGGGACCTAGAAATCCCTCTAGGGACATAGAAATCCCTCTAGGGACCTAGAAATCTATCCCTCTAGGGACCTAGAAATCCCTCTAGGGATATTGAAATCCCTCTAGGGACCTAGAAATCCCTCTAGGGACATAGAAATTTATCCCTCTAGGGACATAGAAATCCCTCTAGGGACATAGAAATCTATCCCTCTAGGGACATAGAAATCCCTCTAGGGACCTAGAAATCCCTCTAGGGACATTGAAATCTATCCCTCTAGGGACCTAGAAATCCCTCTAGGGACATTGAAATCCCTCTAGGGACCTAGAAATCTCTCTAGGGACCTAGAAATCCCTCTAGGGACATTGAAATCCCTCTAGGGACCTAGAAATCTCTCTAGGGACATAGAAATCTCTCTAGGGACATAGAAATCCCTCTAGGGACCTAGAAATCCCTCTAGGGACATTGAAATCTATCCCTCTAGGGACCTAGAAATCCCTCTAGGGACATTGAAATCCCTCTAGGGACCTAGAAATCTCTCTAGGGACATAGAAATCTCTCTAGGGACATAGAAATCCCTCTAGGGACATAGAAATCTATCCCTCTAGGGACCTAGAAATCCCTCTAGGGACCTAGAAATCCCTCTAGGGACCTAGAAATCCCTCTAGGGACCTAGAAATCCCTCTAGGGACCTAGAAATCCCTCTAGGGACATAGAAATCCCTCTAGGGACATTGAAATCCCTCTAGGGACCTAGAAATCTATCCCTCTAGGGACCTAGAAATCCCTCTAGGGACCTAGAAATCCCTCTAGGGACATAGAAATCCCTCTAGGGACATAGAAATCCCTCTAGGGACATAGAAATCTATCCCTCTAGGGACCTAGAAATCCCTCTAGGGACATTGAAATCCCTCTAGGGACCTAGAAATCTCTCTAGTGACCTAGAAATCCCTCTAGGGACATAGAAATCCCTCTAGCGACATAGAAATCCCTCTAGGGACATAGAAATCTATCCCTCTAGGGACATAGAAATCCCTCTAGGGACCTAGAAATCCCTCTAGGGACATTGAAATCTATCCCTCTAGGGACCTAGAAATCCCTCTAGGGACATTGAAATCCCTCTAGGGACCTAGAAATCTCTCTAGGGACATAGAAATCTCTCTAGGGACATAGAAATCCCTCTAGGGACATAGAAATCTATCCCTCTAGGGACCTAGAAATCCCTCTAGGGACCTAGAAATCCCTCTAGGGACCTAGAAATCCCTCTAGGGACCTAGAAATCCCTCTAGGGACATAGAAATCTCTCTCTCTAGGGACCTAGAAATCAATCTAGGGACCTAGAAATCCCTCTAGGGACCTAGAAATCTCTCTAGGGACATAGAAATCCCTCTAGGGACATAGAAATCTATCCCTCTAGGGACCTAGAAATCCCTCTAGGGACCTAGAAATCCCTCTAGGGACCTAGAAATCCCTCTAGGGACATAGAAATCTCTCTCTCTAGGGACCTAGAAATCCCTCTAGGGACATAGAAATCCCTCTAGGGACCTAGAAATCTATCCCTCTAGGGACCTAGAAATCCCTCTAGGGATATTGAAATCCCTCTAGGGACCTAGAAATCTCTCTAGTGACATAGAAATCCCTCTAGGGACATAGAAATCTATCCCTCTAGGGACCTAGAAATCCCTCTAGGGACCTAGAAATCCCTCTAGGGACCTAGAAATCCCTCTAGGGACATTGAAATCTATCCCTCTAGGGACCTAGAAATCCCTCTAGGGACATTGAAATCCCTCTAGGGACCTAGAAATCTCTCTAGGGACATAGAAATCTCTCTAGGGACATAGAAATCCCTCTAGGGACATAGAAATCTATCCCTCTAGGGACCTAGAAATCCCTCTAGGGACCTAGAAATCCCTCTAGGGACCTAGAAATCCCTCTAGGGACCTAGAAATCCCTCTAGGGACCTAGAAATCCCTCTAGGGACATAGAAATCTCTCTCTCTAGGGACCTAGAAATCCCTCTAGGGACATAGAAATCTCTCTCTCTAGGGACCTAGAAATCTCTCTAGGGACCTAGAAATCCCTCTAGGGACATAGAAATCTATCCCTCTAGGGACCTAGAAATCCCTCTAGGGACATAGAAATCCCTCTAGGGACATAGAAATCCCTCTAGGGAAATAGAAATCTATCCCTCTAGGGACATAGAAATCCCTCTAGGGACCTAGAAATCCCTCTAGGGACCTAGAAATCCCTCTAGGGACTTTGAAATCCCTCTAGGGACCTAGAAATCCCTCTAGGGACCTAGAAATCCCTCTAGGGACATAGAAATCCCTCTAGGGACCTAGAAATCTCTCTAGGGACATAGAAATCCCTCTAGGGACATAGAAATCTATCCCTCTAGGGACCTAGAAATCCCTCTAGGGACCTAGAAATCCCTCTAGGGACCTAGAAATCCCTCTAGGGACATAGAAATCTCTCTCTCTAGGGACCTAGAAATCCCTCTAGGGACCTAGAAATCCCTCTAGCGACATAGAAATCCCTCTAGCGACATAGAAATCCCTCTAGGGACATAGAAATCCCTCTAGGGACATAGAAATCCCTATAGGGACATAGAAATCCCTCTAGGGACATAGAAATCTATCCCTCTAGGGACATAGAAATCCCTCTAGGGACATAGAAATCCCTCTAGGGACATTGAAATCCCTCTAGGGACATAGAAATCCCTCTAGGGACCTAGAAATCTATCCCTCTAGGGACCTAGAAATCCCTCTAGGGACATTGAAATCCCTCTAGGGACCTAGAAATCTCTCTAGTGACATAGAAATCCCTCTAGGGACATAGAAATCTATCCCTCTAGGGACCTAGAAATCCCTCTAGGGACCTAGAAATCCCTCTAGGGACATAGAAATCCCTCTAGCGACATAGAAATCCCTCTAGGGACATAGAAATCTATCCCTCTAGGGACATAGAAATCCCTCTAGGGACCTAGAAATCCCTCTAGGGACATTGAAATCTATCCCTCTAGGGACCTAGAAATCCCTCTAGGGACATTGAAATCCCTCTAGGGACCTAGAAATCTCTCTAGGGACATAGAAATCTCTCTAGGGACATAGAAATCCCTCTAGGGACATAGAAATCTATCCCTCTAGGGACCTAGAAATCCCTCTAGGGACCTAGAAATCCCTCTAGGGACCTAGAAATTCCTCTAGGGACCTAGAAATCCCTCTAGGGACCTAGAAATCCCTCTAGGGACCTAGAAATCCCTCTAGGGACCTAGAAATCCCTCTAGGGACATAGAAATCTCTCTCTCTAGGGACCTAGAAATCAATCTAGGGACCTAGAAATCCCTCTAGGGACCTAGAAATCTCTCTAGGGACATAGAAATCCCTCTAGGAACATAGAAATCTATCCCTCTAGGGACCTAGAAATCCCTCTAGGGACCTAGAAATCCCTCTAGGGACCTAGAAATCCCTCTAGGGACATAGAAATCTCTCTCTCTAGGGACCTAGAAATCCCTCTAGGGACATAGAAATCCCTCTAGGGACCTAGAAATCTCTCTAGGGACATAGAAATCCCTCTAGGAACATAGAAATCTATCCCTCTAGGGACCTAGAAATCCCTCTAGGGACCTAGAAATCCCTCTAGGGACCTAGAAATCCCTCTAGGGACATAGAAATCTCTCTCTCTAGGGACCTAGAAATCCCTCTAGGGACATAGAAATCCCTCTAGGGACCTAGAAATCTATCCCTCTAGGGACCTAGAAATCCCTCTAGGGATATTGAAATCCCTCTAGGGACCTAGAAATCCCTCTAGGGACATAGAAATCTATCCCTCTAGGGACATAGAAATCCCTCTAGGGACATAGAAATCTATCCCTCTAGGGACATAGAAATCCCTCTAGGGACCTAGAAATCCCTCTAGGGACATTGAAATCTATCCCTCTAGGGACCTAGAAATCCCTCTAGGGACATTGAAATCCCTCTAGGGACCTAGAAATCTCTCTAGGGACCTAGAAATCCCTCTAGGGACATTGAAATCCCTCTAGGGACCTAGAAATCTCTCTAGGGACATAGAAATCTCTCTAGGGACATAGAAATCCCTCTAGGGACCTAGAAATCCCTCTAGGGACATTGAAATCTATCCCTCTAGGGACCTAGAAATCCCTCTAGGGACATTGAAATCCCTCTAGGGACCTAGAAATCTCTCTAGGGACATAGAAATCTCTCTAGGGACATAGAAATCCCTCTAGGGACATAGAAATCTATCCCTCTAGGGACCTAGAAATCCCTCTAGGGACCTAGAAATCCCTCTAGGGACCTAGAAATCCCTCTAGGGACCTAGAAATCCCTCTAGGGACCTAGAAATCCCTCTAGGGACCTAGAAATCCCTCTAGGGACCTAGAAATCCCTCTAGGGACCTAGAAATCCCTCTAGAGACATAGAAATCTCTCTCTCTAGGGACCTAGAAATCCCTCTAGGGACATAGAAATCCCTCTAGGGACATAGAAATCTATCCCTCTAGGGACATAGAAATCCCTCTAGGGACATAGAAATCCCTCTAGGGACATAGAAATCCCTCTAGGGACATAGAAATCCCTCTAGGGACCTAGAAATCTATCCCTCTAGGGACCTAGAAATCCCTCTAGGGACATTGAAATCCCTCTAGGGACCTAGAAATCCCTCTAGGGACATTGAAATCCCTCTAGGGACCTAGAAATCTATCCCTCTAGGGACCTAGAAATCCCTCTAGCGACATAGAAATCCCTCTAGCGACATAGAAATCCCTCTAGGGACATAGAAATCTATCGCTCTAGGGACATAGAAATCCCTCTAGGGACCTAGAAATCCCTCTAGGGACATAGAAATCTATCCCTCTAGGGACCTAGAAATCCCTCTAGGGACATAGAAATCCCTCTATGGACATAGAAATCCCTCTAGGGACATATAAATCTATCCCTCTAGGGACATAGAAATCCCTCTAGGGACCTAGAAATCCCTCTAGGGACATAGAAATCCCTCTAGGGACATAGAAATCCCTCTAGGGACATAGAAATCTATCCCTCTAGGGACATAGAAATCCCTCTAGGGACCTAGAAATCCCTCTAGGGACCTAGAAATCCCTCTAGGGACATTGAAATCCCTCTAGGGACCTAGAAATCACTCTAGGGACCTAGAAATCCCTCTAGGGACATAGAAATCCCTCTAGGGACCTAGAAATCTCTCTAGGGACATAGAAATCCCTCTAGGGACCTAGAAATCTATCCCTCTAGGGACCTAGAAATCCCTCTAGGGACATAGAAATCCCTCTAGGGACCTAGAAATCTCTCTAGGGACATTGAAATCCCTCTAGGGACCTAGAAATCCCTCTAGGGACATTGAAATCCCTCTAGGGACCTAGAAATCTATCCCTCTAGGGACCTAGAAATCCCTCTAGGGACCTAGAAATCCCTCTAGGGACATAGAAATCCCTCTAGGGACATAGAAATCCCTCTAGGGACATAGAAATCTATCCCTCTAGGGACATAGAAATCCCTCTAGGGACATAGAAATCCCTCTAGGGACCTAGAAATCTATCCCTCTAGGGACCTAGAAATCCCTCTAGGGACATTGAAATCCCTCTAGGGACCTAGAAATCTCTCTAGTGACATAGAAATCCCTCTAGGGACATAGAAATCTATCCCTCTAGGGACCTAGAAATCCCTCTAGGGACCTAGAAATCCCTCTAGGGACATAGAAATCCCTCTAGCGACATAGAAATCCCTCTAGGGACATAGAAATCTATCCCTCTAGGGACATAGAAATCCCTCTAGGGACCTAGAAATCCCTCTAGGGACATTGAAATCTATCCCTCTAGGGACCTAGAAATCCCTCTAGGGACATTGAAATCCCTCTAGGGACCTAGAAATCTCTCTAGGGACATAGAAATCTCTCTAGGGACATAGAAATCCCTCTAGGGACATAGAAATCTATCCCTCTAGGGACCTAGAAATCCCTCTAGGGACCTAGAAATCCCTCTAGGGACCTAGAAATCCCTCTAGGGACCTAGAAATCCCTCTAGGGACCTAGAAATCCCTCTAGGGACATAGAAATCCCTCTAGGGACATAGAAATCCCTCTAGGGACCTAGAAATCTATCCCTCTAGGGACCTAGAAATCCCTCTAGGGACATAGAAATCCCTCTAGGGACCTAGAAATCTATCCCTCTAGGGACCTAGAAATCCCTCTAGGGACATTTAAATCCCTCTAGGGACCTAGAAATCCCTCTAGGGACATTGAAATCCCTCTAGGGACCTAGAAATCTATCCCTCTAGGGACCTAGAAATCCCTCTAGGGACCTAGAAATCCCTCTAGGGACATAGAAATCCCTCTAGGGACATAGAAATCCCTCTAGGGACATAGAAATCTATCCCTCTAGGGACCTAGAAATCCCTCTAGGGACATTGAAATCCCTCTAGGGACCTAGAAATCTCTCTAGTGACCTAGAAATCCCTCTAGGGACATAGAAATCCCTCTAGCGACATAGAAATCCCTCTAGGGACATAGAAATCTATCCCTCTAGGGACATAGAAATCCCTCTAGGGACCTAGAAATCCCTCTAGGGACATTGAAATCTATCCCTCTAGGGACCTAGAAATCCCTCTAGGGACATTGAAATCCCTCTAGGGACCTAGAAATCTCTCTAGGGACATAGAAATCTCTCTAGGGACATAGAAATCCCTCTAGGGACATAGAAATCTATCCCTCTAGGGACCTAGAAATCCCTCTAGGGACCTAGAAATCCCTCTAGGGACCTAGAAATCCCTCTAGGGACCTAGAAATCCCTCTAGGGACATAGAAATCTCTCTCTCTAGGGACCTAGAAATCAATCTAGGGACCTAGAAATCCCTCTAGGGACCTAGAAATCTCTCTAGGGACATAGAAATCCCTCTAGGGACATAGAAATCTATCCCTCTAGGGACCTAGAAATCCCTCTAGGGACCTAGAAATCCCTCTAGGGACCTAGAAATCCCTCTAGGGACATAGAAATCTCTCTCTCTAGGGACCTAGAAATCCCTCTAGGGACATAGAAATCCCTCTAGGGACCTAGAAATCTATCCCTCTAGGGACCTAGAAATCCCTCTAGGGATATTGAAATCCCTCTAGGGACCTAGAAATCTCTCTAGTGACATAGAAATCCCTCTAGGGACATAGAAATCTATCCCTCTAGGGACCTAGAAATCCCTCTAGGGACCTAGAAATCCCTCTAGGGACATTGAAATCTATCCCTCTAGGGACCTAGAAATCCCTCTAGGGACATTGAAATCCCTCTAGGGACCTAGAAATCTCTCTAGGGACATAGAAATCTCTCTAGGGACATAGAAATCCCTCTAGGGACATAGAAATCTATCCCTCTAGGGACCTAGAAATCCCTCTAGGGACCTAGAAATCCCTCTAGGGACCTAGAAATCCCTCTAGGGACCTAGAAATCCCTCTAGGGACCTAGAAATCCCTCTAGGGACCTAGAAATCCCTCTAGAGACATAGAAATCTCTCTCTCTAGGGACCTAGAAATCCCTCTAGGGACATTGAAATCCCTCTAGGGACCTAGAAATCCCTCTAGGGACATTGAAATCCCTCTAGGGACCTAGAAATCTATCCCTCTAGGGACCTAGAAATCCCTCTAGCGACATAGAAATCCCTCTAGCGACATAGAAATCCCTCTAGGGACATAGAAATCTATCGCTCTAGGGACATAGAAATCCCTCTAGGGACCTAGAAATCCCTCTAGGGACATAGAAATCTATCCCTCTAGGGACATAGAAATCCCTCTAGGGACCTAGAAATCCCTCTAGGGACATAGAAATCCCTCTAGGGACATAGAAATCCCTCTAGGGACATAGAAATCTATCCCTCTAGGGACATAGAAATCCCTCTAGGGACCTAGAAATCCCTCTAGGGACCTAGAAATCCCTCTAGGGACATTGAAATCCCTCTAGGGACCTAGAAATCCCTCTAGGGACCTAGAAATCCCTCTAGGGACATAGAAATCCCTCTAGGGACCTAGAAATCTCTCTAGGGACATAGAAATCCCTCTAGCGACCTAGAAATCTATCCCTCTAGGGACCTAGAAATCCCTCTAGGGACATAGAAATCCCTCTAGGGACCTAGAAATCTATCCCTCTAGGGACCTAGAAATCCCTCTAGGGACATTGAAATCCCTCTAGGGACCTAGAAATCCCTCTAGGGACATTGAAATCCCTCTAGGGACCTAGAAATCTATCCCTCTAGGGACCTAGAAATCCCTCTAGGGACCTAGAAATCCCTCTAGGGACATAGAAATCCCTCTAGGGACATAGAAATCCCTCTAGGGACATAGAAATCTATCCCTCTAGGGACATAGAAATCCCTCTAGGGACATAGAAATCCCTCTAGGGACCTAGAAATCTATCCCTCTAGGGACCTAGAAATCCCTCTAGGGACATTGAAATCCCTCTAGGGACCTAGAAATCTCTCTAGTGACATAGAAATCCCTCTAGGGACATAGAAATCTATCCCTCTAGGGACCTAGAAATCCCTCTAGGGACCTAGAAATCCCTCTAGGGACATAGAAATCCCTCTAGCGACATAGAAATCCCTCTAGGGACATAGAAATCTATCCCTCTAGGGACATAGAAATCCCTCTAGGGACCTAGAAATCCCTCTAGGGACATTGAAATCTATCCCTCTAGGGACCTAGAAATCCCTCTAGGGACATTGAAATCCCTCTAGGGACCTAGAAATCTCTCTAGGGACATAGAAATCTCTCTAGGGACATAGAAATCCCTCTAGGGACATAGAAATCTATCCCTCTAGGGACCTAGAAATCCCTCTAGGGACCTAGAAATCCCTCTAGGGACCTAGAAATCCCTCTAGGGACCTAGAAATCCCTCTAGGGACATAGAAATCCCTCTAGGGACATAGAAATCCCTCTAGGGACCTAGAAATCTATCCCTCTAGGGACCTAGAAATCCCTCTAGGGACATAGAAATCCCTCTAGGGACCTAGAAATCTATCCCTCTAGGGACCTAGAAATCCCTCTAGGGACATTGAAATCCCTCTAGGGACCTAGAAATCCCTCTAGGGACATTGAAATCCCTCTAGGGACCTAGAAATCTATCCCTCTAGGGACCTAGAAATCCCTCTAGGGACCTAGAAATCCCTCTAGGGACATAGAAATCCCTCTAGGGACATAGAAATCCCTCTAGGGACATAGAAATCTATCCCTCTAGGGACCTAGAAATCCCTCTAGGGACATTGAAATCCCTCTAGGGACCTAGAAATCTCTCTAGTGACCTAGAAATCCCTCTAGGGACATAGAAATCCCTCTAGCGACATAGAAATCCCTCTAGGGACATAGAAATCTATCCCTCTAGGGACATAGAAATCCCTCTAGGGACCTAGAAATCCCTCTAGGGACATTGAAATCTATCCCTCTAGGGACCTAGAAATCCCTCTAGGGACATTGAAATCCCTCTAGGGACCTAGAAATCTCTCTAGGGACATAGAAATCTCTCTAGGGACATAGAAATCCCTCTAGGGACATAGAAATCTATCCCTCTAGGGACCTAGAAATCCCTCTAGGGACCTAGAAATCCCTCTAGGGACCTAGAAATCCCTCTAGGGACCTAGAAATCCCTCTAGGGACATAGAAATCTCTCTCTCTAGGGACCTAGAAATCCCTCTAGGGACCTAGAAATCTCTCTAGGGACATAGAAATCCCTCTAGGGACATAGAAATCTATCCCTCTAGGGACCTAGAAATCCCTCTAGGGACCTAGAAATCCCTCTAGGGACCTAGAAATCCCTCTAGGGACATAGAAATCTCTCTCTCTAGGGACCTAGAAATCCCTCTAGGGACATAGAAATCCCTCTAGGGACCTAGAAATCTATCCCTCTAGGGACCTAGAAATCCCTCTAGGGATATTGAAATCCCTCTAGGGACCTAGAAATCTCTCTAGTGACATAGAAATCCCTCTAGGGACATAGAAATCTATCCCTCTAGGGACCTAGAAATCCCTCTAGGGACCTAGAAATCCCTCTAGGGACCTAGAAATCCCTCTAGGGACATTGAAATCTATCCCTCTAGGGACCTAGAAATCCCTCTAGGGACATTGAAATCCCTCTAGGGACCTAGAAATCTCTCTAGGGACATAGAAATCTCTCTAGGGACATAGAAATCCCTCTAGGGACATAGAAATCTATCCCTCTAGGGACCTAGAAATCCCTCTAGGGACCTAGAAATCCCTCTAGGGACCTAGAAATCCCTCTAGGGACCTAGAAATCCCTCTAGGGACCTAGAAATCCCTCTAGGGACCTAGAAATCCCTCTAGAGACATAGAAATCTCTCTCTCTAGGGACCTAGAAATCCCTCTAGGGACATAGAAATCCCTCTAGGGACATAGAAATCTATCCCTCTAGGGACATAGAAATCCCTCTAGGGACATAGAAATCCCTCTAGGGACATAGAAATCCCTCTAGGGACATAGAAATCCCTCTAGGGACCTAGAAATCTATCCCTCTAGGGACCTAGAAATCCCTCTAGGGACATTGAAATCCCTCTAGGGACCTAGAAATCCATCTAGGGACATTGAAATCCCTCTAGGGACCTAGAAATCTATCCCTCTAGGGACCTAGAAATCCCTCTAGCGACATAGAAATCCCTCTAGCGACATAGAAATCCCTCTAGGGACATAGAAATCTATCGCTCTAGGGACATAGAAATCCCTCTAGGGACCTAGAAATCCCTCTAGGGACATAGAAATCTATCCCTCTAGGGACCTAGAAATCCCTCTAGGGACATAGAAATCCCTCTATGGACATAGAAATCCCTCTAGGGACCTAGAAATCCCTCTAGGGACATAGAAATCTATCCCTCTAGGGACCTAGAAATCCCTCTAGGGACATAGAAATCCCTCTATGGACATAGAAATCCCTCTAGGGACATATAAATCTATCCCTCTAGGGACATAGAAATCCCTCTAGGGACCTAGAAATCCCTCTAGGGACATAGAAATCCCTCTAGGGACATAGAAATCCCTCTAGGGACATAGAAATCTATCCCTCTAGGGACATAGAAATCCCTCTAGGGACCTAGAAATCCCTCTAGGGACCTAGAAATCCCTCTAGGGACATTGAAATCCCTCTAGGGACCTAGAAATCCCTCTAGGGACATTGAAATCCCTCTAGGGACCTAGAAATCTCTCTAGGGACCTAGAAATCCCTCTAGGGACATTGAAATCCCTCTAGGGACCTAGAAATCTCTCTAGGGACATAGAAATCTCTCTAGGGACATAGAAATCCCTCTAGGGACCTAGAAATCCCTCTAGGGACATTGAAATCTATCCCTCTAGGGACCTAGAAATCCCTCTAGGGACATTGAAATCCCTCTAGGGACCTAGAAATCTCTCTAGGGACATAGAAATCTCTCTAGGGACATAGAAATCCCTCTAGGGACATAGAAATCTATCCCTCTAGGGACCTAGAAATCCCTCTAGGGACCTAGAAATCCCTCTAGGGACCTAGAAATCCCTCTAGGGACCTAGAAATCCCTCTAGGGACCTAGAAATCCCTCTAGGGACCTAGAAATCCCTCTAGGGACCTAGAAATCCCTCTAGAGACATAGAAATCTCTCTCTCTAGGGACCTAGAAATCCCTCTAGGGACATAGAAATCCCTCTAGGGACATAGAAATCTATCCCTCTAGGGACATAGAAATCCCTCTAGGGACATAGAAATCCCTCTAGGGACATAGAAATCCCTCTAGGGACATAGAAATCCCTCTAGGGACCTAGAAATCTATCCCTCTAGGGACCTAGAAATCCCTCTAGGGACATTGAAATCCCTCTAGGGACCTAGAAATCCCTCTAGGGACATTGAAATCCCTCTAGGGACCTAGAAATCTATCCCTCTAGGGACCTAGAAATCCCTCTAGCGACATAGAAATCCCTCTAGCGACATAGAAATCCCTCTAGGGACATAGAAATCTATCGCTCTAGGGACATAGAAATCCCTCTAGGGACCTAGAAATCCCTCTAGGGACATAGAAATCTATCCCTCTAGGGACCTAGAAATCCCTCTAGGGACATAGAAATCCCTCTATGGACATAGAAATCCCTCTAGGGACATATAAATCTATCCCTCTAGGGACATAGAAATCCCTCTAGGGACCTAGAAATCCCTCTAGGGACATAGAAATCCCTCTAGGGACATAGAAATCCCTCTAGGGACATAGAAATCTATCCCTCTAGGGACAAAGAAATCCCTCTAGGGACCTAGAAATCCCTCTAGGAACCTAGAAATCCCTCTAGGGACATTGAAATCCCTCTAGGGACCTAGAAATCCCTCTAGGGACCTAGAAATCCCTCTAGGGACATAGAAATCCCTCTAGGGACCTAGAAATCTCTCTAGGGACATAGAAATCCCTCTAGGGACCTAGAAATCTATCCCTCTAGGGACCTAGAAATCCCTCTAGGGACATAGAAATCCCTCTAGGGACCTAGAAATCTATCCCTCTAGGGACCTAGAAATCCCTCTAGGGACATTGAAATCCCTCTAGGGACCTAGAAATCCCTCTAGGGACATTGAAATCCCTCTAGGGACCTAGAAATCTATCCCTCTAGGGACCTAGAAATCCCTCTAGGGACCTAGAAATCCCTCTAGGGACATAGAAATCCCTCTAGGGACATAGAAATCCCTCTAGGGACATAGAAATCTATCCCTCTAGGGACATAGAAATCCCTCTAGGGACATAGAAATCCCTCTAGGGACCTAGAAATCTATCCCTCTAGGGACCTAGAAATCCCTCTAGGGACATTGAAATCCCTCTAGGGACCTAGAAATCTCTCTAGTGACATAGAAATCCCTCTAGGGACATAGAAATCTATCCCTCTAGGGACCTAGAAATCCCTCTAGGGACCTAGAAATCCCTCTAGGGACCTAGAAATCCCTCTAGGGACATAGAAATCCCTCTAGCGACATAGAAATCCCTCTAGGGACATAGAAATCTATCCCTCTAGGGACATAGAAATCCCTCTAGGGACCTAGAAATCCCTCTAGGGACATTGAAATCTATCCCTCTAGGGACCTAGAAATCCCTCTAGGGACATTGAAATCCCTCTAGGGACCTAGAAATCTCTCTAGGGACATAGAAATCTCTCTAGGGACATAGAAATCCCTCTAGGGACATAGAAATCTATCCCTCTAGGGACCTAGAAATCCCTCTAGGGACCTAGAAATCCCTCTAGGGACCTAGAAATCCCTCTAGGGACCTAGAAATCCCTCTAGGGACCTAGAAATCCCTCTAGGGACATAGAAATCCCTCTAGGGACATAGAAATCCCTCTAGGGACCTAGAAATCTATCCCTCTAGGGACCTAGAAATCCCTCTAGGGACATAGAAATCCCTCTAGGGACCTAGAAATCTATCCCTCTAGGGACCTAGAAATCCCTCTAGGGACATTGAAATCCCTCTAGGGACCTAGAAATCCCTCTAGGGACATTGAAATCCCTCTAGGGACCTAGAAATCTATCCCTCTAGGGACCTAGAAATCCCTCTAGGGACCTAGAAATCCCTCTAGGGACATAGAAATCCCTCTAGGGACATAGAAATCCCTCTAGGGACATAGAAATCTATCCCTCTAGGGACCTAGAAATCCCTCTAGGGACATTGAAATCCCTCTAGGGACCTAGAAATCTCTCTAGTGACCTAGAAATCCCTCTAGGGACATAGAAATCTATCCCTCTAGGGACCTAGAAATCCCTCTAGGGACCTAGAAATCCCTCTAGGGACCTAGAAATCCCTCTAGGGACATAGAAATCTCTCTCTCTAGGGACCTAGAAATCCCTCTAGGGACATAGAAATCCCTCTAGGGACCTAGAAATCTATCCCTCTAGGGACCTAGAAATCCCTCTAGGGATATTGAAATCCCTCTAGGGACCTAGAAATCTCTCTAGTGACATAGAAATCCCTCTAGGGACATAGAAATCTATCCCTCTAGGGACCTAGAAATCCCTCTAGGGACCTAGAAATCCCTCTAGGGACCTAGAAATCCCTCTAGGGACATTGAAATCTATCCCTCTAGGGACCTAGAAATCCCTCTAGGGACATTGAAATCCCTCTAGGGACCTAGAAATCTCTCTAGGGACATAGAAATCTCTCTAGGGACATAGAAATCCCTCTAGGGACATAGAAATCTATCCCTCTAGGGACCTAGAAATCCCTCTAGGGACCTAGAAATCCCTCTAGGGACCTAGAAATCCCTCTAGGGACCTAGAAATCCCTCTAGGGACCTAGAAATCCCTCTAGGGACCTAGAAATCCCTCTAGAGACATAGAAATCTCTCTCTCTAGGGACCTAGAAATCCCTCTAGGGACATTGAAATCCCTCTAGGGACCTAGAAATCCCTCTAGGGACATTGAAATCCCTCTAGGGACCTAGAAATCTATCCCTCTAGGGACCTAGAAATCCCTCTAGCGACATAGAAATCCCTCTAGCGACATAGAAATCCCTCTAGGGACATAGAAATCTATCGCTCTAGGGACATAGAAATCCCTCTAGGGACCTAGAAATCCCTCTAGGGACATAGAAATCTATCCCTCTAGGGACCTAGAAATACCTCTAGGGACATAGAAATCCCTCTATGGACATAGAAATCCCTCTAGGGACATATAAATCTATCCCTCTAGGGACATAGAAATCCCTCTAGGGACCTAGAAATCCCTCTAGGGACATAGAAATCCCTCTAGGGACATAGAAATCCCTCTAGGGACATAGAAATCTATCCCTCTAGGGACATAGAAATCCCTCTAGGGACCTAGAAATCCCTCTAGGGACCTAGAAATCCCTCTAGGGACATTGAAATCCCTCTAGGGACCTAGAAATCCCTCTAGGGACATAGAAATCCCTCTAGGGACCTAGAAATCTCTCTAGGGACATAGAAATCCCTCTAGGGACCTAGAAATCTATCCCTCTAGGGACCTAAAAATCCCTCTAGGGACATAGAAATCCCTCTAGGGACCTAGAAATCTATCCCTCTAGGGACCTAGAAATCCCTCTAGGGACATTGAAATCCCTCTAGGGACCTAGAAATCCCTCTAGGGACATTGAAATCCCTCTAGGGACCTAGAAATCTATCCCTCTAGGGACCTAGAAATCCCTCTAGGGACCTAGAAATCCCTCTAGGGACATAGAAATCCCTCTAGGGACATAGAAATCCCTCTAGGGACATAGAAATCTATCCCTCTAGGGACATAGAAATCCCTCTAGGGACATAGAAATCCCTCTAGGGACCTAGAAATCTATCCCTCTAGGGACCTAGAAATCCCTCTAGGGACATTGAAATCCCTCTAGGGACCTAGAAATCTCTCTAGTGACATAGAAATCCCTCTAGGGACATAGAAATCTATCCCTCTAGGGACCTAGAAATCCCTCTAGGGACCTAGAAATCCCTCTAGGGACATAGAAATCCCTCTAGCGACATAGAAATCCCTCTAGGGACATAGAAATCTATCCCTCTAGGGACATAGAAATCCCTCTAGGGACCTAGAAATCCCTCTAGGGACATTGAAATCTATCCCTCTAGGGACCTAGAAATCCCTCTAGGGACATTGAAATCCCTCTAGGGACCTAGAAATCTCTCTAGGGACATAGAAATCTCTCTAGGGACATAGAAATCCCTCTAGGGACATAGAAATCTATCCCTCTAGGGACCTAGAAATCCCTCTAGGGACCTAGAAATCCCTCTAGGGACCTAGAAATCCCTCTAGGGACCTAGAAATCCCTCTAGGGACATAGAAATCCCTCTAGGGACATAGAAATCCCTCTAGGGACCTAGAAATCTATCCCTCTAGGGACCTAGAAATCCCTCTAGGGACATAGAAATCCCTCTAGGGACCTAGAAATCTATCCCTCTAGGGACCTAGAAATCCCTCTAGGGACATTGAAATCCCTCTAGGGACCTAGAAATCCCTCTAGGGACATTGAAATCCCTCTAGGGACCTAGAAATCTATCCCTCTAGGGACCTAGAAATCCCTCTAGGGACCTAGAAATCCCTCTAGGGACATAGAAATCCCTCTAGGGACATAGAAATCCCTCTAGGGACATAGAAATCTATCCCTCTAGGGACCTAGAAATCCCTCTAGGGACATTGAAATCCCTCTAGGGACCTAGAAATCTCTCTAGTGACCTAGAAATCCCTCTAGGGACATAGAAATCCCTCTAGCGACATAGAAATCCCTCTAGGGACATAGAAATCTATCCCTCTAGGGACATAGAAATCCCTCTAGGGACCTAGAAATCCCTCTAGGGACATTGAAATCTATCCCTCTAGGGACCTAGAAATCCCTCTAGGGACATTGAAATCCCTCTAGGGACCTAGAAATCTCTCTAGGGACATAGAAATCTCTCTAGGGACATAGAAATCCCTCTAGGGACATAGAAATCTATCCCTCTAGGGACCTAGAAATCCCTCTAGGGACCTAGAAATCCCTCTAGGGACCTAGAAATCCCTCTAGGGACATAGAAATCTCTCTCTCTAGGGACCTAGAAATCAATCTAGGGACCTAGAAATCCCTCTAGGGACCTAGAAATCTCTCTAGGGACATAGAAATCCCTCTAGGGACATAGAAATCTATCCCTCTAGGGACCTAGAAATCCCTCTAGGGACCTAGAAATCCCTCTAGGGACCTAGAAATCCCTCTAGGGACATAGAAATCTCTCTCTCTAGGGACCTAGAAATCCCTCTAGGGACATAGAAATCCCTCTAGGGACCTAGAAATCTATCCCTCTAGGGACCTAGAAATCCCTCTAGGGATATTGAAATCCCTCTAGGGACCTAGAAATCTCTCTAGTGACATAGAAATCCCTCTAGGGACATAGAAATCTATCCCTCTAGGGACCTAGAAATCCCTCTAGGGACCTAGAAATCCCTCTAGGGACCTAGAAATCCCTCTAGGGGCATTGAAATCTATCCCTCTAGGGACCTAGAAATCCCTCTAGGGACATTGAAATCCCTCTAGGGACCTAGAAATCTCTCTAGGGACATAGAAATCTCTCTAGGGACATAGAAATCCCTCTAGGGACATAGAAATCTATCCCTCTAGGGACCTAGAAATCCCTCTAGGGACCTAGAAATCCCTCTAGGGACCTAGAAATCCCTCTAGGGACCTAGAAATCCCTCTAGGGACCTAGAAATCCCTCTAGGGACCTAGAAATCCCTCTAGGGACCTAGAAATCCCTCTAGAGACATAGAAATCTCTCTCTCTAGGGACCTAGAAATCCCTCTAGGGACATAGAAATCCCTCTAGGGACATAGAAATCTATCCCTCTAGGGACATAGAAATCCCTCTAGGGACATAGAAATCCCTCTAGGGACATAGAAATCCCTCTAGGGACATAGAAATCCCTCTAGGGACCTAGAAATCTATCCCTCTAGGGACCTAGAAATCCCTCTAGGGACATTGAAATCCCTCTAGGGACCTAGAAATCTATCCCTCTAGGGACCTAGAAATCCCTCTAGCGACATAGAAATCCCTCTAGCGACATAGAAATCCCTCTAGGGACATAGAAATCTATCGCTCTAGGGACATAGAAATCCCTCTAGGGACCTAGAAATCCCTCTAGGGACATAGAAATCTATCCCTCTAGGGACCTAGAAATCCCTCTAGGGACATAGAAATCCCTCTATGGACATAGAAATCCCTCTAGGGACATATAAATCTATCCCTCTAGGGACATAGAAATCCCTCTAGGGACCTAGAAATCCCTCTAGGGACATAGAAATCCCTCTAGGGACATAGAAATCCCTCTAGGGACATAGAAATCTATCCCTCTAGGGACATAGAAATCCCTCTAGGGACCTAGAAATCCCTCTAGGGACCTAGAAATCCCTCTAGGGACATTGAAATCCCTCTAGGGACCTAGAAATCCCTCTAGGGACCTAGAAATCCCTCTAGGGACATAGAAATCCCTCTAGGGACCTAGAAATCTCTCTAGGGACATAGAAATCCCTCTAGGGACATAGAAATCTATCCCTCTAGGGACCTAGAAATCCCTCTAGGGACCTAGAAATCCCTCTAGGGACCTAGAAATCCCTCTAGGGACATAGAAATCTCTCTCTCTAGGGACCTAGAAATCCCTCTAGGGACATAGAAATCTCTCTCTCTAGGGACCTAGAAATCCCTCTAGGGACCTAGAAATCCCTCTAGCGACATAGAAATCCCTCTAGCGACATAGAAATCCCTCTAGGGACATAGAAATCCCTCTAGGGACATAGAAATCCCTATAGGGACATAGAAATCCCTCTAGGGAAATAGAAATCTATCCCTCTAGGGACATAGAAATCCCTCTAGGGACATAGATATCCCTCTAGGGACATTGAAATCCCTCTAGGGACATAGAAATCCCTCTAGGGACCTAGAAATCTATCCCTCTAGGGACCTAGAAATCCCCCTAGGGACATTGAAATCCCTCTAGGGACCTAGAAATCTCTCTAGTGACATAGAAATCCCTCTAGGGACATAGAAATCTATCCCTCTAGGGACCTAGAAATCCCTCTAGGGACATAGAAATCCCTCTAGCGACATAGAAATCCCTCTAGGGACATAGAAATCTATCCCTCTAGGGACATAGAAATCCCTCTAGGGACCTAGAAATCCCTCTAGGGACATTGAAATCTATCCCTCTAGGGACCTAGAAATCCCTCTAGGGACATTGAAATCCCTCTAGGGACCTAGAAATCTCTCTAGGGACATAGAAATCTCTCTAGGGACATAGAAATCCCTCTAGGGACATAGAAATCTATCCCTCTAGGGACCTAGAAATCCCTCTAGGGACCTAGAAATCCCTGGGGGGACCTAGAAATCCCTCTAGGGACCTAGAAATCCCTCTAGGGACATAGAAATCTCTCTCTCTAGGGACCTAAAAATCCCTCTAGGGACATAGAAATCCCTCTAGGGACATAGAAATCTATCCCTCTAGGGACATAGAAATCCCTCTAGGGACATAGAAATCCCTCTAGGGACATAGAAATCCCTCTAGGGACATAGAAATCCCTCTAGGGACCTAGAAATCTATCCCTCTAGGGACATAGAAATCTATCCCTCTAGGGACATTAAAATCCCTCTAGGGACCTAGAAATCCCTCTAGGGACCTAGAAATCCCTCTAGGGACATAGAAATCTCTCTCTCTAGGGACCTAGAAATCCCTCTAGGGACATAGAAATCCCTCTAGGGACCTAGAAATCTATCCCTCTAGGGACCTAGAAATCCCTCTAGGGATATTGAAATCCCTCTAGGGACCTAGAAATCTCTCTAGTGACATAGAAATCCCTCTAGGGACATAGAAATCTATCCCTCTAGGGACCTAGAAATCCCTCTAGGGACCTAGAAATCCCTCTAGGGACATAGAAATCCCTCTAGCGACATAGAAATCCCTCTAGGGACATAGAAATCTATCGCTCTAGGGACATAGAAATCCCTCTAGGGACCTAGAAATCCCTCTAGGGACCTAGAAATCCCTCTAGGGACCTAGAAATCTATCCCTCTAGGGACCTAGAAATCCCTCTAGGGATATTGAAATCCCTCTAGGGACCTAGAAATCTCTCTAGTGACATAGAAATCCCTCTAGGGACATAGAAATCTATCCCTCTAGGGACCTAGAAATCCCTCTAGGGACCTAGAAATCCCTCTAGGGACATAGAAATCCCTCTAGCGACATAGAAATCCCTCTAGGGACATAGAAATCTATCGCTCTAGGGACATAGAAATCCCTCTAGGGACCTAGAAATCCCTCTAGGGACATAGAAATCTATCCCTCTAGGGACCTAGAAATCCCTCTAGGGACCTAGAAATCCCTCTAGGGACCTAGAAATCCCTCTAGGGACATAGAAATCCCTCTAGCGACATAGAAATCCCTCTAGGGACATAGAAATCTATCCCTCTAGGGACATAGAAATCCCTCTAGGGACCTAGAAATCCCTCTAGGGACATTGAAATCTATCCCTC
The DNA here is from genome assembly GCA_964056705.1 of Troilus luridus. Lineage (NCBI taxonomy): Eukaryota > Metazoa > Arthropoda > Insecta > Hemiptera > Pentatomidae > Troilus > Troilus luridus. The sequence continues at coordinate 42,431 of CAXKTH010000250.1, forward strand.
TAGGGACCTAGAAATCCCTCTAGGGACATTGAAATCCCTCTAGGGACCTAGAAATCTCTCTAGGGACATAGAAATCTCTCTAGGGACATAGAAATCCCTCTAGGGACATAGAAATCTATCCCTCTAGGGACCTAGAAATCCCTCTAGGGACCTAGAAATCCCTCTAGGGACCTAGAAATCCCTCTAGGGACCTAGAAATCCCTCTAGGGACCTAGAAATCCCTCTAGGGACATAGAAATATCTCTCTCTAGGGACCTAGAAATCAATCTAGGGACCTAGAAATCCCTCTAGGGACCTAGAAATCTCTCTAGGGACATAGAAATCCCTCTAGGGACATAGAAATCTATCCCTCTAGGGACCTAGAAATCCCTCTAGGGACCTAGAAATCCCTCTAGGGACCTAGAAATCCCTCTAGGGACATAGAAATCTCTCTCTCTAGGGACCTAGAAATCCCTCTAGGGACATAGAAATCCCTCTAGGGACCTAGAAATCTATCCCTCTAGGGACCTAGAAATCCCTCTAGGGATATTGAAATCCCTCTAGGGACCTAGAAATCTCTCTAGTGACATAGAAATCCCTCTAGGGACATAGAAATCTATCCCTCTAGGGACCTAGAAATCCCTCTAGGGACCTAGAAATCCCTCTAGGGACATAGAAATCCCTCTAGCGACATAGAAATCCCTCTAGGGACATAGAAATCTATCGCTCTAGGGACATAGAAATCCCTCTAGGGACCTAGAAATCCCTCTAGGGACATAGAAATCTATCCCTCTAGGGACCTAGAAATCCCTCTAGGGACATAGAAATCCCTCTATGGACATAGAAATCCCTCTAGGGACATATAAATCTATCCCTCTAGGGACATAGAAATCCCTCTAGGGACCTAGAAATCCCTCTAGGGACATAGAAATCCCTCTAGGGACATAGAAATCCCTCTAGGGACATAGAAATCTATCCCTCTAGGGACATAGAAATCCCTCTAGGGACCTAGAAATCCCTCTAGGGACCTAGAAATCCCTCTAGGGACATTGAAATCCCTCTAGGGACCTAGAAATCCCTCTAGGGACCTAGAAATCCCTCTAGGGACATAGAAATCCCTCTAGGGACCTAGAAATCTCTCTAGGGACATAGAAATCCCTCTAGGGACATAGAAATCTATCCCTCTAGGGACATAGAAATCCCTCTAGGGACATAGAAATCCCTCTAGGGACCTAGAAATCTCTCTAGGGACATAGAAATCCCTCTAGGGACCTAGAAATCTATCCCTCTAGGGACCTAGAAATCCCTCTAGGGACATAGAAATCCCTCTAGGGACCTAGAAATCTATCCCTCTAGGGACCTAGAAATCCCTCTAGGGACATTGAAATCTCTCTAGGGACCTAGAAATCCCTCTAGGGACATTGAAATCCCTCTAGGGACCTAGAAATCTATCCCTCTAGGGACCTAGAAATCCCTCTAGGGACCTAGAAATCCCTCTAGGGACATAGAAATCCCTCTAGGGACATAGAAATCCCTCTAGGGACATAGAAATCTATCCCTCTAGGGACATAGAAATCCCTCTAGGGACCTAGAAATCCCTCTAGGGACATTGAAATCTATCCCTCTAGGGACCTAGAAATCCCTCTAGGGACATTGAAATCCCTCTAGGGACCTAGAAATCTCTCTAGGGACATAGAAATCTCTCTAGGGACATAGAAATCCCTCTAGGGACATAGAAATCTATCCCTCTAGGGACCTAGAAATCCCTCTAGGGACCTAGAAATCCCTCTAGGGACCTAGAAATCCCTCTAGGGACCTAGAAATCCCTCTAGGGACCTAGAAATCCCTCTAGGGACCTAGAAATCCCTCTAGGGACATAGAAATCTCTCTCTCTAGGGACCTAGAAATCAATCTAGGGACCTAGAAATCCCTCTAGGGACATAGAAATCTCTCTCTCTAGGGACCTAGAAATCCCTCTAGGGACATAGAAATCCCTCTAGGGACCTAGAAATCTATCCCTCTAGGGACCTAGAAATCCCTCTAGGGATATTGAAATCCCTCTAGGGACCTAGAAATCTCTCTAGTGACATAGAAATCCCTCTAGGGACATAGAAATCTATCCCTCTAGGGACCTAGAAATCCCTCTAGGGACCTAGAAATCCCTCTAGGGACATAGAAATCCCTCTAGCGACATAGAAATCCCTCTAGGGACATAGAAATCTATCCCTCTAGGGACATAGAAATCCCTCTAGGGACCTAGAAATCCCTCTAGGGACATTGAAATCTATCCCTCTAGGGACCTAGAAATCCCTCTAGGGACATTGAAATCCCTCTAGGGACCTAGAAATCTCTCTAGGGACATAGAAATCTCTCTAGGGACATAGAAATCCCTCTAGGGACATAGAAATCTATCCCTCTAGGGACCTAGAAATCCCTCTAGGGACCTAGAAATCCCTCTAGGGACCTAGAAATCCCTCTAGGGACCTAGAAATCCCTCTAGGGACCTAGAAATCCCTCTAGGGACCTAGAAATCCCTCTAGAGACATAGAAATCTCTCTCTCTAGGGACCTAGAAATCCCTCTAGGGACATAGAAATCCCTCTAGGGACATAGAAATCCCTCTAGGGACATAGAAATCCCTCTAGGGACATAGAAATCCCTCTAGGGACCTAGAAATCTATCCCTCTAGGGACCTAGAAATCCCTCTAGGGACATTGAAATCCCTCTAGGGACCTAGAAATCCCTCTAGGGACATTGAAATCCCTCTAGGGACCTAGAAATCTATCCCTCTAGGGACCTAGAAATCCCTCTAGCGACATAGAAATCCCTCTAGCGACATAGAAATCCCTCTAGGGACATAGAAATCTATCGCTCTAGGGACATAGAAATCCCTCTAGAGACCTAGAAATCCCTCTAGGGACATAGAAATCTATCCCTCTAGGGACCTAGAAATCCCTCTAGGGACATAGAAATCCCTCTATGGACATAGAAATCCCTCTAGGGACATATAAATCTATCCCTCTAGGGACATAAAAATCCCTCTAGGGACCTAGAAATCCCTCTAGGGACATAGAAATCCCTCTAGGGACATAGAAATCCCTCTAGGGACATAGAAATCTATCCCTCTAGGGACATAGAAATCCCTCTAGGGACCTAGAAATCCCTCTAGGGACCTAGAAATCCCTCTAGGGACATTGAAATCCCTCTAGGGACCTAGAAATCTCTCTAGGGACATAGAAATCTCTCTAGGGACATAGAAATCCCTCTAGGGACATAGAAATCTATCCCTCTAGGGACCTAGAAATCCCTCTAGGGACCTAGAAATCCCTCTAGGGACCTAGAAATCCCTCTAGGGACCTAGAAATCCCTCTAGGGACCTAGAAATCCCTCTAGGGACCTAGAAATCCCTCTAGAGACATAGAAATCTCTCTCTCTAGGGACCTAGAAATCCCTCTAGGGACATAGAAATCCCTCTAGGGACATAGAAATCTATCCCTCTAGGGACATAGAAATCCCTCTAGGGACATAGAAATCCCTCTAGGGACATAGAAATCCCTCTAGGGACATAGAAATCCCTCTAGGGACCTAGAAATCTATCCCTCTAGGGACCTAGAAATCCCTCTAGGGACATTGAAATCCCTCTAGGGACCTAGAAATCCCTCTAGGGACATTGAAATCCCTCTAGGGACCTAGAAATCTATCCCTCTAGGGACCTAGAAATCCCTCTAGCGACATAGAAATCCCTCTAGCGACATAGAAATCCCTCTAGGGACATAGAAATCTATCGCTCTAGGGACATAGAAATCCCTCTAGGGACCTAGAAATCCCTCTAGGGACATAGAAATCTATCCCTCTAGGGACCTAGAAATCCCTCTAGGGACATAGAAATCCCTCTATGGACATAGAAATCCCTCTAGGGACATATAAATCTATCCCTCTAGGGACATAGAAATCCCTCTAGGGACCTAGAAATCCCTCTAGGGACATAGAAATCCCTCTAGGGACATAGAAATCCCTCTAGGGACATAGAAATCTATCCCTCTAGGGACATAGAAATCCCTCTAGGGACCTAGAAATCCCTCTAGGGACCTAGAAATCCCTCTAGGGACATTGAAATCCCTCTAGGGACCTAGAAATCCCTCTAGGGACCTAGAAATCCCTCTAGGGACATAGAAATCCCTCTAGGGACCTAGAAATCTCTCTAGAAACATAGAAATCCCTCTAGGGACCTAGAAATCTATCCCTCTAGGGACCTAGAAATCCCTCTAGGGACATAGAAATCCCTCTAGGGACCTAGAAATCTATCCCTCTAGGGACCTAGAAATCCCTCTAGGGACATTGAAATCCCTCTAGGGACCTAGAAATCCCTCTAGGGACATTGAAATCCCTCTAGGGACCTAGAAATCTATCCCTCTAGGGACCTAGAAATCCCTCTAGGGACCTAGAAATCCCTCTAGGGACATAGAAATCCCTCTAGGGACATAGAAATCCCTCTAGGGACATAGAAATCTATCCCTCTAGGGACATAGAAATCCCTCTAGGGACATAGAAATCCCTCTAGGGACCTAGAAATCTATCCCTCTAGGGACCTAGAAATCCCTCTAGGGACATTGAAATCCCTCTAGGGACCTAGAAATCTCTCTAGTGACATAGAAATCCCTCTAGGGACATAGAAATCTATCCCTCTAGGGACCTAGAAATCCCTCTAGGGACCTAGAAATCCCTCTAGGGACATAGAAATCCCTCTAGCGACATAGAAATCCCTCTAGGGACATAGAAATCTATCCCTCTAGGGACATAGAAATCCCTCTAGGGACCTAGAAATCCCTCTAGGGACATTGAAATCTATCCCTCTAGGGACCTAGAAATCCCTCTAGGGACATTGAAATCCCTCTAGGGACCTAGAAATCTCTCTAGGGACATAGAAATCTCTCTAGGGACATAGAAATCCCTCTAGGGACATAGAAATCTATCCCTCTAGGGACCTAGAAATCCCTCTAGGGACCTAGAAATCCCTCTAGGGACCTAGAAATCCCTCTAGGGACCTAGAAATCCCTCTAGGGACCTAGAAATCCCTCTAGGGACATAGAAATCCCTCTAGGGACATAGAAATCCCTCTAGGGACCTAGAAATCTATCCCTCTAGGGACCTAGAAATCCCTCTAGGGACATAGAAATCCCTCTAGGGACCTAGAAATCTATCCCTCTAGGGACCTAGAAATCCCTCTAGGGACATTGAAATCCCTCTAGGGACCTAGAAATCCCTCTAGGGACATTGAAATCCCTCTAGGGACCTAGAAATCTATCCCTCTAGGGACCTAGAAATCCCTCTAGGGACCTAGAAATCCCTCTAGGGACATAGAAATCCCTCTAGGGACATAGAAATCCCTCTAGGGACATAGAAATCTATCCCTCTAGGGACCTAGAAATCCCTCTAGGGACATTGAAATCCCTCTAGGGACCTAGAAATCTCTCTAGTGACCTAGAAATCCCTCTAGGGACATAGAAATCCCTCTAGCGACATAGAAATCCCTCTAGGGACATAGAAATCTATCCCTCTAGGGACATAGAAATCCCTCTAGGGACCTAGAAATCCCTCTAGGGACATTGAAATCTATCCCTCTAGGGACCTAGAAATCCCTCTAGGGACATTGAAATCCCTCTAGGGACCTAGAAATCTCTCTAGGGACATAGAAATCTTTCTAGGGACATAGAAATCCCTCTAGGGACATAGAAATCTATCCCTCTAGGGACCTAGAAATCCCTCTAGGGACCTAGAAATCCCTCTAGGGACCTAGAAATCCCTCTAGGGACCTAGAAATCCCTCTAGGGACATAGAAATCTCTCTCTCTAGGGACCTAGAAATCAATCTAGGGACCTAGAAATCCCTCTAGGGACCTAGAAATCTCTCTAGGGACATAGAAATCCCTCTAGGGACATAGAAATCTATCCCTCTAGGGACCTAGAAATCCCTCTAGGGACCTAGAAATCCCTCTAGGGACCTAGAAATCCCTCTAGGGACATAGAAATCTCTCTCTCTAGGGACCTAGAAATCCCTCTAGGGACATAGAAATCCCTCTAGGGACCTAGAAATCTATCCCTCTAGGGACCTAGAAATCCCTCTAGGGATATTGAAATCCCTCTAGGGACCTAGAAATCTCTCTAGTGACATAGAAATCCCTCTAGGGACATAGAAATCTATCCCTCTAGGGACCTAGAAATCCCTCTAGGGACCTAGAAATCCCTCTAGGGACCTAGAAATCCCTCTAGGGACATTGAAATCTATCCCTCTAGGGACCTAGAAATCCCTCTAGGGACATTGAAATCCCTCTAGGGACCTAGAAATCTCTCTAGGGACATAGAAATCTCTCTAGGGACATAGAAATCCCTCTAGGGACATAGAAATCTATCCCTCTAGGGACCTAGAAATCCCTCTAGGGACCTAGAAATCCCTCTAGGGACCTAGAAATCCCTCTAGGGACCTAGAAATCCCTCTAGGGACCTAGAAATCCCTCTAGGGACCTAGAAATCCCTCTAGAGACATAGAAATCTCTCTCTCTAGGGACCTAGAAATCCCTCTAGGGACATTGAAATCCCTCTAGGGACCTAGAAATCCCTCTAGGGACATTGAAATCCCTCTAGGGACCTAGAAATCTATCCCTCTAGGGACCTAGAAATCCCTCTAGCGACATAGAAATCCCTCTAGCGACATAGAAATCCCTCTAGGGACATAGAAATCTATCGCTCTAGGGACATAGAAATCCCTCTAGGGACCTAGAAATCCCTCTAGGGACATAGAAATCTATCCCTCTAGGGACCTAGAAATCCCTCTAGGGACATAGAAATCCCTCTATGGACATAGAAATCCCTCTAGGGACATATAAATCTATCCCTCTAGGGACATAGAAATCCCTCTAGGGACCTAGAAATCCCTCTAGGGACATAGAAATCCCTCTAGGGACATAGAAATCCCTCTAGGGACATAGAAATCTATCCCTCTAGGGACATAGAAATCCCTTTAGGGACCTAGAAATCCCTCTAGGGACCTAGAAATCCCTCTAGGGACATTGAAATCCCTCTAGGGACCTAGAAATCCCTCTAGGGACCTAGAAATCCCTCTAGGGACATAGAAATCCCTCTAGGGACCTAGAAATCTCTCTAGGAACATAGAAATCCCTCTAGGGACCTAGAAATCTATCCCTCTAGGGACCTAGAAATCCCTCTAGGGACATAGAAATCCCTCTAGGGACCTAGAAATCTATCCCTCTAGGGACCTAGAAATCCCTCTAGGGACATTGAAATCCCTCTAGGGACCTAGAAATCCCTCTAGGGACATTGAAATCCCTCTAGGGACCTAGAAATCTATCCCTCTAGGGACCTAGAAATCCCTCTAGGGACCTAGAAATCCCTCTAGGGACATAGAAATCCCTCTAGGGACATAGAAATCCCTCTAGGGACATAGAAATCTATCCCTCTAGGGACATAGAAATCCCTCTAGGGACATAGAAATCCCTCTAGGGACCTAGAAATCTATCCCTCTAGGGACCTAGAAATCCCTCTAGGGACATTGAAATCCCTCTAGGGACCTAGAAATCTCTCTAGTGACATAGAAATCCCTCTAGGGACATAGAAATCTATCCCTCTAGGGACCTAGAAATCCCTCTAGGGACCTAGAAATCCCTCTAGGGACATAGAAATCCCTCTAGCGACATAGAAATCCCTCTAGGGACATAGAAATCTATCCCTCTAGGGACATAGAAATCCCTCTAGGGACCTAGAAATCCCTCTAGGGACATTGAAATCTATCCCTCTAGGGACCTAGAAATCCCTCTAGGGACATTGAAATCCCTCTAGGGACCTAGAAATCTCTCTAGGGACATAGAAATCTCTCTAGGGACATAGAAATCCCTCTAGGGACATAGAAATCTATCCCTCTAGGGACCTAGAAATCCCTCTAGGGACCTAGAAATCCCTCTAGGGACATAGAAATCCCTCTAGCGACATAGAAATCCCTCTAGGGACATAGAAATCTATCCCTCTAGGGACATAGAAATCCCTCTAGGGACCTAGAAATCCCTCTAGGGACATTGAAATCTATCCCTCTAGGGACCTAGAAATCCCTCTAGGGACATTGAAATCCCTCTAGGGACCTAGAAATCTCTCTAGGGACATAGAAATCTCTCTAGGGACATAGAAATCCCTCTAGGGACATAGAAATCTATCCCTCTAGGGACCTAGAAATCCCTCTAGGGACCTAGAAATCCCTCTAGGGACCTAGAAATCCCTCTAGGGACCTAGAAATCCCTCTAGGGACATAGAAATCTCTCTCTCTAGGGACCTAGAAATCAATCTAGGGACCTAGAAATCCCTCTAGGGACCTAGAAATCTCTCTAGGGACATAGAAATCCCTCTAGGGACATAGAAATCTATCCCTCTAGGGACCTAGAAATCCCTCTAGGGACCTAGAAATCCCTCTAGGGACCTAGAAATCCCTCTAGGGACATAGAAATCTCTCTCTCTAGGGACCTAGAAATCCCTCTAGGGACATAGAAATCCCTCTAGGGACCTAGAAATCTATCCCTCTAGGGACCTAGAAATCCCTCTAGGGATATTGAAATCCCTCTAGGGACCTAGAAATCTCTCTAGTGACATAGAAATCCCTCTAGGGACATAGAAATCTATCCCTCTAGGGACCTAGAAATCCCTCTAGGGACATTGAAATCTATCCCTCTAGGGACCTAGAAATCCCTCTAGGGACATTGAAATCCCTCTAGGGACCTAGAAATCTCTCTAGGGACATAGAAATCTCTCTAGGGACATAGAAATCCCTCTAGGGACATAGAAATCTATCCCTCTAGGGACCTAGAAATCCCTCTAGGGACCTAGAAATCCCTCTAGGGACCTAGAAATCCCTCTAGGGACCTAGAAATCCCTCTAGGGACCTAGAAATCCCTCTAGGGACCTAGAAATCCCTCTAGAGACATAGAAATCTCTCTCTCTAGGGACCTAGAAATCCCTCTAGGGACATAGAAATCCCTCTAGGGACATAGAAATCTATCCCTCTAGGGACATAGAAATCCCTCTAGGGACATAGAAATCCCTCTAGGGACATAGAAATCCCTCTAGGGACATAGAAATCCCTCTAGGGACCTAGAAATCTATCCCTCTAGGGACCTAGAAATCCCTCTAGGGACATTGAAATCCCTCTAGGGACCTAGAAATCCCTCTAGGGACATTGAAATCCCTCTAGGGACCTAGAAATCTATCCCTCTAGGGACCTAGAAATCCCTCTAGCGACATAGAAATCCCTCTAGCGACATAGAAATCCCTCTAGGGACATAGAAATCTATCGCTCTAGGGACATAGAAATCCCTCTAGGGACCTAGAAATCCCTCTAGGGACATAGAAATCTATCCCTCTAGGGACCTAGAAATCCCTCTAGGGACATAGAAATCCCTCTATGGACATAGAAATCCCTCTAGGGACATATAAATCTATCCCTCTAGGGACATAGAAATCCCTCTAGGGACCTAGAAATCCCTCTAGGGACATAGAAATCCCTCTAGGGACATAGAAATCCCTCTAGGGACATAGAAATCTATCCCTCTAGGGACATAGAAATCCCTCTAGGGACCTAGAAATCCCTCTAGGGACCTAGAAATCCCTCTAGGGACATTGAAATCCCTCTAGGGACCTAGAAATCCCTCTAGGGACCTAGAAATCCCTCTAGGGACATAGAAATCCCTCTAGGGACCTAGAAATCTCTCTAGGGACATAGAAATCCCTCTAGGGACATAGAAATCTATCCCTCTAGGGACCTAGAAATCCCTCTAGGGACCTAGAAATCCCTCTAGGGACCTAGAAATCCCTCTAGGGACATAGAAATCTCTCTCTCTAGGGACCTAGAAATCCCTCTAGGGACATAGAAATCTCTCTCTCTAGGGACCTAGAAATCCCTCTAGGGACCTAGAAATCCCTCTAGCGACATAGAAATCCCTCTAGCGACATAGAAATCCCTCTAGGGACATAGAAATCCCTCTAGGGACATAGAAATCCCTATAGGGACATAGAAATCCCTCTAGGGAAATAGAAATCTATCCCTCTAGGGACATAGAAATCCCTCTAGGGACATAGAAATCCCTCTAGGGACATTGAAATCCCTCTAGGGACATAGAAATCCCTCTAGGGACCTAGAAATCTATCCCTCTAGGGACCTAGAAATCCCTCTAGGGACATTGAAATCCCTCTAGGGACCTAGAAATCTCTCTAGTGACATAGAAATCCCTCTAGGGACATAGAAATCTATCCCTCTAGGGACCTAGAAATCCCTCTAGGGACATAGAAATCCCTCTAGCGACATAGAAATCCCTCTAGGGACATAGAAATCTATCCCTCTAGGGACATAGAAATCCCTCTAGGGACCTAGAAATCCCTCTAGGGACATTGAAATCTATCCCTCTAGGGACCTAGAAATCCCTCTAGGGACATTGAAATCCCTCTAGGGACCTAGAAATCTCTCTAGGGACATAGAAATCTCTCTAGGGACATAGAAATCCCTCTAGGGACATAGAAATCTATCCCTCTAGGGACCTAGAAATCCCTCTAGGGACCTAGAAATCCCTCTAGGGACCTAGAAATCCCTGGGGGGACCTAGAAATCCCTCTAGGGACCTAGAAATCCCTCTAGGGACATAGAAATCTCTCTCTCTAGGGACCTAAAAATCCCTCTAGGGACATAGAAATCCCTCTAGGGACATAGAAATCTATCCCTCTAGGGACATAGAAATCCCTCTAGGGACATAGAAATCCCTCTAGGGACATAGAAATCCCTCTAGGGACATAGAAATCCCTCTAGGGACCTAGAAATCTATCCCTCTAGGGACATAGAAATCTATCCCTCTAGGGACATTAAAATCCCTCTAGGGACCTAGAAATCCCTCTAGGGACCTAGAAATCCCTCTAGGGACATAGAAATCTCTCTCTCTAGGGACCTAGAAATCCCTCTAGGGACATAGAAATCCCTCTAGGGACCTAGAAATCTATCCCTCTAGGGACCTAGAAATCCCTCTAGGGATATTGAAATCCCTCTAGGGACCTAGAAATCTCTCTAGTGACATAGAAATCCCTCTAGGGACATAGAAATCTATCCCTCTAGGGACCTAGAAATCCCTCTAGGGACCTAGAAATCCCTCTAGGGACATAGAAATCCCTCTAGCGACATAGAAATCCCTCTAGGGACATAGAAATCTATCGCTCTAGGGACATAGAAATCCCTCTAGGGAGCTAGAAATCCCTCTAGGGACCTAGAAATCCCTCTAGGGACCTAGAAATCTATCCCTCTAGGGACCTAGAAATCCCTCTAGGGATATTGAAATCCCTCTAGGGACCTAGAAATCTCTCTAGTGACATAGAAATCCCTCTAGGGACATAGAAATCTATCCCTCTAGGGACCTAGAAATCCCTCTAGGGACCTAGAAATCCCTCTAGGGACATAGAAATCCCTCTAGCGACATAGAAATCCCTCTATGGACATAGAAATCTATCGCTCTAGGGACATAGAAATCCCTCTAGGGACCTAGAAATCCCTCTAGGGACATAGAAATCTATCCCTCTAGGGACCTAGAAATCCCTCTAGGGACCTAGAAATCCCTCTAGGGACCTAGAAATCCCTCTAGGGACATAGAAATCCCTCTAGCGACATAGAAATCCCTCTAGGGACATAGAAATCTATCCCTCTAGGGACATAGAAATCCCTCTAGGGACCTAGAAATCCCTCTAGGGACATTGAAATCTATCCCTCTAGGGACCTAGAAATCCCTCTAGGGACATTGAAATCCCTCTAGGGACCTAGAAATCTCTCTAGGGACATAGAAATCTCTCTAGGGACATAGAAATCCCTCTAGGGACATAGAAATCTATCCCTCTAGGGACCTAGAAATCCCTCTAGGGACCTAGAAATCCCTCTAGGGACCTAGAAATCCCTCTAGGGACCTAGAAATCCCTCTAGGGACCTAGAAATCCCTCTAGGGACATAGAAATCTCTCTCTCTAGGGACCTAGAAATCAATCTAGGGACCTAGAAATCCCTCTAGGGACCTAAAAATCTCTCTAGGGACATAGAAATCCCTCTAGGGACATAGAAATCTATCCCTCTAGGGACCTAGAAATCCCTCTAGGGACCTAGAAATCCCTCTAGGGACCTAGAAATCCCTCTAGGGACATAGAAATCTCTCTCTCTAGGGACCTAGAAATCCCTCTAGGGACATAGAAATCCCTCTAGGGACCTAGAAATCTATCCCTCTAGGGACCTAGAAATCCCTCTAGGGATATTGAAATCCCTCTAGGGACCTAGAAATCTCTCTAGTGACATAGAAATCCCTCTAGGGACATAGAAATCTATCCCTCTAGGGACCTAGAAATCCCTCTAGGGACCTAGAAATCCCTCTAGGGACATAGAAATCCCTCTAGCGACATAGAAATCCCTCTAGGGACATAGAAATCTATCGCTCTAGGGACATAGAAATCCCTCTAGGGACCTAGAAATCCCTCTAGGGACATAGAAATCTATCCCTCTAGGGACCTAGAAATCCCTCTAGGGACATAGAAATCCCTCTATGGACAAAGAAATCCCTCTAGGGACATATAAATCTATCCCTCTAGGGACATAGAAATCCCTCTAGGGACCTAGAAATCCCTCTAGGGACATAGAAATCCCTCTAGGGACATAGAAATCCCTCTAGGGACATAGAAATCTATCCCTCTAGGGACATAGAAATCCCTCTAGGGACCTAGAAATCCCTCTAGGGACCTAGAAATCCCTCTAGGGACATTGAAATCCCTCTAGGGACCTAGAAATCCCTCTAGGGACCTAGAAATCCCTCTAGGGACATAGAAATCCCTCTAGGGACCTAGAAATCTCTCTAGGGACATAGAAATCCCTCTAGGGACATAGAAATCTATCCCTCTAGGGACATAGAATTCCCTCTAGGGACATAGAAATCCCTCTAGGGACATAGAAATCCCTCTAGGGACATAGAAATCTATCCCTCTAGGGACATAGAAATCCCTCTAGGGACATAGAAATCCCTCAAGGGACCTAGAAATCTATCCCTCTAGGGACCTAGAAATCCCTCTAGGGACATTGAAATCCCTCTAGGGACCTAGAAATCTCTCTAGTGACATAGAAATCCCTCTAGGGACATAGAAATCTATCCCTCTAGGGACCTAGAAATCCCTCTAGGGACCTAGAAATCCCTCTAGGGACATAGAAATCCCTCTAGCGACATAGAAATCCCTCTAGGGACATAGAAATCTATCCCTCTAGGGACATAGAAATCCCTCTAGGGACCTAGAAATCCCTCTAGGGACATTGAAATCTATCCCTCTAGGGACCTAGAAATCCCTCTAGGGACATTGAAATCCCTCTAGGGACCTAGAAATCTCTCTAGGGACATAGAAATCTCTCTAGGGACATAGAAATCCCTCTAGGGACATAGAAATCTATCCCTCTAGGGACCTAGAAATCCCTCTAGGGACCTAGAAATCCCTCTAGGGACCTAGAAATCCCTCTAGGGACCTAGAAATCCCTCTAGGGACATAGAAATCTCTCTCTCTAGGGACCTAGAAATCAATCTAGGGACCTAGAAATCCCTCTAGGGACCTAGAAATCTCTCTAGGGACATAGAAATCCCTCTAGGGACATAGAAATCTATCCCTCTAGGGACCTAGAAATCCCTCTAGGGACCTAGAAATCCCTCTAGGGACCTAGAAATCCCTCTAGGGACATAGAAATCTCTCTCTCTAGGGACCTAGAAATCCCTCTAGGGACATAGAAATCCCTCTAGGGACCTAGAAATCTATCCCTCTAGGGACCTAGAAATCCCTCTAGGGATATTGAAATCCCTCTAGGGACCTAGAAATCTCTCTAGTGACATAGAAATCCCTCTAGGGACATAGAAATCTATCCCTCTAGGGACCTAGAAATCCCTCTAGGGACCTAGAAATCCCTCTAGGGACATAGAAATCCCTCTAGCGACATAGAAATCCCTCTAGGGACATAGAAATCTATCCCTCTAGGGACATAGAAATCCCTCTAGGGACCTAGAAATCCCTCTAGGGACATTGAAATCTATCCCTCTAGGGACCTAGAAATCCCTCTAGGGACATTGAAATCCCTCTAGGGACCTAGAAATCTCTCTAGGGACATAGAAATCTCTCTAGGGACATAGAAATCCCTCTAGGGACATAGAAATCTATCCCTCTAGGGACCTAGAAATCCCTCTAGGGACCTAGAAATCCCTCTAGGGACCTAGAAATCCCTCTAGGGACCTAGAAATCCCTCTAGGGACCTAGAAATCCCTCTAGGGACCTAGAAATCCCTCTAGAGACATAGAAATCTCTCTCTCTAGGGACCTAGAAATCCCTCTAGGGACATAGAAATCCCTCTAGGGACATAGAAATCTATCCCTCTAGGGACATAGAAATCCCTCTAGGGACATAGAAATCCCTCTAGGGACATAGAAATCCCTCTAGGGACATAGAAATCCCTCTAGGGACCTAGAAATCTATCCCTCTAGGGACCTAGAAATCCCTCTAGGGACATTGAAATCCCTCTAGGGACCTAGAAATCCCTCTAGGGACATTGAAATCCCTCTAGGGACCTAGAAATCTATCCCTCTAGGGACCTAGAAATCCCTCTAGCGACATAGAAATCCCTCTAGCGACATAGAAATCCCTCTAGGGACATAGAAATCTATCGCTCTAGGGACATAGAAATCCCTCTAGGGACCTAGAAATCCCTCTAGGGACATAGAAATCTATCCCTCTAGGGACCTAGAAATCCCTCTAGGGACATAGAAATCCCTCTATGGACATAGAAATCCCTCTAGGGACATATAAATCTATCCCTCTAGGGACATAGAAATCCCTCTAGGGACCTAGAAATCCCTCTAGGGACATAGAAATCCCTCTAGGGACATTGAAATCCCTCTAGGGACCTAGAAATCCCTCTAGGGACCTAGAAATCCCTCTAGGGACATAGAAATCCCTCTAGGGACCTAGAAATCTCTCTAGGGACATAGAAATCCCTCTAGGGACATAGAAATCTATCCCTCTAGGGACCTAGAAATCCCTCTAGGGACCTAGAAATCCCTCTAGGGACATAGAAATCTCTCTCTCTAGGGACCTAGAAATCCCTCTAGGGACATAGAAATCTCTCTCTCTAGGGACCTAGAAATCCCTCTAGGGACCTAGAAATCCCTCTAGCGACATAGAAATCCCTCTAGCGACATAGAAATCCCTCTAGGGACATAGAAATCCCTCTAGGGACATAGAAATCCCTATAGGGACATAGAAATCCCTCTAGGGAAATAGAAATCTATCCCTCTAGGGACATAGAAATCCCTCTAGGGACCTAGAAATCTCTCTAGGGACATAGAAATCTCTCTAGGGACATAGAAATCCCTCTAGGGACATAGAAATCTATCCCTCTAGGGACCTAGAAATCCCTCTAGGGACCTAGAAATCCCTCTAGGGACCTAGAAATCCCTCTAGGGACCTAGAAATCCCTCTAGGGACATAGAAATCTCTCTCTCTAGGGACCTAGAAATCAATCTAGGGACCTAGAAATCCCTCTAGGGACCTAGAAATCTCTCTAGGGACATAGAAATCCCTCTAGGGACATAGAAATCTATCCCTCTAGGGACCTAGAAATCCCTCTAGGGACCTAGAAATCCCTCTAGGGACCTAGAAATCCCTCTAGGGACATAGAAATCTCTCTCTCTAGGGACCTAGAAATCCCTCTAGGGACATAGAAATCCCTCTAGGGACCTAGAAATCTATCCCTCTAGGGACCTAGAAATCCCTCTAGGGATATTGAAATCCCTCTAGGGACCTAGAAATCTCTCTAGTGACATAGAAATCCCTCTAGGGACATAGAAATCTATCCCTCTAGGGACCTAGAAATCCCTCTAGGGACATTGAAATCTATCCCTCTAGGGACCTAGAAATCCCTCTAGGGACATTGAAATCCCTCTAGGGACCTAGAAATCTCTCTAGGGACATAGAAATCTCTCTAGGGACATAGAAATCCCTCTAGGGACATAGAAATCTATCCCTCTAGGGACCTAGAAATCCCTCTAGGGACCTAGAAATCCCTCTAGGGACCTAGAAATCCCTCTAGGGACCTAGAAATCCCTCTAGGGACCTAGAAATCCCTCTAGGGACCTAGAAATCCCTCTAGGGACCTAGAAATCCCTCTAGAGACATAGAAATCTCTCTCTCTAGGGACCTAGAAATCCCTCTAGGGACATAGAAATCCCTCTAGGGACATAGAAATCTATCCCTCTAGGGACATAGAAATCCCTCTAGGGACATAGAAATCCCTCTAGGGACATAGAAATCCCTCTAGGGACATAGAAATCCCTCTAGGGACCTAGAAATCTATCCCTCTAGGGACCTAGAAATCCCTCTAGGGACATTGAAATCCCTCTAGGGACCTAGAAATCCCTCTAGGGACATTGAAATCCCTCTAGGGACCTAGAAATCTATCCCTCTAGGGACCTAGAAATCCCTCTAGCGACATAGAAATCCCTCTAGCGACATAGAAATCCCTCTAGGGACATAGAAATCTATCGCTCTAGGGACATAGAAATCCCTCTAGGGACCTAGAAATCCCTCTAGGGACATAGAAATCTATCCCTCTAGGGACCTAGAAATCCCTCTAGGGACATAGAAATCCCTCTATGGACATAGAAATCCCTCTAGGGACATATAAATCTATCCCTCTAGGGACATAGAAATCCCTCTAGGGACCTAGAAATCCCTCTAGGGACATAGAAATCCCTCTAGGGACATAGAAATCCCTCTAGGGACATAGAAATCTATCCCTCTAGGGACATAGAAATCCCTCTAGGGACCTAGAAATCCCTCTAGGGACCTAGAAATCCCTCTAGGGACATTGAAATCCCTCTAGGGACCTAGAAATCCCTCTAGGGACCTAGAAATCCCTCTAGGGACATAGAAATCCCTCTAGGGACCTAGAAATCTCTCTAGGGACATAGAAATCCCTCTAGGGACATAGAAATCTATCCCTCTAGGGACCTAGAAATCCCTCTAGGGACCTAGAAATCCCTCTAGGGACCTAGAAATCCCTCTAGGGACATAGAAATCTCTCTCTCTAGGGACCTAGAAATCCCTCTAGGGACATAGAAATCTCTCTCTCTAGGGACCTAGAAATCCCTCTAGGGACCTAGAAATCCCTCTAGCGACATAGAAATCCCTCTAGCGACATAGAAATCCCTCTAGGGACATAGAAATCCCTCTAGGGACATAGAAATCCCTATAGGGACATAGAAATCCCTCTAGGGAAATAGAAATCTATCCCTCTAGGGACATAGAAATCCCTCTAGGGACATAGAAATCCCTCTAGGGACATTGAAATCCCTCTAGGGACATAGAAATCCCTCTAGGGACCTAGAAATCTATCCCTCTAGGGACCTAGAAATCCCTCTAGGGACATTGAAATCCCTCTAGGGACCTAGAAATCTCTCTAGTGACATAGAAATCCCGCTAGGGACATAGAAATCTATCCCTCTAGGGACCTAGAAATCCCTCTAGGGACATAGAAATCCCTCTAGCGACATAGAAATCCCTCTAGGGACATAGAAATCTATCCCTCTAGGGACATAGAAATCCCTCTAGGGACCTAGAAATCCCTCTAGGGACATTGAAATCTATCCCTCTAGGGACCTAGAAATCCCTCTAGGGACATTGAAATCCCTCTAGGGACCTAGAAATCTCTCTAGGGACATAGAAATCTCTCTAGGGACATAGAAATCCCTCTAGGGACATAGAAATCTATCCCTCTAGGGACCTAGAAATCCCTCTAGGGACCTAGAAATCCCTCTAGGGACCTAGAAATCCCTGGGGGGACCTAGAAATCCCTCTAGGGACATAGAAATCTCTCTCTCTAGGGACCTAAAAATCCCTCTAGGGACATAGAAATCCCTCTAGGGACATAGAAATCTATCCCTCTAGGGACATAGAAATCCCTCTAGGGACATAGAAATCCCTCTAGGGACATAGAAATCCCTCTAGGGACATAGAAATCCCTCTAGGGACCTAGAAATCTATCCCTCTAGGGACATAGAAATCTATCCCTCTAGGGACATTAAAATCCCTCTAGGGACCTAGAAATCCCTCTAGGGACATAGAAATCCCTCTAGCGACATAGAAATCCCTCTAGGGACATAGAAATCTATCCCTCTAGGGACATAGAAATCCCTCTAGGGACCTAGAAATCCCTCTAGGGACATTGAAATCTATCCCTCTAGGGACCTAGAAATCCCTCTAGGGACATTGAAATCCCTCTAGGGACCTAGAAATCTCTCTAGGGACATAGAAATCTCTCTAGGGACATAGAAATCCCTCTAGGGACATAGAAATCTATCCCTCTAGGGACCTAGAAATCCCTCTAGGGACCTAGAAATCCCTCTAGGGACCTAGAAATCCCTGGGGGGACCTAGAAATCCCTCTAGGGACCTAGAAATCCCTCTAGGGACATAGAAATCTCTCTCTCTAGGGACCTAAAAATCCCTCTAGGGACATAGAAATCCCTCTAGGGACATAGAAATCTATCCCTCTAGGGACATAGAAATCCCTCTAGGGACATAGAAATCCCTCTAGGGACATAGAAATCCCTCTAGGGACATAGAAATCCCTCTAGGGACCTAGAAATCTATCCCTCTAGGGACATAGAAATCTATCCCTCTAGGGACATTAAAATCCCTCTAGGGACCTAGAAATCCCTCTAGGGACCTAGAAATCCCTCTAGGGACATAGAAATCTCTCTCTCTAGGGACCTAGAAATCCCTCTAGGGACATAGAAATCCCTCTAGGGACCTAGAAATCTATCCCTCTAGGGACCTAGAAATCCCTCTAGGGATATTGAAATCCCTCTAGGGACCTAGAAATCTCTCTAGTGACATAGAAATCCCTCTAGGGACATAGAAATCTATCCCTCTAGGGACCTAGAAATCCCTCTAGGGACCTAGAAATCCCTCTAGGGACATAGAAATCCCTCTAGCGACATAGAAATCCCTCTAGGGACATAGAAATCTATCGCTCTAGGGACATAGAAATCCCTCTAGGGAGCTAGAAATCCCTCTAGGGACCTAGAAATCCCTCTAGGGACCTAGAAATCTATCCCTCTAGGGACCTAGAAATCCCTCTAGGGATATTGAAATCCCTCTAGGGACCTAGAAATCTCTCTAGTGACATAGAAATCCCTCTAGGGACATAGAAATCTATCCCTCTAGGGACCTAGAAATCCCTCTAGGGACCTAGAAATCCCTCTAGGGACATAGAAATCCCTCTAGCGACATAGAAATCCCTCTATGGACATAGAAATCTATCGCTCTAGGGACATAGAAATCCCTCTAGGGACCTAGAAATCCCTCTAGGGACATAGAAATCTATCCCTCTAGGGACCTAGAAATCCCTCTAGGGACCTAGAAATCCCTCTAGGGACCTAGAAATCCCTCTAGGGACATAGAAATCCCTCTAGCGACATAGAAATCCCTCTAGGGACATAGAAATCTATCCCTCTAGGGACATAGAAATCCCTCTAGGGACCTAGAAATCCCTCTAGGGACATTGAAATCTATCCCTCTAGGGACCTAGAAATCCCTCTAGGGACATTGAAATCCCTCTAGGGACCTAGAAATCTCTCTAGGGACATAGAAATCTCTCTAGGGACATAGAAATCCCTCTAGGGACATAGAAATCTATCCCTCTAGGGACCTAGAAATCCCTCTAGGGACCTAGAAATCCCTCTAGGGACCTAGAAATCCCTCTAGGGACCTAGAAATCCCTCTAGGGACCTAGAAATCCCTCTAGGGACATAGAAATCTCTCTCTCTAGGGACCTAGAAATCAATCTAGGGACCTAGAAATCCCTCTAGGGACCTAAAAATCTCTCTAGGGACATAGAAATCCCTCTAGGGACATAGAAATCTATCCCTCTAGGGACCTAGAAATCCCTCTAGGGACCTAGAAATCCCTCTAGGGACCTAGAAATCCCTCTAGGGACATAGAAATCTCTCTCTCTAGGGACCTAGAAATCCCTCTAGGGACATAGAAATCCCTCTAGGGACCTAGAAATCTATCCCTCTAGGGACCTAGAAATCCCTCTAGGGATATTGAAATCCCTCTAGGGACCTAGAAATCTCTCTAGTGACATAGAAATCCCTCTAGGGACATAGAAATCTATCCCTCTAGGGACCTAGAAATCCCTCTAGGGACCTAGAAATCCCTCTAGGGACATAGAAATCCCTCTAGCGACATAGAAATCCCTCTAGGGACATAGAAATCTATCGCTCTAGGGACATAGAAATCCCTCTAGGGACCTAGAAATCCCTCTAGGGACATAGAAATCTATCCCTCTAGGGACCTAGAAATCCCTCTAGGGACATAGAAATCCCTCTATGGACATAGAAATCCCTCTAGGGACATATAAATCTATCCCTCTAGGGACATAGAAATCCCTCTAGGGACCTAGAAATCCCTCTAGGGACATAGAAATCCCTCTAGGGACATAGAAATCCCTCTAGGGACATAGAAATCTATCCCTCTAGGGACATAGAAATCCCTCTAGGGACCTAGAAATCCCTCTAGGGACCTAGAAATCCCTCTAGGGACATTGAAATCCCTCTAGGGACCTAGAAATCCCTCTAGGGACCTAGAAATCCCTCTAGGGACATAGAAATCCCTCTAGGGACCTAGAAATCTCTCTAGGGACATAGAAATCCCTCTAGGGACATAGAAATCTATCCCTCTAGGGACATAGAAATCCCTCTAGGGACATAGAAATCCCTCTAGGGACATAGAAATCCCTCTAGGGACATAGAAATCTATCCCTCTAGGGACATAGAAATCCCTCTAGGGACATAGAAATCCCTCAAGGGACCTAGAAATCTATCCCTCTAGGGACCTAGAAATCCCTCTAGGGACATTGAAATCCCTCTAGGGACCTAGAAATCTCTCTAGTGACATAGAAATCCCTCTAGGGACATAGAAATCTATCCCTCTAGGGACCTAGAAATCCCTCTAGGGACCTAGAAATCCCTCTAGGGACATAGAAATCCCTCTAGCGACATAGAAATCCCTCTAGGGACATAGAAATCTATCCCTCTAGGGACATAGAAATCCCTCTAGGGACCTAGAAATCCCTCTAGGGACATTGAAATCTATCCCTCTAGGGACCTAGAAATCCCTCTAGGGACATTGAAATCCCTCTAGGGACCTAGAAATCTCTCTAGGGACATAGAAATCTCTCTAGGGACATAGAAATCCCTCTAGGGACATAGAAATCTATCCCTCTAGGGACCTAGAAATCCCTCTAGGGACCTAGAAATCCCTCTAGGGACCTAGAAATCCCTCTAGGGACCTAGAAATCCCTCTAGGGACATAGAAATCTCTCTCTCTAGGGACCTAGAAATCAATCTAGGGACCTAGAAATCCCTCTAGGGACCTAGAAATCTCTCTAGGGACATAGAAATCCCTCTAGGGACATAGAAATCTATCCCTCTAGGGACCTAGAAATCCCTCTAGGGACCTAGAAATCCCTCTAGGGACCTAGAAATCCCTCTAGGGACATAGAAATCTCTCTCTCTAGGGACCTAGAAATCCCTCTAGGGACATAGAAATCCCTCTAGGGACCTAGAAATCTATCCCTCTAGGGACCTAGAAATCCCTCTAGGGATATTGAAATCCCTCTAGGGACCTAGAAATCTCTCTAGTGACATAGAAATCCCTCTAGGGACATAGAAATCTATCCCTCTAGGGACCTAGAAATCCCTCTAGGGACCTAGAAATCCCTCTAGGGACATAGAAATCCCTCTAGCGACATAGAAATCCCTCTAGGGACATAGAAATCTATCCCTCTAGGGACATAGAAATCCCTCTAGGGACCTAGAAATCCCTCTAGGGACATTGAAATCTATCCCTCTAGGGACCTAGAAATCCCTCTAGGGACATTGAAATCCCTCTAGGGACCTAGAAATCTCTCTAGGGACATAGAAATCTCTCTAGGGACATAGAAATCCCTCTAGGGACATAGAAATCTATCCCTCTAGGGACCTAGAAATCCCTCTAGGGACCTAGAAATCCCTCTAGGGACCTAGAAATCCCTCTAGGGACCTAGAAATCCCTCTAGGGACCTAGAAATCCCTCTAGGGACCTAGAAATCCCTCTAGAGACATAGAAATCTCTCTCTCTAGGGACCTAGAAATCCCTCTAGGGACATAGAAATCCCTCTAGGGACATAGAAATCTATCCCTCTAGGGACATAGAAATCCCTCTAGGGACATAGAAATCCCTCTAGGGACATAGAAATCCCTCTAGGGACATAGAAATCCCTCTAGGGACCTAGAAATCTATCCCTCTAGGGACCTAGAAATCCCTCTAGGGACATTGAAATCCCTCTAGGGACCTAGAAATCCCTCTAGGGACATTGAAATCCCTCTAGGGACCTAGAAATCTATCCCTCTAGGGACCTAGAAATCCCTCTAGCGACATAGAAATCCCTCTAGCGACATAGAAATCCCTCTAGGGACATAGAAATCTATCGCTCTAGGGACATAGAAATCCCTCTAGGGACCTAGAAATCCCTCTAGGGACATAGAAATCTATCCCTCTAGGGACCTAGAAATCCCTCTAGGGACATAGAAATCCCTCTATGGACATAGAAATCCCTCTAGGGACATATAAATCTATCCCTCTAGGGACATAGAAATCCCTCTAGGGACCTAGAAATCCCTCTAGGGACATAGAAATCCCTCTAGGGACATTGAAATCCCTCTAGGGACCTAGAAATCCCTCTAGGGACCTAGAAATCCCTCTAGGGACATAGAAATCCCTCTAGGGACCTAGAAATCTCTCTAGGGACATAGAAATCCCTCTAGGGACATAGAAATCTATCCCTCTAGGGACCTAGAAATCCCTCTAGGGACCTAGAAATCCCTCTAGGGACATAGAAATCTCTCTCTCTAGGGACCTAGAAATCCCTCTAGGGACATAGAAATCTCTCTCTCTAGGGACCTAGAAATCCCTCTAGGGACCTAGAAATCCCTCTAGCGACATAGAAATCCCTCTAGCGACATAGAAATCCCTCTAGGGACATAGAAATCCCTCTAGGGACATAGAAATCCCTATAGGGACATAGAAATCCCTCTAGGGAAATAGAAATCTATCCCTCTAGGGACATAGAAATCCCTCTAGGGACCTAGAAATCTCTCTAGGGACATAGAAATCTCTCTAGGGACATAGAAATCCCTCTAGGGACATAGAAATCTATCCCTCTAGGGACCTAGAAATCCCTCTAGGGACCTAGAAATCCCTCTAGGGACCTAGAAATCCCTCTAGGGACCTAGAAATCCCTCTAGGGACCTAGAAATCCCTCTAGGGACATAGAAATCTCTCTCTCTAGGGACCTAGAAATCAATCTAGGGACCTAGAAATCCCTCTAGGGACCTAGAAATCTCTCTAGGGACATAGAAATCCCTCTAGGGACATAGAAATCTATCCCTCTAGGGACCTAGAAATCCCTCTAGGGACCTAGAAATCCCTCTAGGGACCTAGAAATCCCTCTAGGGACATAGAAATCTCTCTCTCTAGGGACCTAGAAATCCCTCTAGGGACATAGAAATCCCTCTAGGGACCTAGAAATCTATCCCTCTAGGGACCTAGAAATCCCTCTAGGGATATTGAAATCCCTCTAGGGACCTAGAAATCTCTCTAGTGACATAGAAATCCCTCTAGGGACATAGAAATCTATCCCTCTAGGGACCTAGAAATCCCTCTAGGGACCTAGAAATCCCTCTAGGGACATAGAAATCCCTCTAGCGACATAGAAATCCCTCTAGGGACATAGAAATCTATCGCTCTAGGGACATAGAAATCCCTCTAGGGACCTAGAAATCCCTCTAGGGACATAGAAATCTATCCCTCTAGGGACCTAGAAATCCCTCTAGGGACATAGAAATCCCTCTATGGACATAGAAATCCCTCTAGGGACATATAAATCTATCCCTCTAGGGACATAGAAATCCCTCTAGGGACCTAGAAATCCCTCTAGGGACATAGAAATCCCTCTAGGGACATAGAAATCCCTCTAGGGACATAGAAATCTATCCCTCTAGGGACATAGAAATCCCTCTAGGGACCTAGAAATCCCTCTAGGGACCTAGAAATCCCTCTAGGGACATTGAAATCCCTCTAGGGACCTAGAAATCCCTCTAGGGACCTAGAAATCCCTCTAGGGACATAGAAATCCCTCTAGGGACCTAGAAATCTCTCTAGGGACATAGAAATCCCTCTAGGGACATAGAAATCTATCCCTCTAGGGACATAGAAATCCCTCTAGGGACATAGAAATCCCTCTAGGGACATAGAAATCCCTCTAGGGACATAGAAATCTATCCCTCTAGGGACATAGAAATCCCTCTAGGGACATAGAAATCCCTCTAGGGACCTAGAAATCTATCCCTCTAGGGACCTAGAAATCCCTCTAGGGACATTGAAATCCCTCTAGGGACCTAGAAATCTCTCTAGTGACATAGAAATCCCTCTAGGGACATAGAAATCTATCCCTCTAGGGACCTAGAAATCCCTCTAGGGACCTAGAAATCCCTCTAGGGACATAGAAATCCCTCTAGCGACATAGAAATCCCTCTAGGGACATAGAAATCTATCCCTCTAGGGACATAGAAATCCCTCTAGGGACCTAGAAATCCCTCTAGGGACATTGAAATCTATCCCTCTAGGGACCTAGAAATCCCTCTAGGGACATTGAAATCCCTCTAGGGACCTAGAAATCTCTCTAGGGACATAGAAATCTCTCTAGGGACATAGAAATCCCTCTAGGGACATAGAAATCTATCCCTCTAGGGACCTAGAAATCCCTCTAGGGACCTAGAAATCCCTCTAGGGACCTAGAAATCCCATCTAGGGACCTAGAAATCCCTCTAGGGACATAGAAATCTCTCTCTCTAGGGACCTAGAAATCAATCTAGGGACCTAGAAATCCCTCTAGGGACCTAGAAATCTCTCTAGGGACATAGAAATCCCTCTAGGGACATAGAAATCTATCCCTCTAGGGACCTAGAAATCCCTCTAGGGACCTAGAAATCCCTCTAGGGACCTAGAAATCCCTCTAGGGACATAGAAATCTCTCTCTCTAGGGACCTAGAAATCCCTCTAGGGACATAGAAATCCCTCTAGGGACCTAGAAATCTATCCCTCTAGGGACCTAGAAATCCCTCTAGGGATATTGAAATCCCTCTAGGGACCTAGAAATCTCTCTAGTGACATAGAAATCCCTCTAGGGACATAGAAATCTATCCCTCTAGGGACCTAGAAATCCCTCTAGGGACCTAGAAATCCCTCTAGGGACATAGAAATCCCTCTAGCGACATAGAAATCCCTCTAGGGACATAGAAATCTATCCCTCTAGGGACATAGAAATCCCTCTAGGGACCTAGAAATCCCTCTAGGGACATTGAAATCTATCCCTCTAGGGACCTAGAAATCCCTCTAGGGACATTGAAATCCCTCTAGGGACCTAGAAATCTCTCTAGGGACATAGAAATCTCTCTAGGGACATAGAAATCCCTCTAGGGACATAGAAATCTATCCCTCTAGGGACCTAGAAATCCCTCTAGGGACCTAGAAATCCCTCTAGGGACCTAGAAATCCCTCTAGGGACCTAGAAATCCCTCTAGGGACCTAGAAATCCCTCTAGGGACCTAGAAATCCCTCTAGAGACATAGAAATCTCTCTCTCTAGGGACCTAGAAATCCCTCTAGGGACATAGAAATCCCTCTAGGGACATAGAAATCTATCCCTCTAGGGACATAGAAATCCCTCTAGGGACATAGAAATCCCTCTAGGGACATAGAAATCCCTCTAGGGACATAGAAATCCCTCTAGGGACCTAGAAATCTATCCCTCTAGGGACCTAGAAATCCCTCTAGGGACATTGAAATCCCTCTAGGGACCTAGAAATCCCTCTAGGGACATTGAAATCCCTCTAGGGACCTAGAAATCTATCCCTCTAGGGACCTAGAAATCCCTCTAGCGACATAGAAATCCCTCTAGCGACATAGAAATCCCTCTAGGGACATAGAAATCTATCGCTCTAGGGACATAGAAATCCCTCTAGGGACCTAGAAATCCCTCTAGGGACATAGAAATCTATCCCTCTAGGGACCTAGAAATCCCTCTAGGGACATAGAAATCCCTCTATGGACATAGAAATCCCTCTAGGGACATATAAATCTATCCCTCTAGGGACATAGAAATCCCTCTAGGGACCTAGAAATCCCTCTAGGGACATAGAAATCCCTCTAGGGACATTGAAATCCCTCTAGGGACCTAGAAATCCCTCTAGGGACCTAGAAATCCCTCTAGGGACATAGAAATCCCTCTAGGGACCTAGAAATCTCTCTAGGGACATAGAAATCCCTCTAGGGACATAGAAATCTATCCCTCTAGGGACCTAGAAATCCCTCTAGGGACCTAGAAATCCCTCTAGGGACATAGAAATCTCTCTCTCTAGGGACCTAGAAATCCCTCTAGGGACATAGAAATCTCTCTCTCTAGGGACCTAGAAATCCCTCTAGGGACCTAGAAATCCCTCTAGCGACATAGAAATCCCTCTAGCGACATAGAAATCCCTCTAGGGACATAGAAATCCCTCTAGGGACATAGAAATCCCTATAGGGACATAGAAATCCCTCTAGGGAAATAGAAATCTATCCCTCTAGGGACATAGAAATCCCTCTAGGGACCTAGAAATCCCTCTAGGGACATAGAAATCCCTCTAGCGACATAGAAATCCCTCTAGGGACATAGAAATCTATCCCTCTAGGGACATAGAAATCCCTCTAGGGACCTAGAAATCCCTCTAGGGACATTGAAATCTATCCCTCTAGGGACCTAGAAATCCCTCTAGGGACATTGAAATCCCTCTAGGGACCTAGAAATCTCTCTAGGGACATAGAAATCTCTCTAGGGACATAGAAATCCCTCTAGGGACATAGAAATCTATCCCTCTAGGGACCTAGAAATCCCTCTAGGGACCTAGAAATCCCTCTAGGGACCTAGAAATCCCATCTAGGGACCTAGAAATCCCTCTAGGGACATAGAAATCTCTCTCTCTAGGGACCTAGAAATCAATCTAGGGACCTAGAAATCCCTCTAGGGACCTAGAAATCTCTCTAGGGACATAGAAATCCCTCTAGGGACATAGAAATCTATCCCTCTAGGGACCTAGAAATCCCTCTAGGGACCTAGAAATCCCTCTAGGGACCTAGAAATCCCTCTAGGGACATAGAAATCTCTCTCTCTAGGGACCTAGAAATCCCTCTAGGGACATAGAAATCCCTCTAGGGACCTAGAAATCTATCCCTCTAGGGACCTAGAAATCCCTCTAGGGATATTGAAATCCCTCTAGGGACCTAGAAATCTCTCTAGTGACATAGAAATCCCTCTAGGGACATAGAAATCTATCCCTCTAGGGACCTAGAAATCCCTCTAGGGACCTAGAAATCCCTCTAGGGACATAGAAATCCCTCTAGCGACATAGAAATCCCTCTAGGGACATAGAAATCTATCCCTCTAGGGACATAGAAATCCCTCTAGGGACCTAGAAATCCCTCTATGGACATTGAAATCTATCCCTCTAGGGACCTAGAAATCCCTCTAGGGACATTGAAATCCCTCTAGGGACCTAGAAATCTCTCTAGGGACATAGAAATCTCTCTAGGGACATAGAAATCCCTCTAGGGACATAGAAATCTATCCCTCTAGGGACCTAGAAATCCCTCTAGGGACCTAGAAATCCCTCTAGGGACCTAGAAATCCCTCTAGGGACCTAGAAATCCCTCTAGGGACCTAGAAATCCCTCTAGGGACCTAGAAATCCCTCTAGAGACATAGAAATCTCTCTCTCTAGGGACCTAGAAATCCCTCTAGGGACATAGAAATCCCTCTAGGGACATAGAAATCTATCCCTCTAGGGACATAGAAATCCCTCTAGGGACATAGAAATCCCTCTAGGGACATAGAAATCCCTCTAGGGACATAGAAATCCCTCTAGGGACCTAGAAATCTATCCCTCTAGGGACCTAGAAATCCCTCTAGGGACATTGAAATCCCTCTAGGGACCTAGAAATCCCTCTAGGGACATTGAAATCCCTCTAGGGACCTAGAAATCTATCCCTCTAGGGACCTAGAAATCCCTCTAGCGACATAGAAATCCCTCTAGCGACATAGAAATCCCTCTAGGGACATAGAAATCTATCGCTCTAGGGACATAGAAATCCCTCTAGGGACCTAGAAATCCCTCTAGGGACATAGAAATCTATCCCTCTAGGGACCTAGAAATCCCTCTAGGGACATAGAAATCCCTCTATGGACATAGAAATCCCTCTAGGGACATATAAATCTATCCCTCTAGGGACATAGAAATCCCTCTAGGGACCTAGAAATCCCTCTAGGGACATAGAAATCCCTCTAGGGACATTGAAATCCCTCTAGGGACCTAGAAATCCCTCTAGGGACCTAGAAATCCCTCTAGGGACATAGAAATCCCTCTAGGGACCTAGAAATCTCTCTAGGGACATAGAAATCCCTCTAGGGACATAGAAATCTATCCCTCTAGGGACCTAGAAATCCCTCTAGGGACCTAGAAATCCCTCTAGGGACATAGAAATCTCTCTCTCTAGGGACCTAGAAATCCCTCTAGGGACATAGAAATCTCTCTCTCTAGGGACCTAGAAATCCCTCTAGGGACCTAGAAATCCCTCTAGCGACATAGAAATCCCTCTAGCGACATAGAAATCCCTCTAGGGACATAGAAATCCCTCTAGGGACATAGAAATCCCTATAGGGACATAGAAATCCCTCTAGGGAAATAGAAATCTATCCCTCTAGGGACATAGAAATCCCTCTAGGGACATAGAAATCCCTCTAGGGACATTGAAATCCCTCTAGGGACATAGAAATCCCTCTAGGGACCTAGAAATCTATCCCTCTAGGGACCTAGAAATCCCTCTAGGGACATTGAAATCCCTCTAGGGACCTAGAAATCTCTCTAGTGACATAGAAATCCCTCTAGGGACATAGAAATCTATCCCTCTAGGGACCTAGAAATCCCTCTAGGGACATAGAAATCCCTCTAGTGACATAGAAATCCCTCTAGGGACATAGAAATCTATCCCTCTAGGGACATAGAAATCCCTCTAGGGACCTAGAAATCCCTCTAGGGACCTAGAAATCCCTCTAGGGACATTGAAATCTATCCCTCTAGGGACCTAGAAATCCCTCTAGGGACATTGAAATCCCTCTAGGGACCTAGAAATCTCTCTAGGGACATAGAAATCTCTCTAGGGACATAGAAATCCCTCTAGGGACATAGAAATCTATCCCTCTAGGGACCTAGAAATCCCTCTAGGGACCTAGAAATCCCTCTAGGGACCTAGAAATCCCTCTAGGGACCTAGAAATCCCTCTAGGGACCTAGAAATCCCTCTAGGAACATAGAAATCTCTCTCTCTAGGGACCTAAAAATCCCTCTAGGGACATAGAAATCCCTCTAGGGACATAGAAATCTATCCCTCTAGGGACATAGAAATCCCTCTAGGGACATAGAAATCCCTCTAGGGACATAGAAATCCCTCTAGGGACCTAGAAATCTATCCCTCTAGGGACCTAGAAATCCCTCTAGGGACATTAAAATCCCTCTAGGGACCTAGAAATCCCTCTAGGGACATTGAAATCCCTCTAGGGACCTAGAAATCTATCTCTCTAGGGACCTAGAAATCCCTCTAGGGACATTGAAATCCCTCTAGGGACCTAGAAATCTATCCCTCTAGGGACCTAGAAATCCCTCTAGGGACCTAGAAATCCGTCTAGGGACATAGAAATCTCTCTCTCTAGGGACCTAGAAATCCCTCTAGGGACATAGAAATCTCTCTCTCTAGGGACCTAGAAATCCCTCTAGGGACCTAGAAATCCCTCTAGCGACATAGAAATCCCTCTAGCGACATAGAAATCCCTCTAGGGACATAGAAATCTATCGCT
This sequence comes from Troilus luridus, assembly GCA_964056705.1. Classification (NCBI taxonomy): domain Eukaryota; kingdom Metazoa; phylum Arthropoda; class Insecta; order Hemiptera; family Pentatomidae; genus Troilus; species Troilus luridus. Next base: position 72,544 of record CAXKTH010000250.1, read on the forward strand.
CTAGGGACCTAGAAATCCTTCTAGGGATATTGAAATCCCTCTAGGGACCTAGAAATCTCTCTAGTGACATAGAAATCCCTCTAGGGACATAGAAATCTATCCCTCTAGGGACCTAGAAATCCCTCTAGGGACCTAGAAATCCCTCTAGGGACATAGAAATCCCTCTAGCGACATAGAAATCCCTCTAGGGACATAGAAATCTATCGCTCTAGGGACATAGAAATCCCTCTAGGGACCTAGAAATCCCTCTAGGGACATAGAAATCTATCCCTCTAGGGACCTAGAAATCCCTCTAGGGACATAGAAATCCCTCTATGGACATAGAAATCCCTCTAGGGACATATAAATCTATCCCTCTAGGGACATAGAAATCCCTCTAGGGACCTAGAAATCCCTCTAGGGACATAGAAATCCCTCTAGGGACATAGAAATCCCTCTAGGGACATAGAAATCTATCCCTCTAGGGACATAGAAATCCCTCTAGGGACCTAGAAATCCCTCTAGGGACCTAGAAATCCCTCTAGGGACATTGAAATCCCTCTAGGGACCTAGAAATCCCTCTAGGGACCTAGAAATCCCTCTAGGGACATAGAAATCCCTCTAGGGACCTAGAAATCTCTCTAGGGACATAGAAATCCCTCTAGGGACATAGAAATCTATCCCTCTAGGGACATAGAAATCCCTCTAGGGACATAGAAATCCCTCTAGGGACATAGAAATCCCTCTAGGGACATAGAAATCTATCCCTCTAGGGACATAGAAATCCCTCTAGGGACATAGAAATCCCTCTAGGGACCTAGAAATCTATCCCTCTAGGGACCTAGAAATCCCTCTAGGGACATTGAAATCCCTCTAGGGACCTAGAAATCTCTCTAGTGACATAGAAATCCCTCTAGGGACATAGAAATCTATCCCTCTAGGGACCTAGAAATCCCTCTAGGGACCTAGAAATCCCTCTAGGGACATAGAAATCCCTCTAGCGACATAGAAATCCCTCTAGGGACATAGAAATCTATCCCTCTAGGGACATAGAAATCCCTCTAGGGACCTAGAAATCCCTCTAGGGACATTGAAATCTATCCCTCTAGGGACCTAGAAATCCCTCTAGGGACATTGAAATCCCTCTAGGGACCTAGAAATCTCTCTAGGGACATAGAAATCTCTCTAGGGACATAGAAATCCCTCTAGGGACATAGAAATCTATCCCTCTAGGGACCTAGAAATCCCTCTAGGGACCTAGAAATCCCTCTAGGGACCTAGAAATCCCTCTAGGGACCTAGAAATCCCTCTAGGGACATAGAAATCTCTCTCTCTAGGGACCTAGAAATCAATCTAGGGACCTAGAAATCCCTCTAGGGACCTAGAAATCTCTCTAGGGACATAGAAATCCCTCTAGGGACATAGAAATCTATCCCTCTAGGGACCTAGAAATCCCTCTAGGGACCTAGAAATCCCTCTAGGGACCTAGAAATCCCTCTAGGGACATAGAAATCTCTCTCTCTAGGGACCTAGAAATCCCTCTAGGGACATAGAAATCCCTCTAGGGACCTAGAAATCTATCCCTCTAGGGACCTAGAAATCCCTCTAGGGATATTGAAATCCCTCTAGGGACCTAGAAATCTCTCTAGTGACATAGAAATCCCTCTAGGGACATAGAAATCTATCCCTCTAGGGACCTAGAAATCCCTCTAGGGACCTAGAAATCCCTCTAGGGACATAGAAATCCCTCTAGCGACATAGAAATCCCTCTAGGGACATAGAAATCTATCCCTCTAGGGACATAGAAATCCCTCTAGGGACCTAGAAATCCCTCTAGGGACATTGAAATCTATCCCTCTAGGGACCTAGAAATCCCTCTAGGGACATTGAAATCCCTCTAGGGACCTAGAAATCTCTCTAGGGACATAGAAATCTCTCTAGGGACATAGAAATCCCTCTAGGGACATAGAAATCTATCCCTCTAGGGACCTAGAAATCCCTCTAGGGACCTAGAAATCCCTCTAGGGACCTAGAAATCCCTCTAGGGACCTAGAAATCCCTCTAGGGACCTAGAAATCCCTCTAGGGACCTAGAAATCCCTCTAGGGACCTAGAAATCCCTCTAGAGACATAGAAATCTCTCTCTCTAGGGACCTAGAAATCCCTCTAGGGACATAGAAATCCCTCTAGGGACATAGAAATCTATCCCTCTAGGGACATAGAAATCCCTCTAGGGACATAGAAATCCCTCTAGGGACATAGAAATCCCTCTAGGGACATAGAAATCCCTCTAGGGACCTAGAAATCTATCCCTCTAGGGACCTAGAAATCCCTCTAGGGACATTGAAATCCCTCTAGGGACCTAGAAATCCCTCTAGGGACATTGAAATCCCTCTAGGGACCTAGAAATCTATCCCTCTAGGGACCTAGAAATCCCTCTAGCGACATAGAAATCCCTCTAGCGACATAGAAATCCCTCTAGGGACATAGAAATCTATCGCTCTAGGGACATAGAAATCCCTCTAGGGACCTAGAAATCCCTCTAGGGACATAGAAATCTATCCCTCTAGGGACCTAGAAATCCCTCTAGGGACATAGAAATCCCTCTATGGACATAGAAATCCCTCTAGGGACATATAAATCTATCCCTCTAGGGACATAGAAATCCCTCTAGGGACCTAGAAATCCCTCTAGGGACATAGAAATCCCTCTAGGGACATTGAAATCCCTCTAGGGACCTAGAAATCCCTCTAGGGACCTAGAAATCCCTCTAGGGACATAGAAATCCCTCTAGGGACCTAGAAATCTCTCTAGGGACATAGAAATCCCTCTAGGGACATAGAAATCTATCCCTCTAGGGACCTAGAAATCCCTCTAGGGACCTAGAAATCCCTCTAGGGACATAGAAATCTCTCTCTCTAGGGACCTAGAAATCCCTCTAGGGACATAGAAATCTCTCTCTCTAGGGACCTAGAAATCCCTCTAGGGACCTAGAAATCCCTCTAGCGACATAGAAATCCCTCTAGCGACATAGAAATCCCTCTAGGGACATAGAAATCCCTCTAGGGACATAGAAATCCCTATAGGGACATAGAAATCCCTCTAGGGAAATAGAAATCTATCCCTCTAGGGACATAGAAATCCCTCTAGGGACATAGAAATCCCTCTAGGGACATTGAAATCCCTCTAGGGACATAGAAATCCCTCTAGGGACCTAGAAATCTATCCCTCTAGGGACCTAGAAATCCCTCTAGGGACATTGAAATCCCTCTAGGGACCTAGAAATCTCTCTAGTGACATAGAAATCCCTCTAGGGACATAGAAATCTATCCCTCTAGGGACCTAGAAATCCCTCTAGGGACATAGAAATCCCTCTAGCGACATAGAAATCCCTCTAGGGACATAGAAATCTATCCCTCTAGGGACATAGAAATCCCTCTAGGGACCTAGAAATCCCTCTAGGGACCTAGAAATCCCTCTAGGGACATTGAAATCTATCCCTCTAGGGACCTAGAAATCCCTCTAGGGACATTGAAATCCCTCTAGGGACCTAGAAATCTCTCTAGGGACATAGAAATCTCTCTAGGGACATAGAAATCCCTCTAGGGACATAGAAATCTATCCCTCTAGGGACCTAGAAATCCCTCTAGGGACCTAGAAATCCCTCTAGGGACCTAGAAATCCCTCTAGGGACCTAGAAATCCCTCTAGGGACCTAGAAATCCCTCTAGGAACATAGAAATCTCTCTCTCTAGGGACCTAAAAATCCCTCTAGGGACATAGAAATCCCTCTAGGGACATAGAAATCTATCCCTCTAGGGACATAGAAATCCCTCTAGGGACATAGAAATCCTTCTAGGGACATAGAAATCCCTCTAGGGACATAGAAATCCCTCTAGGGACCTAGAAATCTATCCCTCTAGGGACCTAGAAATCCCTCTAGGGACATTAAAATCCCTCTAGGGACCTAGAAATCCCTCTAGGGACATTGAAATCCCTCTAGGGACCTAGAAATCTATCTCTCTAGGGACCTAGAAATCCCTCTAGGGACATTGAAATCCCTCTAGGGACCTAGAAATCTATCCCTCTAGGGACCTAGAAATCCCTCTAGGGACCTAGAAATCCGTCTAGGGACATAGAAATCTCTCTCTCTAGGGACCTAGAAATCCCTCTAGGGACATAGAAATCTCTCTCTCTAGGGACCTAGAAATCCCTCTAGGGACCTAGAAATCCCTCTAGCGACATAGAAATCCCTCTAGCGACATAGAAATCCCTCTAGGGACATAGAAATCTATCGCTCTAGGGACATAGAAATCCCTCTAGGGACCTAGAAATCCCTCTAGGGACATAGAAATCTATCCCTCTAGGGACCTAGAAATCCCTCTAGGGACATAGAAATCCCTCTATGGACATAGAAATCCCTCTAGGGACATATAAATCTATCCCTCTAGGGACATAGAAATCCCTCTAGGGACCTAGAAATCCCTATAGGGACATAGAAATCCCTCTAGGGACATAGAAATCCCTCTAGGGACATAGAAATCTATCCCTCTAGGGACATAGAAATCCCTCTAGGGACCTAGAAATCCCTCTAGGGACCTAGAAATCCCTCTAGGGACATTGAAATCCCTCTAGGGACCTAGAAATCCCTCTAGGGACCTAGAAATCCCTCTAGGGACATAGAAATCCCTCTAGGGACCTAGAAATCTCTCTAGGGACATAGAAATCCCTCTAGGGACATAGAAATCTATCCCTCTAGGGACCTAGAAATCCCTCTAGGGACCTAGAAATCCCTCTAGGGACCTAGAAATCCCTCTAGGGACATAGAAATCTCTCTCTCTAGGGACCTAGAAATCCCTCTAGGGACATAGAAATCTCTCTCTCTAGGGACCTAGAAATCCCTCTAGGGACCTAGAAATCCCTCTAGCGACATAGAAATCCCTCTAGCGACATAGAAATCCCTCTAGGGACATAGAAATCCCTCTAGGGACTTAGAAATCCCTATAGGGACATAGAAATCCCTCTAGGGACATAGAAATCTATCCCTCTAGGGACATAGAAATCCCTCTAGGGACATAGAAATCCCTCTAGGGACATTGAAATCCCTCTAGGGACATAGAAATCCCTCTAGGGACCTAGAAATCTATCCCTCTAGGGACCTAGAAATCCCTCTAGGGACATTGAAATCCCTCTAGGGACCTAGAAATCTCTCTAGTGACATAGAAATCCCTCTAGGGACATAGAAATCTATCCCTCTAGGGACCTAGAAATCCCACAAGGGACCTAGAAATCCCTCTAGGGACATAGAAATCCCTCTAGCGACATAGAAATCCCTCTAGGGACATAGAAATCTATCCCTCTAGGGACATAGAAATCCCTCTAGGGACCTAGAAATCCTTCTAGGGACCTAGAAATCCCTCTAGGGACCTAGAAATCCCTCTAGGGACCTAGAAATCCCTCTAGGGACATAGAAATCTTTCTCTCTAGGGACCTAGAAATCAATCTAGGGACCTAGAAATCCCTCTAGGGACCTAGAAATCTCTCTAAGGACATAGAAATCCCTCTAGGGACATAGAAATCTATCCCTCTAGGGACCTAGAAATCCCTCTAGGGACCTAGAAATCCCTCTAGGGACCTAGAAATCCCTCTAGGGACATAGAAATCTCTCTCTCTAGGGACCTAGAAATCCCTCTAGGGACATAGAAATCCCTCTAGGGACCTAGAAATCTATCCCTCTAGGGACCTAGAAATCCCTCTAGGGACATTGAAATCCCTCTAGGGACCTAGAAATCTCTCTAGTGACATAGAAATCCCTCTAGGGACATAGAAATCTATCCCTCTAGGGACCTAGAAATCCCTCTAGGGACCTAGAAATCCCTCTAGGGACATAGAAATCCCTCTAGGGACCTAGAAATCTCTCTAGGGACATAGAAATCCCTCTAGGGACCTAGAAATCTCTCTAGGGACATAGAAATCTCTCTAGGGACATAGAAATCCCTCTAGGTCCCTAGAGGGATTTCTAGGTCCCTAGAGGGATAGATTTCTATGTCCCTAGAGGGATTTCTATGTCCCTAGAGAGATTTCTATGTCCCTAGAGAGATTTCTAGGTCCCTAGAGGGATTTCAATGTCCCTAGAGGGATTTCTAGGTCCCTAGAGGGATAGATTTCAATGTCCCTAGAGGGATTTCTAGGTCCCTAGAGGGATTTCTATGTCCCTAGAGGGATAGATTTCTATGTCCCTAGAGGGATTTCTATGTCGCTAGAGGGATTTCTATGTCCCTAGAGGGATTTCTAGGTCCCTAGAGGGATTTCTAGGTCCCTAGAGGGATAGATTTCTATGTCCCTAGAGGGATTTCTATGTCACTAGAGAGATTTCTAGGTCCCTAGAGGGATTTCAATGTCCCTAGAGGGATTTCTAGGTCCCTAGAGGGATAGATTTCTAGGTCCCTAGAGGGATTTCTATGTCCCTAGAGGGATTTCAATGTCCCTAGAGGGATTTCTATGTCCCTAGAGGGATTTCTATGTCCCTAGAGGGATAGATTTCTATGTCCCTAGAGGGATTTCTATGTCCCTATAGGGATTTCTATGTCCCTAGAGGGATTTCTATGTCCCTAGAGGGATTTCTATGTCGCTAGAGGGATTTCTATGTCGCTAGAGGGATTTCTAGGTCCCTAGAGGGATTTCTAGGTCCCTAGAGAGAGAGATTTCTATGTCCCTAGAGGGATTTCTAGGTCCCTAGAGAGAGAGATTTCTATGTCCCTAGAGGGATTTCTAGGTCCCTAGAGGGATTTCTAGGTCCCTAGAGGGATTTCTAGGTCCCTAGAGGGATAGATTTCTATGTCCCTAGAGGGATTTCTATGTCCCTAGAGAGATTTCTAGGTCCCTAGAGGGATTTCTATGTCCCTAGAGGGATTTCTAGGTCCCTAGAGGGATAGATTTCTAGGTCCCTAGAGGGATTTCTATGTCCCTAGAGGGATTTCTATGTCCCTAGAGGGATTCCTATGTCCCTAGAGGGATAGATTTCTATGTCCCTATAGGGATTTCTATGTCCCTAGAGGGATTTCTAGGTCCCTAGAGAGAGAGATTTCTATGTCCCTAGAGGGATTTCTAGGTCCCTAGAGGGATTTCTAGGTCCCTAGAGGGATTTCTAGGTCCCTAGAGGGATTTCTAGGTCCCTAGAGGGATTTCTAGGTCCCTAGAGGGATAGATTTCTAGGTCCCTAGAGGGATTTCTATGTCCCTAGAGGGATTTCAATGTCCCTAGAGGGATTTCTATGTCCCTAGAGGGATTTCTATGTCCCTAGAGGGATAGATTTCTATGTCCCTAGAGGGATTTCTATGTCCCTATAGGGATTTCTATGTCCCTAGAGGGATTTCTATGTCCCTAGAGGGATTTCTATGTCGCTAGAGGGATTTCTATGTCGCTAGAGGGATTTCTAGGTCCCTAGAGGGATTTCTAGGTCCCTAGAGAAAGAGATTTCTATGTCCCTAGAGGGATTTCTAGGTCCCTAGAGAGAGAGATTTCTATGTCCCTAGAGGGATTTCTAGGTCCCTAGAGGGATTTCTAGGTCCCTAGAGGGATTTCTAGGTCCCTAGAGGGATAGATTTCTATGTCCCTAGAGGGATTTCTATGTCCCTAGAGAGATTTCTAGGTCCCTAGAGGGATTTCTATGTCCCTAGAGGGATTTCTAGGTCCCTAGAGGGATTTCTAGGTCCCTAGAGGGATTTCAATGTCCCTAGAGGGATTTCTAGGTCCCTAGAGGGATTTCTAGGTCCCTAGAGGGATTTCTATGTCCCTAGAGGGATAGATTTCTATGTCCCTAGAAGGATTTCTATGTCCCTAGAGGGATTTCTATGTCCCTAGAGGGATTTCTAGGTCCCTAGAGGGATTTCTATGTCCCTAGAGGGATAGATTTATATGTCCCTAGAGGGATTTCTATGTCCATAGAGGGATTTCTATGTCCCTAGAGGGATTTCTAGGTCCCTAGAGGGATAGATTTCTATGTCCCTAGAGGGATTTCTAGGTCCCTAGAGGGATTTCTATGTCCCTAGAGCGATAGATTTCTATGTCCCTAGAGAGATTTCTATGTCGCTAGAGGGATTTCTATGTCGCTAGAGGGATTTCTATGTCGCTAGAGGGATTTCTAGGTCCCTAGAGGGATAGATTTCTAGGTCCCTAGAGGGATTTCAATGTCCCTAGAGGGATTTCTAGGTCCCTAGAGGGATAGATTTCTAGGTCCCTAGAGGGATTTCAATGTCCCTAGAGGGATTTCTAGGTCCCTAGAGGGATTTCAATGTCCCTAGAGGGATTTCTAGGTCCCTAGAGGGATAGATTTCTAGGTCCCTAGAGGGATTTCTATGTCCCTAGAGGGATTTCTATGTCCCTAGAGAGATTTCTATGTCCCTAGAGGGATTTCTATGTCCCTAGAGGGATAGATTTCTATGTCCCTAGAGGGATTTCTATGTCCCTAGAGGGATTTCTAGGTCCCTAGAGAGAGAGATTTCTATGTCTCTAGAGGGATTTCTAGGTCCCTAGAGGGATTTCTAGGTCCCTAGAGGGATTTCTAGGTCCCTAGAGGGATTTCTAGGTCCCTAGAGGGATTTCTAGGTCCCTAGAGGGATTTCTAGGTCCCTAGAGGGATAGATTTCTATGTCCCTAGAGGGATTTCTATGTCCCTAGAGAGATTTCTATGTCCCTAGAGAGATTTCTAGGTCCCTAGAGGGATTTCAATGTCCCTAGAGGGATTTCTAGGTCCCTAGAGGGATAGATTTCAATGTCCCTAGAGGGATTTCTAGGTCCCTAGAGGGATTTCTATGTCCCTAGAGGGATAGATTTCTATGTCCCTAGAGGGATTTCTATGTCGCTAGAGGGATTTCTATGTCCCTAGAGAGATTTCTAGGTCCCTAGAGGGATTTCTAGGTCCCTAGAGGGATAGATTTCTATGTCCCTAGAGGGATTTCTATGTCACTAGAGAGATTTCTAGGTCCCTAGAGGGATTTCAATATAGGGACATTGAAATCCCTCTAGGGACCTAGAAATCTATCCCTCTAGGGACCTAGAAATCCCTCTAGGGACCTAGAAATCCCTCTAGGGACATTGAAATCCCTCTAGGGACCTAGAAATCTATCCCTCTAGGGACCTAGAAATCCCTCTAGCGACATAGAAATCCCTCTAGCGACATAGAAATCCCTCTAGGGACATAGAAATCTATCGCTCTAGGGACATAGAAATCCCTCTAGGGACCTAGAAATCCCTCTAGGGACATAGAAATCCCACAAGGGACCTAGAAATCCCTCTAGGGACATAGAAATCCCTCTAGCGACATAGAAATCCCTCTAGGGACATAGAAATCTATCCCTCTAGGGACATAGAAATCCCTCTAGGGACCTAGAAATCCTTCTAGGGAAATAGAAATCCCTCTAGGGACCTAGAAATCCCTCTAGGGACATAGAAATCTCTCTCTCTAGGGACCTAGAAATCAATCTAGGGACCTAGAAATCCCTCTAGGGACCTAGAAATCTCTCTAAGGACATAGAAATCCCTCTAGGGACATAGAAATCTATCCCTCTAGGGACCTAGAAATCCCTCTAGGGACCTAGAAATCCCTCTAGGGACCTAGAAATCCCTCTAGGGACATAGAAATCTCTCTCTCTAGGGACCTAGAAATCCCTCTAGGGACATAGAAATCCCTCTAGGGACCTAGAAATCTATCCCTCTAGGGACCTAGAAATCCCTCTAGGGACATTGAAATCCCTCTAGGGACCTAGAAATCTCTCTAGTGACATAGAAATCCCTCTAGGGACATAGAAATCTATCCCTCTAGGGACCTAGAAATCCCTCTAGGGACCTAGAAATCCCTCTAGGGACATAGAAATCCCTCTAGGGACCTAGAAATCTCTCTAGGGACATAGAAATCTCTCTAGGGACATAGAAATCCCTCTAGGGACATAGAAATCTATCCCTCTAGGGACCTAGAAATCCCTCTAGGGACCTAGAGGGATTTCTAGGTCCCTAGAGGGATAGATTTCAATGTCCCTAGAGGGATTTCTAGGTCCCTAGAGGGATTTCTATGTCCCTAGAGGGATAGATTTCTATGTCCCTAGAGGGATTTCTATGTCGCTAGAGGGATTTCTATGTCCCTAGAGGGATTTCTAGGTCCCTAGAGGGATTTCTAGGTCCCTAGAGGGATAGATTTCTATGTCCCTAGAGGGATTTCTATGTCACTAGAGAGATTTCTAGGTCCCTAGAGGGATTTCAATGTCCCTAGAGGGATTTCTAGGTCCCTAGAGGGATAGATTTCTAGGTCCCTAGAGGGATTTCTATGTCCCTAGAGGGATTTCAATGTCCCTAGAGGGATTTCTATGTCCCTAGAGGGATTTCTATGTCCCTAGAGGGATAGATTTCTATGTCCCTAGAGGGATTTCTATGTCCCTATAGGGATTTCTATGTCCCTAGAGGGATTTCTATGTCCCTAGAGGGATTTCTATGTCGCTAGAGGGATTTCTATGTCGCTAGAGGGATTTCTAGGTCCCTAGAGGGATTTCTAGGTCCCTAGAGAGAGAGATTTCTATGTCCCTAGAGGGATTTCTAGGTCCCTAGAGAGAGAGATTTCTATGTCCCTAGAGGGATTTCTAGGTCCCTAGAGGGATTTCTAGGTCCCTAGAGGGATTTCTAGGTCCCTAGAGGGATAGATTTCTATGTCCCTAGAGGGATTTCTATGTCCCTAGAGAGATTTCTAGGTCCCTAGAGGGATTTCTATGTCCCTAGAGGGATTTCTAGGTCCCTAGAGGGATAGATTTCTAGGTCCCTAGAGGGATTTCTATGTCCCTAGAGGGATTTCTATGTCCCTAGAGGGATTCCTATGTCCCTAGAGGGATAGATTTCTATGTCCCTATAGGGATTTCTATGTCCCTAGAGGGATTTCTAGGTCCCTAGAGAGAGAGATTTCTATGTCCCTAGAGGGATTTCTAGGTCCCTAGAGAGATTTCTAGGTCCCTAGAGGGATTTCTAGGTCCCTAGAGGGATTTCTAGGTCCCTAGAGGGATTTCTAGGTCCCTAGAGGGATAGATTTCTAGGTCCCTAGAGGGATTTCTATGTCCCTAGAGGGATTTCAATGTCCCTAGAGGGATTTCTTTGTCCCTAGAGGGATTTCTATGTCCCTAGAGGGATAGATTTCTATGTCCCTAGAGGGATTTCTATGTCCCTATAGGGATTTCTATGTCCCTAGAGGGATTTCTATGTCCCTAGAGGGATTTCTATGTCGCTAGAGGGATTTCTATGTCGCTAGAGGGATTTCTAGGTCCCTAGAGGGATTTCTAGGTCCCTAGAGAGAGAGATTTCTATGTCCCTAGAGGGATTTCTAGGTCCCTAGAGAGAGAGATTTCTATGTCCCTAGAGGGATTTCTAGGTCCCTAGAGGGATTTCTAGGTCCCTAGAGGGATTTCTAGGTCCCTAGAGGGATAGATTTCTATGTCCCTAGAGGGATTTCTATGTCCCTAGAGAGATTTCTAGGTCCCTAGAGGGATTTCTATGTCCCTAGAGGGATTTCTAGGTCCCTAGAGGGATTTCTAGGTCCCTAGAGGGATTTCAATGTCCCTAGAGGGATTTCTAGGTCCCTAGAGGGATTTCTAGGTCCCTAGAGGGATTTCTATGTCCCTAGAGGGATAGATTTCTATGTCCCTAGAAGGATTTCTATGTCCCTAGAGGGATTTCTATGTCCCTAGAGGGATTTCTAGGTCCCTAGAGGGATTTCTATGTCCCTAGAGGGATAGATTTATATGTCCCTAGAGGGATTTCTATGTCCATAGAGGGATTTCTATGTCCCTAGAGGGATTTCTAGGTCCCTAGAGGGATAGATTTCTATGTCCCTAGAGGGATTTCTAGGTCCCTAGAAGGATTTCTATGTCCCTAGAGCGATAGATTTCTATGTCCCTAGAGAGATTTCTATGTCGCTAGAGGGATTTCTATGTCGCTAGAGGGATTTCTAGGTCCCTAGAGGGATAGATTTCTAGGTCCCTAGAGGGATTTCAATGTCCCTAGAGGGATTTCTAGGTCCCTAGAGGGATAGATTTCTAGGTCCCTAGAGGGATTTCAATGTCCCTAGAGGGATTTCTAGGTCCCTAGAGGGATTTCAATGTCCCTAGAGGGATTTCTAGGTCCCTAGAGGGATAGATTTCTAGGTCCCTAGAGGGATTTCTATGTCCCTAGAGGGATTTCTATGTCCCTAGAGAGATTTCTATGTCCCTAGAGGGATTTCTATGTCCCTAGAGGGATAGATTTCTATGTCCCTAGAGGGATTTCTATGTCCCTAGAGGGATTTCTAGGTCCCTAGAGAGAGAGATTTCTATGTCTCTAGAGGGATTTCTAGGTCCCTAGAGGGATTTCTAGGTCCCTAGAGGGATTTCTAGGTCCCTAGAGGGATTTCTAGGTCCCTAGAGGGATTTCTAGGTCCCTAGAGGGATTTCTAGGTCCCTAGAGGGATAGATTTCTATGTCCCTAGAGGGATTTCTATGTCCCTAGAGAGATTTCTATGTCCCTAGAGAGATTTCTAGGTCCCTAGAGGGATTTCAATGTCCCTAGAGGGATTTCTAGGTCCCTAGAGGGATAGATTTCAATGTCCCTAGAGGGATTTCTAGGTCCCTAGAGGGATTTCTATGTCCCTAGAGGGATAGATTTCTATGTCCCTAGAGGGATTTCTATGTCGCTAGAGGGATTTCTATGTCCCTAGAGGGATTTCTAGGTCCCTAGAGGGATTTCTAGGTCCCTAGAGGGATAGATTTCTATGTCCCTAGAGGGATTTCTATGTCACTAGAGAGATTTCTAGGTCCCTAGAGGGATTTCAATATAGGGACATTGAAATCCCTCTAGGGACCTAGAAATCTATCCCTCTAGGGACCTAGAAATCCCTCTAGGGACCTAGAAATCCCTCTAGGGACATTGAAATCCCTCTAGGGACCTAGAAATCTATCCCTCTAGGGACCTAGAAATCCCTCTAGCGACATAGAAATCCCTCTAGCGACATAGAAATCCCTCTAGGGACATAGAAATCTATCGCTCTAGGGACATAGAAATCCCTCTAGGGACCTAGAAATCCCTCTAGGGACATAGAAATCTATCCCTCTAGGGACCTAGAAATCCCTCTAGGGACATAGAAATCCCTCTATGGACATAGAAATCCCTCTAGGGACATATAAATCTATCCCTCTAGGGACATAGAAATCCCTCTAGGGACCTAGAAATCCCTCTAGGGACATAGAAATCCCTCTAGGGACATAGAAATCCCTCTAGGGACCTAGAAATCCCTCTAGGGACCTAGAAATCCCTCTAGGGACATTGAAATCCCTCTAGGGACCTAGAAATCCCTCTAGGGACCTAGAAATCCCTCTAGGGACATAGAAATCCCTCTAGGGACCTAGAAATCTCTCTAGGGACATAGAAATCCCTCTAGGGACATATAAATCTATCCCTCTAGGGACCTAGAAATCCCTCTAGGGACCTAGAAATCCCTCTAGGGACCTAGAAATCCCTCTAGGGACATAGAAATCTCTCTCTCTAGGGACCTAGAAATCCCTCTAGGGACATAGAAATCTCTCTCTCTAGGGACCTAGAAATCCCTCTAGGGACCTAGAAATCCCTCTAGCGACATAGAAATACCTCTAGCGACATAGAAATCCCTCTAGGGACATAGAAATCCCTCTAGGGACATAGAAATCCCTATAGGGACATAGAAATCCCTCTAGGGACATAGAAATCTATCCCTCTAGGGACATAGAAATCCCTCTAGGGACATAGAAATCCCTCTAGGGACATTGAAATCCCTCTAGGGACATAGAAATCCCTCTAGGGACCTAGAAATCTATCCCTCTAGGGACCTAGAAATCCCTCTAGGGACCTAGAAATCCCTCTAGGGACCTAGAAATCCCTCTAGGGACCTAGAAATCCCTCTAGGGACATAGAAATCTCTCTCTCTAGGGACCTAGAAATCCCTCTAGGGACATAGAAATCCCTCTAGGGACATAGAAATCTATCCCTCTAGGGACATAGAAATCCCTCTAGGGACATAGAAATCCCTCTAGGGACATAGAAATCCCTCTAGGGACATAGAAATCCCTCTAGGGACCTAGAAATCTATCCCTCTAGGGACCTAGAAATCCCTCTAGGGACATTGAAATCCCTCTAGGGACCTAGAAATCCCTCTAGGGACCTAGAAATCCCTCTAGGGACATTGAAATCCCTCTAGGGACCTAGAAATCTATCCCTCTAGGGACCTAGAAATCCCTCTAGTGACCTAGAAATCCCTCTAGGGACATAGAAATCTCTCTCTCTAGGGACCTAGAAATCCCTCTAGGGACATAGAAATCTCTCTCTCTAGGGACCTAGAAATCAATCTAGGGACCTAGAAATCCCTCTAGGGACATAGAAATCTATCCCTCTAGGGACCTAGAAATCCCTCTAGGGACCTAGAAATCCCTCTAGGGACCTAGAAATCCCTCTAGGGACCTAGAAATCCCTCTAGGGACATAGAAATCTCTCTCTCTAGGGACCTAGAAATCCCTCTAGGGACATAGAAATCCCTCTAGGGACATAGAAATCTATCCTTCTAGGGACCTAGAAATCCCTCTAGGGACCTAGAAATCCCTCTAGGGACATAGAAATCCCTCTAGCGACATAGAAATCCCTCTAGGGACATAGAAATCTATCCCTCTAGGGACATAGAAATCCCTCTAGGGACCTAGAAATCCCTCTAGGGACATTGAAATCTATCCCTCTAGGGACCTAGAAATCCCTCTAGGGACATTGAAATCCCTCTAGGGACCTAGAAATCTCTCTAGGGACATAGAAATCTCTCTAGGGACATAGAAATCCCTCTAGGGACATAGAAATCTATCCCTCTAGGGACCTAGAAATCCCTCTAGGGACCTAGAAATCCCTCTAGGGACCTAGAAATCCCTCTAGGGACCTAGAAATCCCTCTAGGGACCTAGAAATCCCTCTAGGGACCTAGAAATCCCTCTAGAGACATAGAAATCTCTCTCTCTAGGGACCTAGAAATCCCTCTAGGGACATAGAAATCCCTCTAGGGACATAGAAATCTA
The DNA here is from genome assembly GCA_964056705.1 of Troilus luridus. Classification (NCBI taxonomy): domain Eukaryota; kingdom Metazoa; phylum Arthropoda; class Insecta; order Hemiptera; family Pentatomidae; genus Troilus; species Troilus luridus. The sequence continues at coordinate 87,615 of CAXKTH010000250.1, forward strand.
TCCCTCTAGGGACATAGAAATCCCTCTAGGGACATAGAAATCCCTCTAGGGACATAGAAATCCCTCTAGGGACATAGAAATCCCTCTAGGGACCTAGAAATCTATCCCTCTAGGGACCTAGAAATCCCTCTAGGGACATTGAAATCCCTCTAGGGACCTAGAAATCCCTCTAGGGACATTGAAATCCCTCTAGGGACCTAGAAATCTATCCCTCTAGGGACCTAGAAATCCCTCTAGCGACATAGAAATCCCTCTAGCGACATAGAAATCCCTCTAGGGACATAGAAATCTATCGCTCTAGGGACATAGAAATCCCTCTAGGGACCTAGAAATCCCTCTAGGGACATAGAAATCTATCCCTCTAGGGACCTAGAAATCCCTCTAGGGACATAGAAATCCCTCTATGGACATAGAAATCCCTCTAGGGACATATAAATCTATCCCTCTAGGGACATAGAAATCCCTCTAGGGACCTAGAAATCCCTCTAGGGACATAGAAATCCCTCTAGGGACATAGAAATCCCTCTAGGGACATAGAAATCTATCCCTCTAGGGACATAGAAATCCCTCTAGGGACCTAGAAATCCCTCTAGGGACCTAGAAATCCCTCTAGGGACATTGAAATCCATCTAGGGACCTAGAAATCCCTCTAGGGACCTAGAAATCCCTCTAGGGACATAGAAATCCCTCTAGGGACCTAGAAATCTCTCTAGGGACATAGAAATCCCTCTAGGGACATAGAAATCTATCCCTCTAGGGACCTAGAAATCCCTCTAGGGACCTAGAAATCCCTCTAGGGACCTAGAAATCCCTCTAGGGACATAGAAATCTCTCTCTCTAGGGACCTAGAAATCCCTCTAGGGACATAGAAATCTCTCTCTCTAGGGACCTAGAAATCCCTCTAGGGACCTAGAAATCCCTCTAGCGACATAGAAATCCCTCTAGCGACATAGAAATCCCTCTAGGGACATAGAAATCCCTCTAGGGACATAGAAATCCCTATAGGGACATAGAAATCCCTCTAGGGAAATAGAAATCTATCCCTCTAGGGACATAGAAATCCCTCTAGGGACATAGAAATCCCTCTAGGGACATTGAAATCCCTCTAGGGACATAGAAATCCCTCTAGGGACCTAGAAATCTATCCCTCTAGGGACCTAGAAATCCCTCTAGGGACATTGAAATCCCTCTAGGGACCTAGAAATCTCTCTAGTGACATAGAAATCCCTCTAGGGACATAGAAATCTATCCCTCTAGGGACCTAGAAATCCCTCTAGGGACATAGAAATCCCTCTAGCGACATAGAAATCCCTCTAGGGACATAGAAATCTATCCCTCTAGGGACATAGAAATCCCTCTAGGGACCTAGAAATCCCTCTAGGGACATTGAAATCTATCCCTCTAGGGACCTAGAAATCCCTCTAGGGACATTGAAATCCCTCTAGGGACCTAGAAATCTCTCTAGGGACATAGAAATCTCTCTAGGGACATAGAAATCCCTCTAGGGACATAGAAATCTATCCCTCTAGGGACCTAGAAATCCCTCTAGGGACCTAGAAATCCCTCTAGGGACCTAGAAATCCCTCTAGGGACCTAGAAATCCCTCTAGGGACCTAGAAATCCCTCTAGGGACATATAAATCTCTCTCTCTAGGGACCTAGAAATCCCTCTAGGGACATAGAAATCCCTCTAGGGACATAGAAATCTATCCCTCTAGGGACATAGAAATCCCTCTAGGGACATAGAAATCCCTCTAGGGACATAGAAATCCCTCTAGGGACCTAGAAATCTATCCCTCTAGGGACCTAGAAATCCCTCTAGGGACATTGAAATCCCTCTAGGGACCTAGAAATCCCTCTAGGGACATTGAAATCCCTCTAGGGACCTAGAAATCTATCCCTCTAGGGACCTAGAAATCCCTCTAGGGACATTGAAATCCCTCTAGGGACCTAGAAATCTATCCCTCTAGGGACCTAGAAATCCCTCTAGGGACATAGAAATCTCTCTCTCTAGGGACCTAGAAATCCCTCTAGGGACATAGAAATCTCTCTCTCTAGGGACCTAGAAATCCCTCTAGGGACCTAGAAATCCCTCTAGCGACATAGAAATCCCTCTAGCGACATAGAAATCCCTCTAGGGACATAGAAATCTATCGCTCTAGGGACATAGAAATCCCTCTAGGGACCTAGAAATCCCTCTAGGGACATAGAAATCTATCCCTCTAGGGACCTAGAAATCCCTCTAGGGACATAGAAATCCCTCTATGGACATAGAAATCCCTCTAGGGACATATAAATCTATCCCTCTAGGGACATAGAAATCCCTCTAGGGACCTAGAAATCCCTCTAGGGACATAGAAATCCCTCTAGGGACATAGAAATCCCTCTAGGGACATAGAAATCTATCCCTCTAGGGACATAGAAATCCCTCTAGGGACCTAGAAATCCCTCTAGGGACCTAGAAATCCCTCTAGGGACATTGAAATCCCTCTAGGGACCTAGAAATCCCTCTAGGGACCTAGAAATCCCTCTAGGGACATAGAAATCCCTCTAGGGACCTAGAAATCTCTCTAGGGACATAGAAATCCCTCTAGGGACATAGAAATCTATCCCTCTAGGGACCTAGAAATCCCTCTAGGGACCTAGAAATCCCTCTAGGGACCTAGAAATCCCTCTAGGGACATAGAAATCTCTCTCTCTAGGGACCTAGAAATCCCTCTAGGGACCTAGAAATCCCTCTAGGGACCTAGAAATCCCTCTAGGGACATAGAAATCCCTCTAGGGACATAGAAATCCCTCTAGGGACATAGAAATCTATCCCTCTAGGGACATAGAAATCCCTCTAGGGACCTAGAAATCCCTCTAGGGACCTAGAAATCCCTCTAGGGACATTGAAATCCATCTAGGGACCTAGAAATCCCTCTAGGGACCTAGAAATCCCTCTAGGGACATAGAAATCCCTCTAGGGACCTAGAAATCTCTCTAGGGACATAGAAATCCCTCTAGGGACATAGAAATCTATCCCTCTAGGGACCTAGAAATCCCTCTAGGGACCTAGAAATCCCTCTAGGGACCTAGAAATCCCTCTAGGGACATAGAAATCTCTCTCTCTAGGGACCTAGAAATCCCTCTAGGGACATAGAAATCTCTCTCTCTAGGGACCTAGAAATCCCTCTAGGGACCTAGAAATCCCTCTAGCGACATAGAAATCCCTCTAGCGACATAGAAATCCCTCTAGGGACATAGAAATCCCTCTAGGGACATAGAAATCCCTATAGGGACATAGAAATCCCTCTAGGGAAATAGAAATCTATCCCTCTAGGGACATAGAAATCCCTCTAGGGACATAGAAATCCCTCTAGGGACATTGAAATCCCTCTAGGGACATAGAAATCCCTCTAGGGACCTAGAAATCTATCCCTCTAGGGACCTAGAAATCCCTCTAGGGACATTGAAATCCCTCTAGGGACCTAGAAATCTCTCTAGTGACATAGAAATCCCTCTAGGGACATAGAAATCTATCCCTCTAGGGACCTAGAAATCCCTCTAGGGACATAGAAATCCCTCTAGCGACATAGAAATCCCTCTAGGGACATAGAAATCTATCCCTCTAGGGACATAGAAATCCCTCTAGGGACCTAGAAATCCCTCTAGGGACATTGAAATCTATCCCTCTAGGGACCTAGAAATCCCTCTAGGGACATTGAAATCCCTCTAGGGACCTAGAAATCTCTCTAGGGACATAGAAATCTCTCTAGGGACATAGAAATCCCTCTAGGGACATAGAAATCTATCCCTCTAGGGACCTAGAAATCCCTCTAGGGACCTAGAAATCCCTCTAGGGACCTAGAAATCCCTCTAGGGACATAGAAATCTCTCTCTCTAGGGACCTAGAAATCCCTCTAGGGACATAGAAATCCCTCTAGGGACATAGAAATCTATCCCTCTAGGGACATAGAAATCCCTCTAGGGACATAGAAATCCCTCTAGGGACATAGAAATCCCTCTAGGGACATAGAAATCCCTCTAGGGACCTAGAAATCTATCCCTCTAGGGACCTAGAAATCCCTCTAGGGACATTGAAATCCCTCTAGGGACCTAGAAATCCCTCTAGGGACATTGAAATCCCTCTAGGGACCTAGAAATCTATCCCTCTAGGGACCTAGAAATCCCTCTAGGGACATTGAAATCCCTCTAGGGACCTAGAAATCTATCCCTCTAGGGACCTAGAAATCCCTCTAGGGACATAGAAATCTCTCTCTCTAGGGACCTAGAAATCCCTCTAGGGACATAGAAATCTCTCTCTCTAGGGACCTAGAAATCCCTCTAGGGACCTAGAAATCCCTCTAGCGACATAGAAATCCCTCTAGCGACATAGAAATCCCTCTAGGGACATAGAAATCTATCGCTCTAGGGACATAGAAATCCCTCTAGGGACCTAGAAATCCCTCTAGGGACATAGAAATCTATCCCTCTAGGGACCTAGAAATCCCTCTAGGGACATAGAAATCCCTCTATGGACATAGAAATCCCTCTGGGGACATATAAATCTATCCCTCTAGGGACATAGAAATCCCTCTAGGGACCTAGAAATCCCTCTAGGGACATAGAAATCCCTCTAGGGACATAGAAATCCCTCTAGGGACATAGAAATCTATCCCTCTAGGGACATAGAAATCCCTCTAGGGACCTAGAAATCCCTCTAGGGACCTAGAAATCCCTCTAGGGACATTGAAATCCCTCTAGGGACCTAGAAATCCCTCTAGGGACCTAGAAATCCCTCTAGGGACATAGAAATCCCTCTAGGGACCTAGAAATCTCTCTAGGGACATAGAAATCCCTCTAGGGACATAGAAATCTATCCCTCTAGGGACCTAGAAATCCCTCTAGGGACCTAGAAATCCCTCTAGGGACCTAGAAATCCCTCTAGGGACATAGAAATCTCTCTCTCTAGGGACCTAGAAATCCCTCTAGGGACCTAGAAATCCCTCTAGGGACCTAGAAATCCCTCTAGGGACATAGAAATCCCTCTAGGGACCTAGAAATCTCTCTAGGGACATAGAAATCCCTCTAGGGACATAGAAATCTATCCCTCTAGGGACCTAGAAATCCCTCTAGGGACCTAGAAATCCCTCTAGGGACCTAGAAATCCCTCTAGGGACATAGAAATCTCTCTCTCTAGGGACCTAGAAATCCCTCTAGGGACCTAGAAATCCCTCTAGCGACATAGAAATCCCTCTAGCGACATAGAAATCCCTCTAGGGACATAGAAATCCCTCTAGGGACATAGAAATCCCTATAGGGACATAGAAATCCCTCTAGGGACATAGAAATCTATCCCTCTAGGGACATAGAAATCCCTCTAGGGACATAGAAATCCCTCTAGGGACCTAGAAATCCCTCTAGGGACATAGAAATCCCTCTAGGGACCTAGAAATCTATCCCTCTAGGGACCTAGAAATCCCTCTAGGGACATTGAAATCCCTCTAGGGACCTAGAAATCTCTCTAGTGACATAGAAATCCCTCTAGGGACATAGAAATCCCTCTAGGGACATAGAAATCCCTCTAGGGACCTAGAAATCTATCCCTCTAGGGACCTAGAAATCCCTCTAGGGACCTAGAAATCCCTCTAGGGACATAGAAATCTCTCTCTCTAGGGACCTAGAAATCCCTCTAGGGACCTAGAAATCCCTCTAGCGACATAGAAATCTATCCCTCTAGGGACCTAGAAATCCCTCTAGGGACATAGAAATCCCTCTATGGACATAGAAATCCCTCTAGGGACATATAAATCTATCCCTCTAGGGACATAGAAATCCCTCTAGGGACCTAGAAATCCCTCTAGGGACATAGAAATCCCTCTAGGGACATAGAAATCCCTCTAGGGACATAGAAATCTATCCCTCTAGGGACATAGAAATCCCTCTAGGGACCTAGAAATCCCTCTAGGGACCTAGAAATCCCTCTAGGGACATTGAAATCCCTCTAGGGACCTAGAAATCCCTCTAGGGACCTAGAAATCCCTCTAGGGACATAGAAATCCCTCTAGGGACCTAGAAATCTCTCTAGGGACATAGAAATCCCTCTAGGGACATAGAAATCTATCCCTCTAGGGACCTAGAAATCCCTCTAGGGACCTAGAAATCCCTCTAGGGACCTAGAAATCCCTCTAGGGACATAGAAATCTCTCTCTCTAGGGACCTAGAAATCCCTCTAGGGACATAGAAATCTCTCTCTCTAGGGACCTAGAAATCCCTCTAGGGACCTAGAAATCCCTCTAGCGACATAGAAATCCCTCTAGCGACATAGAAATCCCTCTAGGGACATAGAAATCCCTCTAGGGACATAGAAATCCCTCTAGGGACCTAGAAATCCCTCTAGGGACCTAGAAATCCCTCTAGGGACATAGAAATCCCTCTAGGGACCTAGAAATCTCTCTAGGGACATAGAAATCCCTCTAGGGACATAGAAATCTATCCCTCTAGGGACCTAGAAATCCCTCTAGGGACCTAGAAATCCCTCTAGGGACCTAGAAATCCCTCTAGGGACATAGAAATCTCTCTCTCTAGGGACCTAGAAATCCCTCTAGGGACCTAGAAATCCCTCTAGCGACATAGAAATCCCTCTAGCGACATAGAAATCCCTCTAGGGACATAGAAATCCCTCTAGGGACATAGAAATCCCTATAGGGACATAGAAATCCCTCTAGGGACATAGAAATCTATCCCTCTAGGGACATAGAAATCCCTCTAGGGACATAGAAATCCCTCTAGGGACCTAGAAATCCCTCTAGGGACATAGAAATCCCTCTAGGGACCTAGAAATCTATCCCTCTAGGGACCTAGAAATCCCTCTAGGGACATTGAAATCCCTCTAGGGACCTAGAAATCTCTCTAGTGACATAGAAATCCCTCTAGGGACATAGAAATCTATCCCTCTAGGGACCTAGAAATCCCTCTAGGGACCTAGAAATCCCTCTAGGGACATAGAAATCCCTCTAGCGACATAGAAATCCCTCTAGGGACATAGAAATCTATCCCTCTAGGGACATAGAAATCCCTCTAGGGACCTAGAAATCCCTCTAGGGACATTGAAATCTATCCCTCTAGGGACCTAGAAATCCCTCTAGGGACATTGAAATCCCTCTAGGGACCTAGAAATCTCTCTAGGGACATAGAAATCCCTCTAGGGACCTAGAAATCTCTCTAGGGACATAGAAATCCCTCTAGGGACATAGAAATCTATCCCTCTAGGGACCTAGAAATCCCTCTAGGGACCTAGAAATCCCTCTAGGGACCTAGAAATCCCTCTAGGGACCTAGAAATCCCTCTAGGGACCTAGAAATCCCTCTAGGGACATAGAAATCTCTCTCTCTAGGGACCTAGAAATCCCTCTAGGGACATAGAAATCTCTCTCTCTAGGGACCTAGAAATCCCTCTAGGGACCTAGAAATCCCTCTAGCGACATAGAAATCTATCCCTCTAGGGACCTAGAAATCCCTCTAGGGACATAGAAATCCCTCTATGGACATAGAAATCCCTCTAGGGACATATAAATCTATCCCTCTAGGGACATAGAAATCCCTCTAGGGACCTAGAAATCCCTCTAGGGACATAGAAATCCCTCTAGGGACATAGAAATCCCTCTAGGGACATAGAAATCTATCCCTCTAGGGACATAGAAATCCCTCTAGGGACCTAGAAATCCCTCTAGGGACCTAGAAATCCCTCTAGGGACATTGAAATCCCTCTAGGGACCTAGAAATCCCTCTAGGGACCTAGAAATCCCTCTAGGGACATAGAAATCCCTCTAGGGACCTAGAAATCTCTCTAGGGACATAGAAATCCCTCTAGGGACATAGAAATCTATCCCTCTAGGGACCTAGAAATCCCTCTAGGGACCTAGAAATCCCTCTAGGGACATAGAAATCTCTCTCTCTAGGGACCTAGAAATCCCTCTAGGGACATAGAAATCTCTCTCTCTAGGGACCTAGAAATCCCTCTAGGGACCTAGAAATCCCTCTAGCGACATAGAAATCCCTCTAGCGACATAGAAATCCCTCTAGGGACATAGAAATCCCTCTAGGGACATAGAAATCCCTATAGGGACATAGAAATCCCTCTAGGGACATAGAAATCTATCCCTCTAGGGACATAGAAATCCCTCTAGGGACATAGAAATCCCTCTAGGGACATTGAAATCCCTCTAGGGACATAGAAATCCCTCTAGGGACCTAGAAATCTATCCCTCTAGGGACCTAGAAATCCCTCTAGGGACATTGAAATCCCTCTAGGGACCTAGAAATCTCTCTAGTGACATAGAAATCCCTCTAGGGACATAGAAATCTATCCCTCTAGGGACCTAGAAATCCCTCTAGGGACCTAGAAATCCCTCTAGGGACATAGAAATCCCTCTAGCGACATAGAAATCCCTCTAGGGACATAGAAATCTATCCCTCTAGGGACATAGAAATCCCTCTAGGGACCTAGAAATCCCTCTAGGGACATTGAAATCTATCCCTCTAGGGACCTAGAAATCCCTCTAGGGACATTGAAATCCCTCTAGGGACCTAGAAATCTCTCTAGGGACATAGAAATCCCTCTAGGGACCTAGAAATCCCTCTAGCGACATAGAAATCCCTCTAGCGACATAGAAATCCCTCTAGGGACATAGAAATCCCTCTAGGGACATAGAAATCCCTATAGGGACATAGAAATCCCTCTAGGGACATAGAAATCTATCCCTCTAGGGACATAGAAATCCCTCTAGGGACATAGAAATCCCTCTAGGGACATAGAAATCCCTCTAGGGACCTAGAAATCTATCCCTCTAGGGACCTAGAAATCCCTCTAGGGACATTGAAATCCCTCTAGGGACCTAGAAATTTCTCTAGTGACATAGAAATCCCTCTAGGGACCTAGAAATCCCTCTAGGGACCTAGAAATCCCTCTAGGGACATAGAAATCCCTCTAGCGACATAGAAATCCCTCTAGGGACATAGAAATCTATCCCTCTAGGGACATAGAAATCCCTCTAGGGACCTAGAAATCCCTCTAGGGACATTGAAATCTATCCCTCTAGGGACCTAGAAATCCCTCTAGGGACATTGAAATCCCTCTAGGGACCTAGAAATCTCTCTAGGGACATAGAAATCTCTCTAGGGACATAGAAATCCCTCTAGGGACATAGAAATCTATCCCTCTAGGGACCTAGAAATCCCTCTAGGGACCTAGAAATCCCTCTAGGGACCTAGAAATCCCTCTAGGGACCTAGTAATCCCTCTAGGGACCTAGAAATCCCTCTAGGGACATAGAAATCTCTCTCTCTAGGGACCTAGAAATCCCTCTAGGGACATAGAAATCCCTCTAGGGACATAGAAATCTATCCCTCTAGGGACATAGAAATCCCTCTAGGGACATAGAAATCCCTCTAGGGACATAGAAATCCCTCTAGGGACATAGAAATCCCTCTAGGGACATAGAAATCCCTCTAGGGACCTAGAAATCTATCCCTCTAGGGACCTAGAAATCCCTCTAGGGACATAGAAATCCCTCTAGGGACCTAGAAATCTATCCCTCTAGGGACCTAGAAATCCCTCTAGGGACATTGAAATCCCTCTAGGGACCTAGAAATCCCTCTAGGGACATTGAAATCCCTCTAGGGACCTAGAAATCTATCCCTCTAGGGACCTAGAAATCCCTCTAGGGATCTAGAAATCCCTCTAGGGACATAGAAATCCCTCTAGGGACATAGAAATCCCTCTAGGGACATAGAAATCTATCCCTCTAGGGACATAGAAATCCCTCTAGGGACCTAGAAATCCCTCTAGGGACCTAGAAATCCCTCTAGGGACATTGAAATCCCTCTAGGGACCTAGAAATCCCTCTAGGGACCTAGAAATCCCTCTAGGGACATAGAAATCCCTCTAGGGACCTAGAAATCTCTCTAGGGACATAGAAATCCCTCTAGGGACATAGAAATCTATCCCTCTAGGGACCTAGAAATCCCTCTAGGGACCTAGAAATCCCTCTAGGGACCTAGAAATCCCTCTAGGGACATAGAAATCTCTCTCTCTAGGGACCTAGAAATCCCTCTAGGGACATAGAAATCTCTCTCTCTAGGGACCTAGAAATCCCTCTAGGGACCTAGAAATCCCTCTAGCGACATAGAAATCTATCCCTCTAGGGACCTAGAAATCCCTCTAGGGACATAGAAATCCCTCTATGGACATAGAAATCCCTCTAGGGACATATAAATCTATCCCTCTAGGGACATAGAAATCCCTCTAGGGACCTAGAAATCCCTCTAGGGACATAGAAATCCCTCTAGGGACATAGAAATCCCTCTAGGGACATAGAAATCTATCCCTCTAGGGACCTAGAAATCCCTCTAGGGACCTAGAAATCCCTCTAGGGACATTGAAATCCCTCATGGGACCTAGAAATCCCTCTAGGGACCTAGAAATCCCTCTAGGGACATAGAAATCCCTCTAGGGACCTAGAAATCTCTCTAGGGACATAGAAATCCCTCTAGGGACATAGAAATCTATCCCTCTAGGGACCTAGAAATCCCTCTAGGGACCTAGAAATCCCTCTAGGGACCTAGAAATCCCTCTAGGGACATAGAAATCTCTCTCTCTAGGGACCTAGAAATCCCTCTAGGGACATAGAAATCTCTCTCTCTAGGGACCTAGAAATCCCTCTAGGGACCTAGAAATCCCTCTAGCGACATAGAAATCCCTCTAGCGACATAGAAATCCCTCTAGGGACATAGAAATCCCTCTAGGGACATAGAAATCCCTATAGGGACATAGAAATCCCTCTAGGGACATAGAAATCTATCCCTCTAGGGACATAGAAATCCCTCTAGGGACATAGAAATCCCTCTAGGGACATTGAAATCCCTCTAGGGACATAGAAATCCCTCTAGGGACCTAGAAATCTATCCCTCTAGGGACCTAGAAATCCCTCTAGGGACATTGAAATCCCTCTAGGGACCTAGAAATCTCTCTAGTGACATAGAAATCCCTCTAGGGACATAGAAATCTATCCCTCTAGGGACCTAGAAATCCCTCTAGGGACCTAGAAATCCCTCTAGGGACATAGAAATCCCTCTAGCGACATAGAAATCCCTCTAGGGACATAGAAATCTATCCCTCTAGGGACATAGAAATCCCTTCTAGGGACCTAGAAATCCCTCTAGGGACATAGAAATCTCTCTCTCTAGGGACCTAGAAATCCCTCTAGGGACATAGAAATCTCTCTCTCTAGGGACCTAGAAATCCCTCTAGGGACCTAGAAATCCCTCTAGCGACATAGAAATCCCTCTAGCGACATAGAAATCCCTCTAGGGACATAGAAATCCCTCTAGGGACATAGAAATCCCTATAGGGACATAGAAATCCCTCTAGGGACATAGAAATCAATCCCTCTAGGGACATAGAAATCCCTCTAGGGACATAGAAATCCCTCTAGGGACATTGAAATCCCTCTAGGGACATAGAAATCCCTCTAGGGACCTAGAAATCTATCCCTCTAGGGACCTAGAAATCCCTCTAGGGACATTGAAATCCCTCTAGGGACCTAGAAATCTCTCTAGTGACATAGAAATCCCTCTAGGGACATAGAAATCTATCCCTCTAGGGACCTAGAAATCCCTCTAGGGACCTAGAAATCCCTCTAGGGACATAGAAATCCCTCTAGCGACATAGAAATCCCTCTAGGGACATAGAAATCTATCCCTCTAGGGACATAGAAATCCCTCTAGGGACCTAGAAATCCCTCTAGGGACATTGAAATCTATCCCTCTAGGGACCTAGAAATCCCTCTAGGGACATTGAAATCCCTCTAGGGACCTAGAAATCTCTCTAGGGACATAGAAATCCCTCTAGGGACCTAGAAATCCCTCTAGCGACATAGAAATCCCTCTAGCGACATAGAAATCCCTCTAGGGACATAGAAATCCCTCTAGGGACATAGAAATCCCTATAGGGACATAGAAATCCCTCTAGGGACATAGAAATCTATCCCTCTAGGGACATAGAAATCCCTCTAGGGACATAGAAATCCCTCTAGGGACATAGAAATCCCTCTAGGGACCTAGAAATCTATCCCTCTAGGGACCTAGAAATCCCTCTAGGGACATTGAAATCCCTCTAGGGACCTAGAAATCTCTCTAGTGACATAGAAATCCCTCTAGGGACATAGAAATCTATCCCTCTAGGGACCTAGAAATCCCTCTAGGGACCTAGAAATCCCTCTAGGGACATAGAAATCCCTCTAGCGACATAGAAATCCCTCTAGGGACATAGAAATCTATCCCTCTAGGGACATAGAAATCCCTCTAGGGACCTAGAAATCCCTCTAGGGACATTGAAATCTATCCCTCTAGGGACCTAGAAATCCCTCTAGGGACATTGAAATCCCTCTAGGGACCTAGAAATCTCTCTAGGGACATAGAAATCTCTCTAGGGACATAGAAATCCCTCTAGGGACATAGAAATCTATCCCTCTAGGGACCTAGAAATCCCTCTAGGGACCTAGAAATCCCTCTAGGGACCTAGAAATCCCTCTAGGGACCTAGTAATCCCTCTAGGGACCTAGAAATCCCTCTAGGGACATAGAAATCTCTCTCTCTAGGGACCTAGAAATCCCTCTAGGGACATAGAAATCCCTCTAGGGACATAGAAATCTATCCCTCTAGGGACATAGAAATCCCTCTAGGGACATAGAAATCCCTCTAGGGACATAGAAATCCCTCTAGGGACATAGAAATCCCTCTAGGGACCTAGAAATCTATCCCTCTAGGGACCTAGAAATCCCTCTAGGGACATAGAAATCCCTCTAGGGACCTAGAAATCTATCCCTCTAGGGACCTAGAAATCCCTCTAGGGACATTGAAATCCCTCTAGGGACCTAGAAATCCCTCTAGGGACATTGAAATCCCTCTAGGGACCTAGAAATCTATCCCTCTAGGGACCTAGAAATCCCTCTAGGGACCTAGAAATCCCTCTAGGGACATAGAAATCCCTCTAGGGACATAGAAATCCCTCTAGGGACATAGAAATCTATCCCTCTAGGGACATAGAAATCCCTCTAGGGACCTAGAAATCCCTCTAGGGACCTAGAAATCCCTCTAGGGACATTGAAATCCCTCTAGGGACCTAGAAATCCCTCTAGGGACCTAGAAATCCCTCTAGGGACATAGAAATCCCTCTAGGGACCTAGAAATCTCTCTAGGGACATAGAAATCCCTCTAGGGACATAGAAATCTATCCCTCTAGGGACCTAGAAATCCCTCTAGGGACCTAGAAATCCCTCTAGGGACCTAGAAATCCCTCTAGGGACCTAGAAATCCCTCTAGGGACATAGAAATCTCTCTCTCTAGGGACCTAGAAATCCCTCTAGGGACATAGAAATCTCTCTCTCTAGGGACCTAGAAATCCCTCTAGGGACCTAGAAATCCCTCTAGCGACATAGAAATCTATCCCTCTAGGGACCTAGAAATCCCTCTAGGGACATAGAAATCCCTCTATGGACATAGAAATCCCTCTAGGGACATATAAATCTATCCCTCTAGGGACATAGAAATCCCTCTAGGGACCTAGAAATCCCTCTAGGGACATAGAAATCCCTCTAGGGACATAGAAATCCCTCTAGGGACATAGAAATCTATCCCTCTAGGGACATAGAAATCCCTCTAGGGACCTAGAAATCCCTCTAGGGACATAGAAATCTATCCCTCTAGGGACCTAGAAATCCCTCTAGGGACATAGAAATCCCTCTATGGACATAGAAATCCCTCTAGGGACATATAAATCTATCCCTCTAGGGACATAGAAATCCCTCTAGGGACCTAGAAATCCCTCTAGGGACATAGAAATCCCTCTAGGGACATAGAAATCCCTCTAGGGACATAGAAATCTATCCCTCTAGGGACATAGAAATCCCTCTAGGGACCTAGAAATCCCTCTAGGGACCTAGAAATCCCTCTAGGGACATTGAAATCCATCTAGGGACCTAGAAATCCCTCTAGGGACCTAGAAATCCCTCTAGGGACATCGAAATCCCTCTAGGGACCTAGAAATCTCTCTAGGGACATAGAAATCCCTCTAGGGACATAGAAATCTATCCCTCTAGGGACCTAGAAATCCCTCTAGGGACCTAGAAATCCCTCTAGGGACCTAGAAATCCCTCTAGGGACATAGAAATCTCTCTCTCTAGGGACCTAGAAATCCCTCTAGGGACATAGAAATCTCTCTCTCTAGGGACCTAGAAATCCCTCTAGGGACCTAGAAATCCCTCTAGCGACATAGAAATCCCTCTAGCGACATAGAAATCCCTCTAGGGACATAGAAATCCCTCTAGGGACATAGAAATCCCTATAGGGACATAGAAATCCCTCTAACGACATAGAAATCCCTCTAGGGACATAGAAATCCCTCTAGGGACATAGAAATCCCTATAGGGACATAGAAATCCCTCTAGGGAAATAGAAATCTATCCCTCTAGGGACATAGAAATCCCTCTAGGGACATAGAAATCCCTCTAGGGACATTGAAATCCCTCTAGGGACCTAGAAATCCCTCTAGGGACCTAGAAATCCCTCTAGCGACATAGAAATCCCTCTAGCGACATAGAAATCCCTCTAGGGACATAGAAATCCCTCTAGGGACATAGAAATCCCTATAGGGACATAGAAATCCCTCTAGGGACATAGAAATCTATCCCTCTAGGGACATAGAAATCCCTCTAGGGACATAGAAATCCCTCTAGGGACCTAGAAATCCCTCTAGGGACATAGAAATCCCTCTAGGGACCTAGAAATCTATCCCTCTAGGGACCTAGAAATCCCTCTAGGGACATTGAAATCCCTCTAGGGACCTAGAAATCTCTCTAGTGACATAGAAATCCCTCTAGGGACATAGAAATCTATCCCTCTAGGGACCTAGAAATCCCTCTAGGGACCTAGAAATCCCTCTAGGGACATAGAAATCCCTCTAGCGACATAGAAATCCCTCTAGGGACATAGAAATCTATCCCTCTAGGGACATAGAAATCCCTCTAGGGACCTAGAAATCCCTCTAGGGACATTGAAATCTATCCCTCTAGGGACCTAGAAATCCCTCTAGGGACATTGAAATCCCTCTAGGGACCTAGAAATCTCTCTAGGGACATAGAAATCCCTCTAGGGACCTAGAAATCTCTCTAGGGACATAGAAATCCCTCTAGGGACATAGAAATCTATCCCTCTAGGGACCTAGAAATCCCTCTAGGGACCTAGAAATCCCTCTAGGGACCTAGAAATCCCTCTAGGGACCTAGAAATCCCTCTAGGGACCTAGAAATCCCTCTAGGGACATAGAAATCTCTCTCTCTAGGGACCTAGAAATCCCTCTAGGGACATAGAAATCTCTCTCTCTAGGGACCTAGAAATCCCTCTAGGGACCTAGAAATCCCTCTAGCGACATAGAAATCTATCCCTCTAGGGACCTAGAAATCCCTCTAGGGACATAGAAATCCCTCTATGGACATAGAAATCCCTCTAGGGACATATAAATCTATCCCTCTAGGGACATAGAAATCCCTCTAGGGACCTAGAAATCCCTCTAGGGACATAGAAATCCCTCTAGGGACATAGAAATCCCTCTAGGGACATAGAAATCTATCCCTCTAGGGACATAGAAATCCCTCTAGGGACCTAGAAATCCCTCTAGGGACCTAGAAATCCCTCTAGGGACATTGAAATCCCTCTAGGGACCTAGAAATCCCTCTAGGGACCTAGAAATCCCTCTAGGGACATAGAAATCCCTCTAGGGACCTAGAAATCTCTCTAGGGACATAGAAATCCCTCTAGGGACATAGAAATCTATCCCTCTAGGGACCTAGAAATCCCTCTAGGGACCTAGAAATCCCTCTAGGGACATAGAAATCTCTCTCTCTAGGGACCTAGAAATCCCTCTAGGGACATAGAAATCTCTCTCTCTAGGGACCTAGAAATCCCTCTAGGGACCTAGAAATCCCTCTAGCGACATAGAAATCCCTCTAGCGACATAGAAATCCCTCTAGGGACATAGAAATCCCTCTAGGGACATAGAAATCCCTATAGGGACATAGAAATCCCTCTAGGGACATAGAAATCTATCCCTCTAGGGACATAGAAATCCCTCTAGGGACATAGAAATCCCTCTAGGGACATTGAAATCCCTCTAGGGACATAGAAATCCCTCTAGGGACCTAGAAATCTATCCCTCTAGGGACCTAGAAATCCCTCTAGGGACATTGAAATCCCTCTAGGGACCTAGAAATCTCTCTAGTGACATAGAAATCCCTCTAGGGACATAGAAATCTATCCCTCTAGGGACCTAGAAATCCCTCTAGGGACCTAGAAATCCCTCTAGGGACATAGAAATCCCTCTAGCGACATAGAAATCCCTCTAGGGACATAGAAATCTATCCCTCTAGGGACATAGAAATCCCTCTAGGGACCTAGAAATCCCTCTAGGGACATTGAAATCTATCCCTCTAGGGACCTAGAAATCCCTCTAGGGACATTGAAATCCCTCTAGGGACCTAGAAATCTCTCTAGGGACATAGAAATCCCTCTAGGGACCTAGAAATCCCTCTAGCGACATAGAAATCCCTCTAGCGACATAGAAATCCCTCTAGGGACATAGAAATCCCTCTAGGGACATAGAAATCCCTATAGGGACATAGAAATCCCTCTAGGGACATAGAAATCTATCCCTCTAGGGACATAGAAATCCCTCTAGGGACATAGAAATCCCTCTAGGGACATAGAAATCCCTCTAGGGACCTAGAAATCTATCCCTCTAGGGACCTAGAAATCCCTCTAGGGACATTGAAATCCCTCTAGGGACCTAGAAATTTCTCTAGTGACATAGAAATCCCTCTAGGGACCTAGAAATCCCTCTAGGGACCTAGAAATCCCTCTAGGGACATAGAAATCCCTCTAGCGACATAGAAATCCCTCTAGGGACATAGAAATCTATCCCTCTAGGGACATAGAAATCCCTCTAGGGACCTAGAAATCCCTCTAGGGACATTGAAATCTATCCCTCTAGGGACCTAGAAATCCCTCTAGGGACATTGAAATCCCTCTAGGGACCTAGAAATCTCTCTAGGGACATAGAAATCTCTCTAGGGACATAGAAATCCCTCTAGGGACATAGAAATCTATCCCTCTAGGGACCTAGAAATCCCTCTAGGGACCTAGAAATCCCTCTAGGGACCTAGAAATCCCTCTAGGGACCTAGTAATCCCTCTAGGGACCTAGAAATCCCTCTAGGGACATAGAAATCTCTCTCTCTAGGGACCTAGAAATCCCTCTAGGGACATAGAAATCCCTCTAGGGACATAGAAATCTATCCCTCTAGGGACATAGAAATCCCTCTAGGGACATAGAAATCCCTCTAGGGACATAGAAATCCCTCTAGGGACATAGAAATCCCTCTAGGGACATAGAAATCCCTCTAGGGACCTAGAAATCTATCCCTCTAGGGACCTAGAAATCCCTCTAGGGACATAGAAATCCCTCTAGGGACCTAGAAATCTATCCCTCTAGGGACCTAGAAATCCCTCTAGGGACATTGAAATCCCTCTAGGGACCTAGAAATCCCTCTAGGGACATTGAAATCCCTCTAGGGACCTAGAAATCTATCCCTCTAGGGACCTAGAAATCCCTCTAGGGATCTAGAAATCCCTCTAGGGACATAGAAATCCCTCTAGGGACATAGAAATCCCTCTAGGGACATAGAAATCTATCCCTCTAGGGACATAGAAATCCCTCTAGGGACCTAGAAATCCCTCTAGGGACCTAGAAATCCCTCTAGGGACATTGAAATCCCTCTAGGGACCTAGAAATCCCTCTAGGGACCTAGAAATCCCTCTAGGGACATAGAAATCCCTCTAGGGACCTAGAAATCTCTCTAGGGACATAGAAATCCCTCTAGGGACATAGAAATCTATCCCTCTAGGGACCTAGAAATCCCTCTAGGGACCTAGAAATCCCTCTAGGGACCTAGAAATCCCTCTAGGGACATAGAAATCTCTCTCTCTAGGGACCTAGAAATCCCTCTAGGGACATAGAAATCTCTCTCTCTAGGGACCTAGAAATCCCTCTAGGGACCTAGAAATCCCTCTAGCGACATAGAAATCTATCCCTCTAGGGACCTAGAAATCCCTCTAGGGACATAGAAATCCCTCTATGGACATAGAAATCCCTCTAGGGACATATAAATCTATCCCTCTAGGGACATAGAAATCCCTCTAGGGACCTAGAAATCCCTCTAGGGACATAGAAATCCCTCTAGGGACATAGAAATCCCTCTAGGGACATAGAAATCTATCCCTCTAGGGACCTAGAAATCCCTCTAGGGACCTAGAAATCCCTCTAGGGACATTGAAATCCCTCATGGGACCTAGAAATCCCTCTAGGGACCTAGAAATCCCTCTAGGGACATAGAAATCCCTCTAGGGACCTAGAAATCTCTCTAGGGACATAGAAATCCCTCTAGGGACATAGAAATCTATCCCTCTAGGGACCTAGAAATCCCTCTAGGGACCTAGAAATCCCTCTAGGGACCTAGAAATCCCTCTAGGGACATAGAAATCTCTCTCTCTAGGGACCTAGAAATCCCTCTAGGGACATAGAAATCTCTCTCTCTAGGGACCTAGAAATCCCTCTAGGGACCTAGAAATCCCTCTAGCGACATAGAAATCCCTCTAGCGACATAGAAATCCCTCTAGGGACATAGAAATCCCTCTAGGGACATAGAAATCCCTATAGGGACATAGAAATCCCTCTAGGGACATAGAAATCTATCCCTCTAGGGACATAGAAATCCCTCTAGGGACATAGAAATCCCTCTAGGGACATTGAAATCCCTCTAGGGACATAGAAATCCCTCTAGGGACCTAGAAATCTATCCCTCTAGGGACCTAGAAATCCCTCTAGGGACATTGAAATCCCTCTAGGGACCTAGAAATCTCTCTAGTGACATAGAAATCCCTCTAGGGACATAGAAATCTATCCCTCTAGGGACCTAGAAATCCCTCTAGGGACCTAGAAATCCCTCTAGGGACATAGAAATCCCTCTAGCGACATAGAAATCCCTCTAGGGACATAGAAATCTATCCCTCTAGGGACATAGAAATCCCTTCTAGGGACCTAGAAATCCCTCTAGGGACATAGAAATCTCTCTCTCTAGGGACCTAGAAATCCCTCTAGGGACATAGAAATCTCTCTCTCTAGGGACCTAGAAATCCCTCTAGGGACCTAGAAATCCCTCTAGCGACATAGAAATCCCTCTAGCGACATAGAAATCCCTCTAGGGACATAGAAATCCCTCTAGGGACATAGAAATCCCTATAGGGACATAGAAATCCCTCTAGGGACATAGAAATCAATCCCTCTAGGGACATAGAAATCCCTCTAGGGACATAGAAATCCCTCTAGGGACATTGAAATCCCTCTAGGGACATAGAAATCCCTCTAGGGACCTAGAAATCTATCCCTCTAGGGACCTAGAAATCCCTCTAGGGACATTGAAATCCCTCTAGGGACCTAGAAATCTCTCTAGTGACATAGAAATCCCTCTAGGGACATAGAAATCTATCCCTCTAGGGACCTAGAAATCCCTCTAGGGACCTAGAAATCCCTCTAGGGACATAGAAATCCCTCTAGCGACATAGAAATCCCTCTAGGGACATAGAAATCTATCCCTCTAGGGACATAGAAATCCCTCTAGGGACCTAGAAATCCCTCTAGGGACATTGAAATCTATCCCTCTAGGGACCTAGAAATCCCTCTAGGGACATTGAAATCCCTCTAGGGACCTAGAAATCTCTCTAGGGACATAGAAATCCCTCTAGGGACCTAGAAATCCCTCTAGCGACATAGAAATCCCTCTAGCGACATAGAAATCCCTCTAGGGACATAGAAATCCCTCTAGGGACATAGAAATCCCTATAGGGACATAGAAATCCCTCTAGGGACATAGAAATCTATCCCTCTAGGGACATAGAAATCCCTCTAGGGACATAGAAATCCCTCTAGGGACATAGAAATCCCTCTAGGGACCTAGAAATCTATCCCTCTAGGGACCTAGAAATCCCTCTAGGGACATTGAAATCCCTCTAGGGACCTAGAAATCTCTCTAGTGACATAGAAATCCCTCTAGGGACATAGAAATCTATCCCTCTAGGGACCTAGAAATCCCTCTAGGGACCTAGAAATCCCTCTAGGGACATAGAAATCCCTCTAGCGACATAGAAATCCCTCTAGGGACATAGAAATCTATCCCTCTAGGGACATAGAAATCCCTCTAGGGACCTAGAAATCCCTCTAGGGACATTGAAATCTATCCCTCTAGGGACCTAGAAATCCCTCTAGGGACATTGAAATCCCTCTAGGGACCTAGAAATCTCTCTAGGGACATAGAAATCTCTCTAGGGACATAGAAATCCCTCTAGGGACATAGAAATCTATCCCTCTAGGGACCTAGAAATCCCTCTAGGGACCTAGAAATCCCTCTAGGGACCTAGAAATCCCTCTAGGGACCTAGTAATCCCTCTAGGGACCTAGAAATCCCTCTAGGGACATAGAAATCTCTCTCTCTAGGGACCTAGAAATCCCTCTAGGGACATAGAAATCCCTCTAGGGACATAGAAATCTATCCCTCTAGGGACATAGAAATCCCTCTAGGGACATAGAAATCCCTCTAGGGACATAGAAATCCCTCTAGGGACATAGAAATCCCTCTAGGGACCTAGAAATCTATCCCTCTAGGGACCTAGAAATCCCTCTAGGGACATAGAAATCCCTCTAGGGACCTAGAAATCTATCCCTCTAGGGACCTAGAAATCCCTCTAGGGACATTGAAATCCCTCTAGGGACCTAGAAATCCCTCTAGGGACATTGAAATCCCTCTAGGGACCTAGAAATCTATCCCTCTAGGGACCTAGAAATCCCTCTAGGGACCTAGAAATCCCTCTAGGGACATAGAAATCCCTCTAGGGACATAGAAATCCCTCTAGGGACATAGAAATCTATCCCTCTAGGGACATAGAAATCCCTCTAGGGACCTAGAAATCCCTCTAGGGACCTAGAAATCCCTCTAGGGACATTGAAATCCCTCTAGGGACCTAGAAATCCCTCTAGGGACCTAGAAATCCCTCTAGGGACATAGAAATCCCTCTAGGGACCTAGAAATCTCTCTAGGGACATAGAAATCCCTCTAGGGACATAGAAATCTATCCCTCTAGGGACCTAGAAATCCCTCTAGGGACCTAGAAATCCCTCTAGGGACCTAGAAATCCCTCTAGGGACCTAGAAATCCCTCTAGGGACATAGAAATCTCTCTCTCTAGGGACCTAGAAATCCCTCTAGGGACATAGAAATCTCTCTCTCTAGGGACCTAGAAATCCCTCTAGGGACCTAGAAATCCCTCTAGCGACATAGAAATCTATCCCTCTAGGGACCTAGAAATCCCTCTAGGGACATAGAAATCCCTCTATGGACATAGAAATCCCTCTAGGGACATATAAATCTATCCCTCTAGGGACATAGAAATCCCTCTAGGGACCTAGAAATCCCTCTAGGGACATAGAAATCCCTCTAGGGACATAGAAATCCCTCTAGGGACATAGAAATCTATCCCTCTAGGGACATAGAAATCCCTCTAGGGACCTAGAAATCCCTCTAGGGACATAGAAATCTATCCCTCTAGGGACCTAGAAATCCCTCTAGGGACATAGAAATCCCTCTATGGACATAGAAATCCCTCTAGGGACATATAAATCTATCCCTCTAGGGACATAGAAATCCCTCTAGGGACCTAGAAATCCCTCTAGGGACATAGAAATCCCTCTAGGGACATAGAAATCCCTCTAGGGACATAGAAATCTATCCCTCTAGGGACATAGAAATCCCTCTAGGGACCTAGAAATCCCTCTAGGGACCTAGAAATCCCTCTAGGGACATTGAAATCCATCTAGGGACCTAGAAATCCCTCTAGGGACCTAGAAATCCCTCTAGGGACATCGAAATCCCTCTAGGGACCTAGAAATCTCTCTAGGGACATAGAAATCCCTCTAGGGACATAGAAATCTATCCCTCTAGGGACCTAGAAATCCCTCTAGGGACCTAGAAATCCCTCTAGGGACCTAGAAATCCCTCTAGGGACATAGAAATCTCTCTCTCTAGGGACCTAGAAATCCCTCTAGGGACATAGAAATCTCTCTCTCTAGGGACCTAGAAATCCCTCTAGGGACCTAGAAATCCCTCTAGCGACATAGAAATCCCTCTAGCGACATAGAAATCCCTCTAGGGACATAGAAATCCCTCTAGGGACATAGAAATCCCTATAGGGACATAGAAATCCCTCTAGGGAAATAGAAATCTATCCCTCTAGGGACATAGAAATCCCTCTAGGGACATAGAAATCCCTCTAGGGACATTGAAATCCCTCTAGGGACATAGAAATCCCTCTAGGGACCTAGAAATCTATCCCTCTAGGGACCTAGAAATCCCTCTAGGGACATTGAAATCCCTCTAGGGACCTAGAAATCTCTCTAGTGACATAGAAATCCCTCTAGGGACATAGAAATCTATCCCTCTAGGGACCTAGAAATCCCTCTAGGGACATAGAAATCCCTCTAGCGACATAGAAATCCCTCTAGGGACATAGAAATCTATCCCTCTAGGGACATAGAAATCCCTCTAGGGACCTAGAAATCCCTCTAGGGACATTGAAATCTATCCCTCTAGGGACCTAGAAATCCCTCTAGGGACATTGAAATCCCTCTAGGGACCTAGAAATCTCTCTAGGGACATAGAAATCTCTCTAGGGACATAGAAATCCCTCTAGGGACATAGAAATCCCTCTAGGGACATAGAAATCTATCCCTCTAGGGACCTAGAAATCCCTCTAGGGACCTAGAAATCCCTCTAGGGACCTAGAAATCCCTCTAGGGACCTAGAAATCCCTCTAGGGACCTAGAAATCCCTCTAGGGACATAGAAATCTCTCTCTCTAGGGACCTAGAAATCCCTCTAGGGACATAGAAATCCCTCTAGGGACATAGAAATCTATCCCTCTAGGGACATAGAAATCCCTCTAGGGACATAGAAATCCCTCTAGGGACATAGAAATCCCTCTAGGGACATAGAAATCCCTCTAGGGACCTAGAAATCTATCCCTCTAGGGACCTAGAAATCCCTCTAGGGACATTGAAATCCCTCTAGGGACCTAGAAATCCCTCTAGGGACATTGAAATCCCTCTAGGGACCTAGAAATCTATCCCTCTAGGGACCTAGAAATCCCTCTAGGGACATTGAAATCCCTCTAGGGACCTAGAAATCTATCCCTCTAGGGACCTAGAAATCCCTCTAGGGACATAGAAATCTCTCTCTCTAGGGACCTAGAAATCCCTCTAGGGACATAGAAATCTCTCTCTCTAGGGACCTAGAAATCCCTCTAGGGACCTAGAAATCCCTCTAGCGACATAGAAATCCCTCTAGCGACATAGAAATCCCTCTAGGGACATAGAAATCTATCGCTCTAGGGACATAGAAATCCCTCTAGGGACCTAGAAATCCCTCTAGGGACATAGAAATCTATCCCTCTAGGGACCTGGAAATCCCTCTAGGGACATAGAAATCCCTCTATGGACATAGAAATCCCTCTAGGGACATATAAATCTATCCCTCTAGGGACCTAGAAATCCCTCTAGGGACATAGAAATCCCTCTAGGGACATAGAAATCCCTCTAGGGACATAGAAATCTATCCCTCTAGGGACATAGAAATCCCTCTAGGGACTTAGAAATCCCTCTAGGGACCTAGAAATCCCTCTAGGGACATTGAAATCCCTCTAGGGACCTAGAAATCCCTCTAGGGACCTAGAAATCCCTCTAGGGACATAGAAATCCCTCTAGGGACCTAGAAATCTCTCTAGGGACATAGAAATCCCTCTAGGGACATAGAAATCTATCCCTCTAGGGACCTAGAAATCCCTCTAGGGACCTAGAAATCCCTCTAGGGACCTAGAAATCCCTCTAGGGACATAGAAATCTCTCTCTCTAGGGACCTAGAAATCCCTCTAGGGACCTAGAAATCCCTCTAGGGACCTAGAAATCCCTCTAGGGACATAGAAATCCCTCTAGGGACCTAGAAATCTCTCTAGGGACATAGAAATCCCTCTAGGGACATAGAAATCTATCCCTCTAGGGACCTAGAAATCCCTCTAGGGACCTAGAAATCCCTCTAGGGACATAGAAATCTCTCTCTCTAGGGACCTAGAAATCCCTCTAGGGACCTAGAAATCCCTCTAGCGACATAGAAATCCCTCTAGCGACATAGAAATCCCTCTAGGGACATAGAAATCCCTCTAGGGACATAGAAATCCCTATAGGGACATAGAAATCCCTCTAGGGACATAGAAATCTATCCCTCTAGGGACATAGAAATCCCTCTAGGGACATAGAAATCCCTCTAGGGACCTAGAAATCCCTCTAGGGACATAGAAATCCCTCTAGGGACCTAGAAATCTATCCCTCTAGGGACCTAGAAATCCCTCTAGGGACATTGAAATCCCTCTAGGGACCTAGAAATCTCTCTAGTGACATAGAAATCCCTCTAGGGACATAGAAATCTATCCCTCTAGGGACCTAGAAATCCCTCTAGGGACCTAGAAATCCCTCTAGGGACATAGAAATCCCTCTAGCGACATAGAAATCCCTCTAGGGACATAGAAATCTATCCCTCTAGGGACATAGAAATCCCTCTAGGGACCTAGAAATCCCTCTAGGGACATTGAAATCTATCCCTCTAGGGACCTAGAAATCCCTCTAGGGACATTGAAATCCCTCTAGGGACCTAGAAATCTCTCTAGGGACATAGAAATCCCTCTAGGGACCTAGAAATCTCTCTAGGGACATAGAAATCCCTCTAGGGACATAGAAATCTATCCCTCTAGGGACCTAGAAATCCCTCTAGGGACCTAGAAATCCCTCTAGGGACCTAGAAATCCCTCTAGGGACCTAGAAATCCCTCTAGGGACATAGAAATCTCTCTCTCTAGGGACCTAGAAATCCCTCTAGGGACATAGAAATCTCTCTCTCTAGGGACCTAGAAATCCCTCTAGGGACCTAGAAATCCCTCTAGCGACATAGAAATCTATCCCTCTAGGGACCTAGAAATCCCTCTAGGGACATAGAAATCCCTCTATGGACATAGAAATCCCTCTAGGGACATATAAATCTATCCCTCTAGGGACATAGAAATCCCTCTAGGGACCTAGAAATCCCTCTAGGGACATAGAAATCCCTCTAGGGACATAGAAATCCCTCTAGGGACATAGAAATCTATCCCTCTAGGGACATAGAAATCCCTCTAGGGACCTAGAAATCCCTCTAGGGACCTAGAAATCCCTCTAGGGACATTGAAATCCCTCTAGGGACCTAGAAATCCCTCTAGGGACCTAGAAATCCCTCTAGGGACATAGAAATCCCTCTAGGGACCTAGAAATCTCTCTAGGGACATAGAAATCCCTCTAGGGACATAGAAATCTATCCCTCTAGGGACCTAGAAATCCCTCTAGGGACCTAGAAATCCCTCTAGGGACCTAGAAATCCCTCTAGGGACATAGAAATCTCTCTCTCTAGGGACCTAGAAATCCCTCTAGGGACATAGAAATCTCTCTCTCTAGGGACCTAGAAATCCCTCTAGGGACCTAGAAATCCCTCTAGCGACATAGAAATCCCTCTAGCGACATAGAAATCCCTCTAGGGACATAGAAATCCCTCTAGGGACATAGAAATCCCTATAGGGACATAGAAATCCCTCTAGGGACATAGAAATCTATCCCTCTAGGGACATAGAAATCCCTCTAGGGACATAGAAATCCCTCTAGGGACATTGAAATCCCTCTAGGGACATAGAAATCCCTCTAGGGACCTAGAAATCTATCCCTCTAGGGACCTAGAAATCCCTCTAGGGACATTGAAATCCCTCTAGGGACCTAGAAATCTCTCTAGTGACATAGAAATCCCTCTAGGGACATAGAAATCTATCCCTCTAGGGACCTAGAAATCCCTCTAGGGACCTAGAAATCCCTCTAGGGACATAGAAATCCCTCTAGCGACATAGAAATCCCTCTAGGGACATAGAAATCTATCCCTCTAGGGACATAGAAATCCCTCTAGGGACCTAGAAATCCCTCTAGGGACATTGAAATCTATCCCTCTAGGGACCTAGAAATCCCTCTAGGGACATTGAAATCCCTCTAGGGACCTAGAAATCTCTCTAGGGACATAGAAATCCCTCTAGGGACCTAGAAATCCCTCTAGCGACATAGAAATCCCTCTAGCGACATAGAAATCCCTCTAGGGACATAGAAATCCCTCTAGGGACATAGAAATCCCTATAGGGACATAGAAATCCCTCTAGGGACATAGAAATCTATCCCTCTAGGGACATAGAAATCCCTCTAGGGACATAGAAATCCCTCTAGGGACATAGAAATCCCTCTAGGGACCTAGAAATCTATCCCTCTAGGGACCTAGAAATCCCTCTAGGGACATTGAAATCCCTCTAGGGACCTAGAAATCTCTCTAGTGACATAGAAATCCCTCTAGGGACATAGAAATCTATCCCTCTAGGGACCTAGAAATCCCTCTAGGGACCTAGAAATCCCTCTAGGGACATAGAAATCCCTCTAGCGACATAGAAATCCCTCTAGGGACATAGAAATCTATCCCTCTAGGGACATAGAAATCCCTCTAGGGACCTAGAAATCCCTCTAGGGACATTGAAATCTATCCCTCTAGGGACCTAGAAATCCCTCTAGGGACATTGAAATCCCTCTAGGGACCTAGAAATCTCTCTAGGGACATAGAAATCTCTCTAGGGACATAGAAATCCCTCTAGGGACATAGAAATCTATCCCTCTAGGGACCTAGAAATCCCTCTAGGGACCTAGAAATCCCTCTAGGGACCTAGAAATCCCTCTAGGGACCTAGTAATCCCTCTAGGGACCTAGAAATCCCTCTAGGGACATAGAAATCTCTCTCTCTAGGGACCTAGAAATCCCTCTAGGGACATAGAAATCCCTCTAGGGACATAGAAATCTATCCCTCTAGGGACATAGAAATCCCTCTAGGGACATAGAAATCCCTCTAGGGACATAGAAATCCCTCTAGGGACATAGAAATCCCTCTAGGGACCTAGAAATCTATCCCTCTAGGGACCTAGAAATCCCTCTAGGGACATAGAAATCCCTCTAGGGACCTAGAAATCTATCCCTCTAGGGACCTAGAAATCCCTCTAGGGACATTGAAATCCCTCTAGGGACCTAGAAATCCCTCTAGGGACATTGAAATCCCTCTAGGGACCTAGAAATCTATCCCTCTAGGGACCTAGAAATCCCTCTAGGGACCTAGAAATCCCTCTAGGGACATAGAAATCCCTCTAGGGACATAGAAATCCCTCTAGG
Organism: Troilus luridus; assembly: GCA_964056705.1. Lineage (NCBI taxonomy): Eukaryota > Metazoa > Arthropoda > Insecta > Hemiptera > Pentatomidae > Troilus > Troilus luridus. The sequence continues at coordinate 115,127 of CAXKTH010000250.1, forward strand.
GACATAGAAATCTATCCCTCTAGGGACATAGAAATCCCTCTAGGGACCTAGAAATCCCTCTAGGGACCTAGAAATCCCTCTAGGGACATTGAAATCCCTCTAGGGACCTAGAAATCCCTCTAGGGACCTAGAAATCCCTCTAGGGACATAGAAATCCCTCTAGGGACCTAGAAATCTCTCTAGGGACATAGAAATCCCTCTAGGGACATAGAAATCTATCCCTCTAGGGACCTAGAAATCCCTCTAGGGACCTAGAAATCCCTCTAGGGACCTAGAAATCCCTCTAGGGACCTAGAAATCCCTCTAGGGACATAGAAATCTCTCTCTCTAGGGACCTAGAAATCCCTCTAGGGACATAGAAATCTCTCTCTCTAGGGACCTAGAAATCCCTCTAGGGACCTAGAAATCCCTCTAGCGACATAGAAATCTATCCCTCTAGGGACCTAGAAATCCCTCTAGGGACATAGAAATCCCTCTATGGACATAGAAATCCCTCTAGGGACATATAAATCTATCCCTCTAGGGACATAGAAATCCCTCTAGGGACCTAGAAATCCCTCTAGGGACATAGAAATCCCTCTAGGGACATAGAAATCCCTCTAGGGACATAGAAATCTATCCCTCTAGGGACATAGAAATCCCTCTAGGGACCTAGAAATCCCTCTAGGGACCTAGAAATCCCTCTAGGGACCTAGAAATCCCTCTAGGGACATAGAAATCTCTCTCTCTAGGGACCTAGAAATCCCTCTAGGGACATAGAAATCTCTCTCTCTAGGGACCTAGAAATCCCTCTAGGGACCTAGAAATCCCTCTAGCGACATAGAAATCCCTCTAGCGACATAGAAATCCCTCTAGGGACATAGAAATCCCTCTAGGGACATAGAAATCCCTATAGGGACATAGAAATCCCTCTAGGGACATAGAAATCTATCCCTCTAGGGACATAGAAATCCCTCTAGGGACATAGAAATCCCTCTAGGGACATTGAAATCCCTCTAGGGACATAGAAATCCCTCTAGGGACCTAGAAATCTATCCCTCTAGGGACCTAGAAATCCCTCTAGGGACATTGAAATCCCTCTAGGGACCTAGAAATCTCTCTAGTGACATAGAAATCCCTCTAGGGACATAGAAATCTATCCCTCTAGGGACCTAGAAATCCCTCTAGGGACCTAGAAATCCCTCTAGGGACATAGAAATCCCTCTAGCGACATAGAAATCCCTCTAGGGACATAGAAATCTATCCCTCTAGGGACATAGAAATCCCTTCTAGGGACCTAGAAATCCCTCTAGGGACATAGAAATCTCTCTCTCTAGGGACCTAGAAATCCCTCTAGGGACATAGAAATCTCTCTCTCTAGGGACCTAGAAATCCCTCTAGGGACCTAGAAATCCCTCTAGCGACATAGAAATCCCTCTAGCGACATAGAAATCCCTCTAGGGACATAGAAATCCCTCTAGGGACATAGAAATCCCTATAGGGACATAGAAATCCCTCTAGGGACATAGAAATCTATCCCTCTAGGGACATAGAAATCCCTCTAGGGACATAGAAATCCCTCTAGGGACATTGAAATCCCTCTAGGGACATAGAAATCCCTCTAGGGACCTAGAAATCTATCCCTCTAGGGACCTAGAAATCCCTCTAGGGACATTGAAATCCCTCTAGGGACCTAGAAATCTCTCTAGTGACATAGAAATCCCTCTAGGGACATAGAAATCTATCCCTCTAGGGACCTAGAAATCCCTCTAGGGACCTAGAAATCCCTCTAGGGACATAGAAATCCCTCTAGCGACATAGAAATCCCTCTAGGGACATAGAAATCTATCCCTCTAGGGACATAGAAATCCCTCTAGGGACCTAGAAATCCCTCTAGGGACATTGAAATCTATCCCTCTAGGGACCTAGAAATCCCTCTAGGGACATTGAAATCCCTCTAGGGACCTAGAAATCTCTCTAGGGACATAGAAATCCCTCTAAGGACCTAGAAATCCCTCTAGCGACATAGAAATCCCTCTAGCGACATAGAAATCCCTCTAGGGACATAGAAATCCCTCTAGGGACATAGAAATCCCTATAGGGACATAGAAATCCCTCTAGGGACATAGAAATCTATCCCTCTAGGGACATAGAAATCCCTCTAGGGACATAGAAATCCCTCTAGGGACATAGAAATCCCTCTAGGGACCTAGAAATCTATCCCTCTAGGGACCTAGAAATCCCTCTAGGGACATTGAAATCCCTCTAGGGACCTAGAAATCTCTCTAGTGACATAGAAATCCCTCTAGGGACATAGAAATCTATCCCTCTAGGGACCTAGAAATCCCTCTAGGGACCTAGAAATCCCTCTAGGGACATAGAAATCCCTCTAGCGACATAGAAATCCCTCTAGGGACATAGAAATCTATCCCTCTAGGGACATAGAAATCCCTCTAGGGACCTAGAAATCCCTCTAGGGACATTGAAATCTATCCCTCTAGGGACCTAGAAATCCCTCTAGGGACATTGAAATCCCTCTAGGGACCTAGAAATCTCTCTAGGGACATAGAAATCTCTCTAGGGACATAGAAATCCCTCTAGGGACATAGAAATCTATCCCTCTAGGGACCTAGAAATCCCTCTAGGGACCTAGAAATCCCTCTAGGGACCTAGAAATCCCTCTAGGGACCTAGTAATCCCTCTAGGGACCTAGAAATCCCTCTAGGGACATAGAAATCTCTCTCTCTAGGGACCTAGAAATCCCTCTAGGGACATAGAAATCCCTCTAGGGACATAGAAATCTATCCCTCTAGGGACATAGAAATCCCTCTAGGGACATAGAAATCCCTCTAGGGACATAGAAATCCCTCTAGGGACATAGAAATCCCTCTAGGGACCTAGAAATCTATCCCTCTAGGGACCTAGAAATCCCTCTAGGGACATAGAAATCCCTCTAGGGACCTAGAAATCTATCCCTCTAGGGACCTAGAAATCCCTCTAGGGACATTGAAATCCCTCTAGGGACCTAGAAATCCCTCTAGGGACATTGAAATCCCTCTAGGGACCTAGAAATCTCTCTAGGGACATAGAAATCCCTCTAGGGACATAGAAATCTATCCCTCTAGGGACCTAGAAATCCCTCTAGGGACCTAGAAATCCCTCTAGGGACCTAGAAATCCCTCTAGGGACCTAGAAATCCCTCTAGGGACATAGAAATCTCTCTCTCTAGGGACCTAGAAATCCCTCTAGGGACATAGAAATCTCTCTCTCTAGGGACCTAGAAATCCCTCTAGGGACCTAGAAATCCCTCTAGCGACATAGAAATCTATCCCTCTAGGGACCTAGAAATCCCTCTAGGGACATAGAAATCCCTCTATGGACATAGAAATCCCTCTAGGGACATATAAATCTATCCCTCTAGGGACATAGAAATCCCTCTAGGGACCTAGAAATCCCTCTAGGGACATAGAAATCCCTCTAGGGACATAGAAATCCCTCTAGGGACATAGAAATCTATCCCTCTAGGGACATAGAAATCCCTCTAGGGACCTAGAAATCCCTCTAGGGACCTAGAAATCCCTCTAGGGACATTGAAATCCCTCTAGGGACCTAGACATCCCTCTAGGGACCTAGAAATCCCTCTAGGGACCTAGAAATCCCTCTAGGGACATAGAAATCCCTCTAGGGACCTAGAAATCTCTCTAGGGACATAGAAATCCCTCTAGGGACATAGAAATCTATCCCTCTAGGGACCTAGAAATCCCTCTAGGGACCTAGAAATCCCTCTAGGGACATAGAAATCTCTCTCTCTAGGGACCTAGAAATCCCTCTAGGGACATAGAAATCTCTCTCTCTAGGGACCTAGAAATCCCTCTAGGGACCTAGAAATCCCTCTAGCGACATAGAAATCCCTCTAGCGACATAGAAATCCCTCTAGGGACATAGAAATCCCTCTAGGGACATAGAAATCCCTATAGGGACATAGAAATCCCTCTAGGGACATAGAAATCTATCCCTCTAGGGACATAGAAATCCCTCTAGGGACATAGAAATCCCTCTAGGGACATTGAAATCCCTCTAGGGACATAGAAATCCCTCTAGGGACCTAGAAATCTATCCCTCTAGGGACCTAGAAATCCCTCTAGGGACATTGAAATCCCTCTAGGGACCTAGAAATCTCTCTAGTGACATAGAAATCCCTCTAGGGACATAGAAATCTATCCCTCTAGGGACCTAGAAATCCCTCTAGGGACCTAGAAATCCCTCTAGGGACATAGAAATCCCTCTAGCGACATAGAAATCCCTCTAGGGACATAGAAATCTATCCCTCTAGGGACATAGAAATCCCTCTAGGGACCTAGAAATCCCTCTAGGGACATTGAAATCTATCCCTCTAGGGACCTAGAAATCCCTCTAGGGACATTGAAATCCCTCTAGGGACCTAGAAATCTCTCTAGGGACATAGAAATCTCTCTAGGGACATAGGAATCCCTCTAGGGACATAGAAATCTATCCCTCTAGGGACCTAGAAATCCCTCTAGGGACCTAGAAATCCCTCTAGGGACCTAGAAATCCCTCTAGGGACCTAGAAATCCCTCTAGGGACCTAGAAATCCCTCTAGGGACCTAGAAATCCCTCTAGGGACCTAGAAATCCCTCTAGGGACATAGAAATCTCTCTCTCTAGGGACCTAGAAATCAATCTAGGGACCTAGAAATCCCTCTAGGGACCTAGAAATCTCTCTAGGGACATAGAAATCCCTCTAGGGACATAGAAATCTATCCCTCTAGGGACCTAGAAATCCCTCTAGGGACCTAGAAATCCCTCTAGGGACCTAGAAATCCCTCTAGGGACATAGAAATCTCTCCCTCTAGGGACCTAGAAATCCCTCTAGGG
>CAXKTH010000251.1:2500-10000 GCA_964056705.1 Troilus luridus
CATCTCAACGCCATACTCGTCACACCAAGCTTCCTGAGTTCATTGGCAGACTTAAGAGACCAAAGCCCCTTCCACGATATCGTGACAGGAACAACTTGAATTCTGTCAACCGGTACATCGGCCAAGGCCGACACCGCCTCCAAGATCCAGCGCCGACCATATCTGATGAGTTTGACGCTCCCCGCAGCATCTCGATCAACTTTGCAGTTGACAATCTGGACATCGAGGACTGAAGCCGCGTTGTTCGTGGCCGCTATCAGATCCGGTCTCCTACGGGTTTCACCTCGTGCAATCGTAGTCTCTTTGAAGACTCGGTGCCCGCTGCGCTCTAAGCTATCAGCCAAAAGCTTAACCACCGCATGGTGCCTCAACGTTCTGCCGCCACGAGACCTCGGACACCTCTGGATGACATGAGCCGCCGTCTCCGCCTCTTCACAACCCTGTCGACAAAAAGTAAAATTAAATAAACGTCTATTACCTCTAGTAAGTCTTATCCTAGTGGGGAGAGCCCCAAAAAACAATTGCAAAAATCTAATATATTCTCCGCCAGGCAGTTCCGACGAGTCAGCATAAATCCACTTGGTCGCCTCTCTCACCTCCTCAGCACCTCTAAGGTCAATCCCATCCACAGATGAGACCAACTCCTCAAGCTCAGCTCGTCCCGGGTGACCAGGTAGGACCCCCCTAGGGTAGGCCCTACCCAGCCCACCCGCCGCTCCCACAGGGAAGCCCACCGCATTCAGATCGTCCTTGACTCCAGCAAACCTGGACTCCCTCCAGAAAGGGACTGTCGTTACAAGTCTCGGTATCCCAAGACCTCCGCATCGAACAGGAGCATGAAAAAAGGCACATTTCAAGTCCATCGGAAGATGCAGCCACCTTCTCAGCGCCGCCCTAATCATAACATCCATCCCCGCCAACACCTTCCTTGGGGTACTTCCCAACACCAATCCATGAAAATAACCAGGCAACAGAAAGTCTCTCAGCAAAGTATACTTCTGTTGCGGTTTCAGCGGGGCCCTCGAGATCTTCAGAAGTCCATCAGGCAGATCAGTTTCCGCAAAACTCGCTCCTCGAGAACCAAACGGGACACCTAGATAATCCCATCGTCCCTCCAGTGCAATCTGCCTCAGCGGATGCTCACACACCACAAGTCGCTCAACCTCGTCCACCTTCATCACCTTCCTCTTGCCAGAGGCCACCAACGTAAGCGCACAACACTTCTCCGGATTCAGCCTAAGCCCACATTGCTCCAACCTCGTCTCCACCAGCTCCAGCAATCTACTCATCCCATACCAAGTAGACGATGTCAAAACTAGATCGTCTGCATACGCCAACACAGACACTTTCGCCTCACCAAGAGAAAAACCAATATTAGAAGGAACACCAGCAATAACCTGATCCATAACCATGTTAAACAAAATAGGGGACAAAGGGTCACCCTGCCTAACGCCTCTAGCCGGTCTCATCTCCTCTGCAGCCACCCCGTCCAGAACAATAGCCGATGACGCCCCCGCATACATCGCTCGAACATATTCCCTGAACTCCACCTGCACTCCACGAGCAGCCAAGATCGTATGAATAGCGTGATGACTCACGCTATCAAACGCCTTCCTTACATCGAGAATCGCCATACACAATGATCTGTTCTTCCTCCAAGCCGTACGCAGCACTCCATCCAGAAGGAAAACATTATGGGCCAGCCCATCAGATCCCCGAAGGAATCCCCTCTGCTGAGGAGCCAACGTGATCAGCCTCTCCAACCGCATCGCCAAGATCTTGTTGAGATGTCGGACCACCACAGAACACACCGCAATAGGCCTAAAGTCACCAGGACCCGCCGGTTGAACAACCTTAGGAATCATAGTGACTCTCGCACCCAGCAGACTCGGAGGCAGCGCTCCCCTAAACAGAAACAAATTCAACACCAACGCTCTGACCTTCAAGGGAACCGCCGCCCAAGCGGAAGGCAGCACCCCATCCATCCCTGGAGCCGAATCCCTCCCGGGAGACAACCTCGCCACCTCCTCATCACTCACCGGAGTCCAAATGTTGATCAGTGGAGACACCACAACACCTCCCACCGCAACGTCCCCCCAGGGACGGGACGGCTCCTCCACTATAGGCGCCCAATACCCTCTCATCTCCCCAAGATCATAGCGATGACCTCCCCTTTCGTCCCTCAGTATGTCATGAGCCGCCGCCCTCCTATCCCTAGCCCAAAGCTGCTGGATCCGAGCATATTCCCTAACCCGCTCCCGCCTAAGAGGACCCGCCCTCCAAGGAGGAGGGACGGGGCCACCACCAGCACCTCGCGCCCCACCAACAATCTCGCGCCTAGGTCCCGCCAGAAGGCGAGAGACAGTCGAGGCCACTCTGTCCCCCACATCCACCCCATCAAGTGCCTCACAAGCAAGGTCGACAACCTCCCTCGTAAGGGGTGCCGCCGGTCCTCGCTGCAACTCCACAATCAAATCCCTGATCACCCCTTCCAGCTCAGCCCTACAACCAAACTCACCCACCTGGCCACCCAACACACGCTCCTCCACACCCCTCCCGGCTTCCTGCATCTCCCGAAGAATAGCTCTATACAGAACCTTCGCCCTAGCCCCCTTCACCGCATCACTAGTACGTCGGTCCGTATGTACCACCAGCGCATCATTGATATTCCAGTGCCACCCCATCCGTCTGAGGTTACACTCAGCTCCTGCCAAACAAGTCAACTCCTCGTAACTCCAACGCCTATTCCTCCTCTCCACATCAATTTCCCTGTTAAAAGCCTCTGCATGCGCCCTTTTCCTGTGCAAACCAAGTCCCGACCGAGTAGTAAATCGCCTATTACAGTCGACACAAACAATCCCCAGCTCCTCATCCATAGTTGGTAAGAGAAACCCACCTCGTATAAGCCGCTCGATACGCCGGACAGTCAGCACTCATCAAATCATGCTCACACGGCTTATTAACCGCCTTACACGCCGGACAAGTCGGCCCAACACGATCCCTCAAGGACGGACAGTCACAACGCTTGTGCCCAGTCTCCCCACAATAGGTACAGACAATAGTCCCCTCAGGCAGCAGGCAACCCCTCCTCGCCACATGACCATATCTGTGACAACGAAAGCATCGATTCACCCCCACATAATCCGCTACCCTACAGGAGTCCCAATCAATGAACACCCTCCCTCTGGTCAACAAATAGTTACGTACCTCCGGAGTTACCGAAAGTACTACGTTCACCGTTCCTCCCTCAAGAGCCCTTCGTCCAGTCCGATGCGAAACACTTACATCATTAGCCGTAAACGGCACCGCCTCGCCAAAGTTCTGCTTCCTAAGTCGATCCACCACCTCCTCATCCTTCAGAAGCGCCGACACGCTATACACAATAAGCTTCGGCCTATTCCCACCCATAGGCTTCGCCAAAAGTCCAGCCTCCGCCAAGACCGGATCGGTCATCACCTTCTCCAAAGTTTCCTTATCGGGAACCGAGATCTCCAACCTATCCCTTCGTCGCCTAACACCCGCTAATCTCCATCCGCTTTCACCCGGATCAATCTTATCCTTCATACGCGCCTTAATCTCCTCCGCCGTAGTACAACCACTCCCTTCCCTGGCAGTAATAACCGCTAAGAACCCCTGTTGCCTCTCGTCCCTCATCACACCACGCCCCCCCGGAATCGGGGGTGGAGGCCCAGGAAACTCCCTCGGTGCCGCCACCCTCGACGCCCATGTGTCACCCGGCTCCGGGGCCCCAGCCCTCAAAGCTTCACTAGCACCCTCGATAGCCCCTTTAGCCTCACCCAGTTCCGTCGCTATAACCGTCCGTAAGTCTTGTCTCTGTCTGTTGATCACCTCTTCCACATGATCCGCCTTCGACACTACAACGTCCATCAGCCCATCCACCTTACCCGAAACCCCCGTGAACTTCTGATCCAACTTAGACTTGATTCCCTCTGAATTCTTTTCAACCGCCTTTACTATATTTTTGTTCCCCACCTCCGTATGGCTACCAAAAGTATCAAGCATACTCGCCATCCTATCCAACATCTCCTCTTTTAGTCTGTCCATCTTACGGTTAGTCTCGGTCATAAGTTCGTCCTTCATCCTCTCCATCGTCATGTCAAATTGTCCCTCCATGTGCTCGAACCTCGCCTCCACCTTGCCGAGGTTCTCACGCGCCGTCAACATGTTCTCGATAAAGACCTGATAGGCCAATATCATGTCCTGCACCATCACCCCCATACGATGGAAACGGGCCCTCACCCACTTATAATTCTTCTCCGACATATTCTTCCGATCCCCACAGTACGCCGCCACCTCCTCCTCTATAACCACCCCCTGTTTCAACAATTCCCTCACCTTCACAGGGACCCTTTGGTCCCCCGCCCAACCTTCATCACCTACCTGCGGAGAACTCCGCACTCTCTTAAGCGGACGCACTGGGGTATCAAAAATGGAAGTTCCCACTCCTTCCAACACCACTTCACCCACACTCAACACCCGACGCCTCTCCAGAGGCGTCCTCTGCTCCTTAGGTTCTTCACCAGTAACAATTTGGTCCTGACGCGCCTGGCTATCCACGCGTTCAGGGCAGGTCGCTTGACCCGATGCCTCCCCCTGCAAGGAGCTCATCCGGGGATCTTCGGTTCCGTCCGAATATACTTCATCTTTCTGGCTTTTCTCCATAATGTTTTTTCATTAGTTTGGAATGTCCGTGTCCAGGCCATGTCATACCATAAGAGTCCATTATATCATGTTATGCCGAATCCAAATCAGTTCCTGAAACAAAAGCAGAAAGTTATACCAAAGAACACAAGAAAAACCCAAACACCCAGAGGGTAATTTGAGAGCTGCTTGCAGCCCGAAGGCTGGGCGATGGGGTCGCTACATCCCTACGCCCTAGGCTTAGCCTTCTCCGTTAGTCACCACCATTCGGAGTCCGACATGGCGGTGTCCGCCCCGCACGTGTACCCTAAGGCACGGACGTGGAGATAGGCACTTGGATTCTGGGGGTCTCCCCCCTCACTTATGTGAGGTTGGGCCCCAGCCTCCTTTGCGGGGCAAACTGGGCTACCTTAAGAGAGTCATAGTTACTCCCGCCGTTTACCCGCGCTTGCTTGAATTTCTTCACGTTGACATTCAGAGCACTGGGCAGAAATCACATTGCGTCATCACCCCTTGGGGCCATCGCAATGCTTTGTTTTAATTAGACAGTCGGATTCCCCTGGTCCGTGCCAGTTCTAAGTTGATCGTTCTATGGCGGCCGAAGAGCCTGCCGGCCCGTCCTCCGCGCGGAAGCACGGCAACTAGACAGCCGGAGGCTCGCAGCAAGGAAGATCCGTGGGTGGCCAAGGCACGGGACCGAGCTAGGGTCCGGGCGTAGAACGCCTTTCACCTCGCCCAGGCCCGGCACGTTGGCACCGCTCCACTTCCCGACCAAGCCCGGCGCGCCACGATCCTCAGAGCCAATCCTTATCCCGAAGTTACAGATCGGGTTTGCCGACTTCCCTTACCTACATTATTCTATCGACTAGAGGCTATTCACCTTGGAGACCTGCTGCGGATATGGGTACGAGCCGGCGCGGTGTTCCCCGTGGCCCTCGCCCGGATTTTCAAGGTCCGAGGGGAAGATCCGGACACCGCCGTAAGTGCGGTGCTCTTCGCGTTCCAAACCCTATCTCCCTCCTAGAGGCTTCCAGGGAACTCGAACGCTTATAGAGAAGAGACAACTCTCCCCGGACCTCCCTACGGCTTCTCCGGGTCATTTCGGGTCACCCCGACGAGTCCTCTGGTGAGGGCCCGAATTGGAGCGGTTCCGCTGCCGGGTTCCGGAATAGGAACCGGATTCCCTTTCGCCCAAACGGTGCCTGCACAACAGCGCGCTACGGCGTAGCCGCGGTATATTACAACCGCAGTACGCCGAATGCGACATGTTTAACAATAACGGCAACCATTCTCTTCGGATTTCTCCTAGGGCTTAGGATCGACTGACTCTTGTGCAACAGCTGTTCACAAGAAACCCTTCTCCACATCAGTCCTCCAGGGCCTCGCTGGAGTATTTGCTACTACCACCAAGATCTGCACCGGCGGCGGCTCCAGGCGGGCTCGCGCCCGGACCCTTCCGCGCACACCGCCGCGACCCTCTTACTCGTCAAGGCTTAACGGCGACTCCCCGTGAGGGGCGGCCCGATTTGCCGTTGACGGCAGAGTATAGGCACGACGCTACAGCGCCATCCATTTTCAGGGCTAGTTGCTTCGGCAGGTGAGTTGTTACACACTCCTTAGCGGATTCCGACTTCCATGGCCACCGTCCTGCTGTCTTAAGCAACCAACGCCTTTCATGGTTTCACGTGAGCGTCGAATCAGGCGCCTTAACTCTGCGTTTGGTTCATCCCACAGCGCCAGTTCTGCTTACCAAAATTGGCCCACTTGGCATCTCTGATCCGAGTCCCGCGGCTTCACTTTTAAGCAAGCCGGGGCTCTCATCTATTGGGAGTTTGAGAATAGGTTGAAGTCGTTTCGACCCCATCACCTCTAATCATTCGCTCTACCGGATGAGACTCGTCTCTTCCCGAGAGCCAGCTATCCTGAGGGAAACTTCAGAGGGAACCAGCTACTAGATGGTTCGATTGGTCTTTCGCCCCTATACCCAGCTCAGACGATCGATTTGCACGTCAGAATCGCTTCGGACCTCCACCAGGGTTTCCCCTGGCTTCGTCCTGGCCAGGCATAGTTCACCATCTTTCGGGTACCAGCGTGTGCGCTCCTGGTGCGTCTCCACTCGTGATGAGAACGAGACGCCCCGGGAGTGCGGGGCTCCGACGAGTGATCGTACGGCGGCCCATCCTCCCAACGGGATGCGCTCCTAAAGGAGACACCCCTGACACTTTCATTGCGCCTTTAGGTTTTACACCCAATGACTCGCGCACACGCTAGACTCCTTGGTCCGTGTTTCAAGACGGGTCGGATAAGTTCCCGAATCTGAAGCGCCGCCGACTGGCGGACTGGGCCATGCCGGAGTGCTCACCCGCCAGGGGCCCGAGCGCCTAGCCGGGCGTGTCCGTTAAGGCACCCCCTGGTAAACGCCCGGTCTTGCGGGGAGACGGCGGCGCTCGCTAGTGGAGCGGCCCAGCGCCGTAGTCTTTCGATACCGCCCGGAACGACGGCCACGGTGCCGGAGAGCTGTCACTTGACCGCCACAAAAGTGGAGGCCCCGAGCCAGACAATCTTCCAGACCTTAGACCGCCGCAGAGCGGGTCGCGACGTCCTACTGAGGGAGAAGTGCGGTCCCCCGCGGGTACACGACCCCGTGGAGGGCGGCCCACCCACCGCCACGGACAAGCCGGACGGGGCGAAAGGCCATCCCCCCTGTCGGGGTGCGGACCCGGCGAGAAGACGTGAATCTCCCGTTTCGGGGCTTCGGGTCTTTTCCGTTTACCCCTGAGCGGTTTCACGTACTCTTGAACTCTCTCTTCAAAGTTCTTTTCAACTTTCCCTCACGGT
>CAXKTH010000251.1:20000-32500 GCA_964056705.1 Troilus luridus
AAGGTCAATCCCATCCACAGATGAGACCAACTCCTCAAGCTCAGCTCGTCCCGGGTGACCAGGTAGGACCCCCCTAGGGTAGGCCCTACCCAGCCCACCCGCCGCTCCCACAGGGAAGCCCACCGCATTCAGATCGTCCTTGACTCCAGCAAACCTGGACTCCCTCCAGAAAGGGACTGTCGTTACAAGTCTCGGTATCCCAAGACCTCCGCATCGAACAGGAGCATGAAAAAAGGCACATTTCAAGTCCATCGGAAGATGCAGCCACCTTCTCAGCGCCGCCCTAATCATAACATCCATCCCCGCCAACACCTTCCTTGGGGTACTTCCCAACACCAATCCATGAAAGTAACCAGGCAACAGAAAGTCTCTCAGCAAAGTATACTTCTGTTGCGGTTTCAGCGGGGCCCTCGAGATCTTCAGAAGTCCATCAGGCAGATCAGTTTCCGCAAAACTCGCTCCTCGAGAACCAAACGGGACACCTAGATAATCCCATCGTCCCTCCAGTGCAATCTGCCTCAGCGGATGCTCACACACCACAAGTCGCTCAACCTCGTCCACCTTCATCACCTTCCTCTTGCCAGAGGCCACCAACGTAAGCGCACAACACTTCTCCGGATTCAGCCTAAGCCCACATTGCTCCAACCTCGTCTCCACCAGCTCCAGCAATCTACTCATCCCATACCAAGTAGACGATGTCAAAACTAGATCGTCTGCATACGCCAACACAGACACTTTCGCCTCACCAAGAGAAAAACCAATATTAGAAGGAACACCAGCAATGACCTGATCCATAACCATGTTAAACAAAATAGGGGACAAAGGGTCACCCTGCCTAACGCCTCTAGCCGGTCTCATCTCCTCTGCAGCCACCCCGTCCAGAACAATAGCCGATGACGCCCCCGCATACATCGCTCGAACATATTCCCTGAACTCCACCTGCACTCCACGAGCAGCCAAGATCGTATGAATAGCGTGATGACTCACGCTATCAAACGCCTTCCTTACATCGAGAATCGCCATACACAATGATCTGTTCTTCCTCCAAGCCGTACGCAGCACTCCATCCAGAAGGAAAACATTATGGGCCAGCCCATCAGATCCCCGAAGGAATCCCCTCTGCTGAGGAGCCAACGTGATCAGCCTCTCCAACCGCATCGCCAAGATCTTGTTGAGATGTCGGACCACCACAGAACACACCGCAATAGGCCTAAAGTCACCAGGACCCGCCGGTTGAACAACCTTAGGAATCATAGTGACTCTCGCACCCAGCAGACTCGGAGGCAGCGCTCCCCTAAACAGAAACAAATTCAACACCAACGCTCTGACCTTCAAGGGAACCGCCGCCCAAGCGGAAGGCAGCACCCCATCCATCCCTGGAGCCGAATCCCTCCCGGGAGACAACCTCGCCACCTCCTCATCACTCACCGGAGTCCAAATGTTGATCAGTGGAGACACCACAACACCTCCCACCGCAACGTCCCCCCAGGGACGGGACGGCTCCTCCACTATAGGCGCCCAATACCCTCTCATCTCCCCAAGATCATAGCGATAACCTCCCCTTTCGTCCCTCAGTATGTCATGAGCCGCCGCCCTCCTATCCCTAGCCCAAAGCTGCTGGATCCGAGCATATTCCCTAACCCGCTCCCGCCTAAGAGGACCCGCCCTCCAAGGAGGAGGGACGGGGCCACCACCAGCACCTCGCGCCCCACCAACAATCTCGCGCCTAGGTCCCGCCAGAAGGCGAGAGACAGTCGAGGCCACTCTGTCCCCCACATCCACCCCATCAAGTGCCTCACAAGCAAGGTCGACAACCTCCCTCGTAAGGGGTGCCGCCGGTCCTCGCTGCAACTCCACAATCAAATCCCTGATCACCCCTTCCAGCTCAGCCCTACAACCAAACTCACCCACCTGGCCACCCAACACACGCTCCTCCACACCCCTCCCGGCTTCCTGCATCTCCCGAAGAATAGCTCTATACAGAACCTTCGCCCTAGCCCCCTTCACCGCATCACTAGTACGTCGGTCCGTATGTACCACCAGCGCATCATTGATATTCCCGTGCCACCCCATCCGTCTGAGGTTACACTCAGCTCCTGCCAAACAAGTCAACTCCTCGTAACTCCAACGCCTATTCCTCCTCTCCACATCAATTTCCCTGTTAAAAGCCTCTGCATGCGCCCTTTTCCTGTGCAAACCAAGTCCCGACCGAGTAGTAAATCGCCTATTACAGTCAACACAAACAATCCCCAGCTCCTCATCCATAGTTGGTAAGAGAAACCCACCTCGTGTAAGCCGCTCGATACGCCGGACAGTCAGCACTCATCAAATCATGCTCACACGGCTTATTAACCGCCTTACACGCCGGACAAGTCGGCCCAACACGATCCCTCAAGGACGGACAGTCACAACGCTTGTGCCCAGTCTCCCCACAATAGGTACAGACAATAGTCCCCTCAGGCAGCAGGCAACCCCTCCTCGCCACATGACCATATCTGTGACAACGAAAGCATCGATTCACCCCCACATAATCCGCTACCCTACAGGAGTCCCAATCAATGAACACCCTCCCTCTGGTCAACAAATAGTTACGTACCTCCGGAGTTACCGAAAGTACTACGTTCACCGTTCCTCCCTCAAGAGCCCTTCGTCCAGTCCGATGCGAAACACTTACATCATTAGCCGTAAACGGCACCGCCTCGCCAAAGTTCTGCTTCCTAAGTCGATCCACCACCTCCTCATCCTTCAGAAGCGCCGACACGCTATACACAATAAGCTTCGGCCTATTCCCACCCATAGGCTTCGCCAAAAGTCCAGCCTCCGCCAAGACCGGATCGGTCATCACCTTCTCCAAAGTTTCCTTATCGGGAACCGAGATCTCCAACCTATCCCTTCGTCGCCTAACACCCGCTAATCTCCATCCGCTTTCACCCGGATCAATCTTATCCTTCATACGCGCCTTAATCTCATCCGCCGTAGTACAACCACTCCCTTCCCTGGCAGTAATAACCGCTAAGAACCCCTGTTGCCTCTCGTCCCTCATCACACCACGCCCCCCCGGAATCGGGGGTGGAGGCCCAGGAAACTCCCTCGGTGCCGCCACCCTCGACGCCCATGTGTCACCCGGCTCCGGGGCCCCAGCCCTCAAAGCTTCACTAGCACCCTCGATAGCCCCTTTAGCCTCACCCAGTTCCGTCGCTATAACCGTCCGTAAGTCTTGTCTCTGTCTGTTGATCACCTCTTCCACATGATCCGCCTTCGACACTACAACGTCCATCAGCCCATCCACCTTACCCGAAACCCCCGTGAACTTCTGATCCAACTTAGACTTGATTCCCTCTGAATTCTTTTCAACCGCCTTTACTATATTTTTGTTCCCCACCTCCGTATGGCTACCAAAAGTATCAAGCATACTCGCCATCCTATCCAACATCTCCTCTTTTAGTCTGTCCATCTTACGGTTAGTCTCGGTCATAAGTTCGTCCTTCATCCTCTCCATCGTCATGTCAAATTGTCCCTCCATGTGCTCGAACCTCGCCTCCACCTTGCCGAGGTTCTCACGCGCCGTCAACATGTTCTCGATAAAGACCTGATAGGCCAATATCATGTCCTGCACCATCACCCCCATACGATGGAAACGGGCCCTCACCCACTTAAAATTCTTCTCCGACATATTCTTCCGATCCCCACAGTACGCCGCCACCTCCTCCTCTATAACCACCCCCTGTTTCAACAATTCCCTCACCTTCACAGGGACCATTTGGTCCCCCGCCCAACCTTCATCACCTACCTGCGGAGAACTCCGCACTCTCTTAAGCGGACGCACTGGGGTATCAAAAATGGAAGTTCCCACTCCTTCCAACACCACTTCACCCACACTCAACACCCGACGCCTCTCCAGAGGCGTCCTCTGCTCCTTAGGTTCTTCACCAGTAATAATTAGGTCCTGACGCGCCTGGCTATCCACGCGTTCAGGGCAGGTCGCTTGACCCGATGCCTCCCCCTGCAAGGAGCTCATCCGGGGATCTTCGGTTCCGTCCGAAAATACTTCCTCTTTCTGGCTTTTTTCCATAATGTTTTTTCATTAGTTTGGAATGTCCGTGTCCAGGCCATGTCATACCATAAAAGTCCATTATATCATGTTATGCCGAATCCAAAACAGTTCCTGAAACAAAAGCAGAAAGTTATACCAAAGAACACAAGAAAAACCCAAACACCCAGAGGGTAATTTGAGAGCTGCTTGCAGCCCGAAGGCTGGGCGATGGGGTCGCTACATCCCTACGCCAAAAAAGCCTTCTCCGTTAGTCACCACCATTCGGAGTCCGACATGGCGGTGTCCACCCCGCACGTGTACCCTAAGGCACGGACGTGGAGATAGGCACTTGGATTCTGGGGGTCTCCCCCCTCACCTCATCATAGTCACTCCCGCCGTTTACCCGCGCTTGCTTGAATTTCTTCACGTTGACATTCAGAGCACTGGGCAGAAATCACATTGCGTCATCACCCCTTGGGGCCATCGCAATGCTTTGTTTTAATTAGACAGTCGGATTCCCCTGGTCCGTGCCAGTTCTAAGTTGATCGTTCTATGGCGGCCGAAGAGCCTGCCGGCCCGTCCTCCGCGCGGAAGCACGGCAACTAGACAGCCGGAGGCTCGCAGCAAGGAAGATCCGTGGGTGGCCAAGGCACGGGACCGAGCTAGGGTCCGGGCGTAGAACGCCTTTCACCTCGCCCAGGCCCGGCACGTTGGCACCGCTCCACTTCCCGACCAAGCCCGGCGCGCCACGATCCTCAGAGCCAATCCTTATCCCGAAGTTACAGATCGGGTTTGCCGACTTCCCTTACCTACATTATTCTATCGACTAGAGGCTATTCACCTTGGAGACCTGCTGCGGATATGGGTACGAGCCGGCGCGGTGTTCCCCGTGGCCCTCGCCCGGATTTTCAAGGTCCGAGGGGAAGATCCGGACACCGCCGTAAGTGCGGTGCTCTTCGCGTTCCAAACCCTATCTCCCTCCTAGAGGCTTCCAGGGAACTCGAACGCTTATAGAGAAGAGACAACTCTCCCCGGACCTCCCTACGGCTTCTCCGGGTCATTTCGGGTCACCCCGACGAGTCCTCTGGTGAGGGCCCGAATTGGAGCGGTTCCGCTGCCGGGTTCCGGAATAGGAACCGGATTCCCTTTCGCCCAAACGGTGCCTGCACAACAGCGCGCTACGGCGTAGCCGCGGTATATTACAACCGCAGTACGCCGAATGCGACATGTTTAACAATAACGGCAACCATTCTCTTCGGATTTCTCCTAGGGCTTAGGATCGACTGACTCTTGTGCAACAGCTGTTCACAAGAAACCCTTCTCCACATCAGTCCTCCAGGGCCTCGCTGGAGTATTTGCTACTACCACCAAGATCTGCACCGGCGGCGGCTCCAGGCGGGCTCGCGCCCGGACCCTTCCGCGCACACCGCCGCGACCCTCTTACTCGTCAAGGCTTAACGGCGACTCCCCGTGAGGGGCGGCCCGATTTGCCGTTGACGGCAGAGTATAGGCACGACGCTACAGCGCCATCCATTTTCAGGGCTAGTTGCTTCGGCAGGTGAGTTGTTACACACTCCTTAGCGGATTCCGACTTCCATGGCCACCGTCCTGCTGTCTTAAGCAACCAACGCCTTTCATGGTTTCACGTGAGCGTCGAATCAGGCGCCTTAACTCTGCGTTTGGTTCATCCCACAGCGCCAGTTCTGCTTACCAAAATTGGCCCACTTGGCATCTCTGATCCGAGTCCCGCGGCTTCACTTTTAAGCAAGCCGGGGCTCTCATCTATTGGGAGTTTGAGAATAGGTTGAAGTCGTTTCGACCCCATCACCTCTAATCATTCGCTCTACCGGATGAGACTCGTCTCTTCCCGAGAGCCAGCTATCCTGAGGGAAACTTCAGAGGGAACCAGCTACTAGATGGTTCGATTGGTCTTTCGCCCCTATACCCAGCTCAGACGATCGATTTGCACGTCAGAATCGCTTCGGACCTCCACCAGGGTTTCCCCTGGCTTCGTCCTGGCCAGGCATAGTTCACCATCTTTCGGGTACCAGCGTGTGCGCTCCTGGTGCGTCTCCACTCGTGATGAGAACGAGACGCCCCGGGAGTGCGGGGCTCCGACGAGTGATCGTACGGCGGCCCATCCTCCCAACGGGATGCGCTCCTAAAGGAGACACCCCTGACACTTTCATTGCGCCTTTAGGTTTTACACCCAATGACTCGCGCACACGCTAGACTCCTTGGTCCGTGTTTCAAGACGGGTCGGATAAGTTCCCGAATCTGAAGCGCCGCCGACTGGCGGACTGGGCCATGCCGGAGTGCTCACCCGCCAGGGGCCCGAGCGCCTAGCCGGGCGTGTCCGTTAAGGCACCCCCTGGTAAACGCCCGGTCTTGCGGGGAGACGGCGGCGCTCGCTAGTGGAGCGGCCCAGCGCCGTAGTCTTTCGATACCGCCCGGAACGACGGCCACGGTGCCGGAGAGCTGTCACTTGACCGCCACAAAAGTGGAGGCCCCGAGCCAGACAATCTTCCAGACCTTAGACCGCCGCAGAGCGGGTCGCGACGTCCTACTGAGGGAGAAGTGCGGTCCCCCGCGGGTACACGACCCCGTGGAGGGCGGCCCACCCACCGCCACGGACAAGCCGGACGGGGCGAAAGGCCATCCCCCCTGTCGGGGTGCGGACCCGGCGAGAAGACGTGAATCTCCCGTTTCGGGGCTTCGGGTCTTTTCCGTTTACCCCTGAGCGGTTTCACGTACTCTTGAACTCTCTCTTCAAAGTTCTTTTCAACTTTCCCTCACGGTACTTGTTCTCTATCGGTCTCGTGGTTGTATTTAGCCTTAGATGGAGTTTACCACCCGCTTAGGGCTGCACTCTCAAGCAGCCCGACTCTAAGGAGGGACCCACCCGGGGCCGGCACCGGTCATCTACGGGCCTGGCACCCTCTTCGGACCGTGGCCCCGTTCAAGATGGACTTGAACGCGGTGCACGGACCCCGGGTTAAACGGGCACTCCTAAACACTACATTTCCCTAAAGGCGAGGCCTTTGGGATTCAGTGCTGGGCTAATCCCTGTTCGCTCGCAGCTACTAGGGGAATCCTTGTTAGTTTCTTTTCCTCCGCTTACTAATATGCTTAAATTCGGCGGGGAGTCCCACCTGATCTGAGGTCGAGATATATAATGTTTTCCTCAATTACGCCCCTCCTTAAAGGGGGTAATGAGGAAAAGACCGACTCGGCCAGGACAGGCGTATATTCAGCCTCCACAAGCGAGAAAGCTCTGCCGCTACCAGCCCCCAGACGAGAGAGAGGCGGCGGACGCACCCCATGGCGACTTCAAACCCGCACCTCATGTAGAGCGGTTCCTCCGACGCAGTGTAGTGGGGCCGATCCGGAATTTGCCACGCGGCCGCCAAGAGTCCACACTTCACGGGTTAGCGCAAAGGCGGGCTACGTGCGACCGGGACACCGGATCGGTTGTCCGTCTCTTTCACGAGCTACATGCGTACTACAAACTGGAGGCCACAAGGGTGCGGGCTGGGTCCGACTCCCCGGAGGGAGAGGGCCCTATCGCCGTTGCGGGCGTCAGCTCGCGCATCCGACCGCCGCCGCGCCATCCCCCCACAGTGGTATGTCGGGGACGGGAGTGGCGCGCGGAGGGGAGCGGGCTGTGAGCCTCGTGTGAGAGTGAGCACGACCTGTCCGGCCTGGCTTTTGCCGGCGGATTATTTAAGGGGACCCGTCGTAGGAGAGGAGAGGCACGAAGCCTTCCCCCCTAGACGGGAGCCCCCATTCCGACCCCGGGCCGACTTCCCAAAGGAGGTCGGACGCCATGTCGGGTCAACTGTGGTCGAGACAAGTGCTCATGCCTCTTTTAAAGACGACCCTCAGACAGGGGTGGCCCTTGGTTCTAGCCCAGGGCCGCAATGTGCGTTCGAAATGTCGATGCTCATGTGTCCTGCAGTTCACACGACGACGCGCAGTTTGCTGCGTCTTTCATCGACCCACGAGCCGAGTGATCCACCGCTCAGGGTAGTATATTATAAATACTCATAAATGTATGTGGAAATAGGCTCGTTTCCGGCCATTTCCGACATACAGCATGTGCGTCATTGTCAGTTAATATCGGCGGCCGGGGCAGGGCGTGATGCCAAGCCGCCGAATCTCGCAACATCCTCGCGCCCGACCGAGACACCTCGGGGACGGAGATGGAGGAGATGGTTAAATATGTTTTCGGGGTCTCCGGCTTGCTAGGCCGGAGCCGGCAGCGCCGCGCCTCCCGAGAGTGTGATCCGGTCTCCTCCGCGCTCTACTACACCAAAGACAGGCCAGAAGCGAGAGACGACCTTAGACCCCCAATAGAGGGCGCCGAGCACCACCCTACAGGTGAGCGTTGCTCGGCGAAAGGCCCGATCGGAAGCCAAAGGGTCCGTCGGTAAGCGTCTCGCTAGATAGCTGTCGGCGTTTCGAGCCGGGAGCCCGGCAGACACACTAGCCCTCCAAGGGAGGAGAACGTGCGCCGCCGCCCCTAAAACCGCCGGAGGGCCGAGGCCCGACCGGCGGCTATTAAAATGGAAGCACTAGAGGCTTCAAGTTTTGACACACGCTATGCCATCGAGCCGTGAGGCAAGAGACACACGCATGCAAATCTTTAATGATCCTTCCACAGGTTCACCTACGGAAACCTTGTTACGACTTTTACTTCCTCTAAATGATCAAGTTCGGTCATCTTTCCAGCGAAACCGATACCGAGCGAGCCGGTGCCGGTTACCGCCGGTCCGAAGACCTCACTAAATCATTCAATCGGTAGTAGCGACGGGCGGTGTGTACAAAGGGCAGGGACGTAATCAACGCGAGCTTATGACTCGCGCTTACTGGGAATTCCTCGTTCATGGGGAACAATTGCAAGCCCCAATTCCTAGCACGAAGGAGGTTCAGCGGGTTGCCCGGACCTTTCGGACAGGGGAGAACACGCTGATTCCTTCAGTGTAGCGCGCGTGCGGCCCAGAACATCTAAGGGCATCACAGACCTGTTATTGCTCAATCTCGTGCGGCTGAGAGCCGCCTGTCCCCTTAAGAAGAATAATTGTCGCCGGTAGGTATTTATACCGGGAGCGCCTAGTTAATAGGTCAGAGTCTCGTTCGTTATCGGAATTAACCAGACAAATCAGTCCACCAACTAAGAACGGCCATGCACCACTACCCACTGAATCGAGAAAGAGCTATCGATCTGTCAATCCTTCCAATGTCCGGGCCTGGTGAGGTTTCCCGTGTTGAGTCAAATTAAGCCGCAGGCTCCACTCCTGGTGGTGCCCTTCCGTCAATTCCTTTAAGTTTCAGCTTTGCAACCATACTTCCCCCGGAACCCAAAAGCTTTGGTTTCCCGGGGAAAGCTCCCCGCCGAGTCATCGGAGGAACATCGGCGGATCGCTGGCTGGCATCGTTTATGGTTAGAACTAGGGCGGTATCTGATCGCCTTCGAACCTCTAACTTTCGTTCTTGATCAATTAAGACATACTTGGCAAATGCTTTCGCTCTAGTGCGTCTTGCGACGATCCAAGAATTTCACCTCTAACGTCGCAATACGAATGCCCCCGCCTGTCCTTATTGATCATTACCTTGGATTCCGAAAACCAACAAAATAGAACCAAGGTCCTGTTCCATTATTCCATGCACCACTATTCAGGCTGCTTTCAGAGCCTGCTTGAAGCACTCTAATTTGTTCAAAGTAAACAGTGTCGGCCTACCTCGACACTCGTTTAAGAGCACCGCGGTAGGATTGAGCCGGCCAACGAGGACAACACGGCGCGTCGACCCACACGCGTGAGCGAGTGGGGCGCGCCGCGAAGCCCGTCAGCCACCGACAGGACATGCCACGGCATGCCAGTTGCACCGACAGGCGGTGAACCGACAGCGTGGCACGCAGAACCAACTACGAGCTTTTTAACCGCAACAACTTTAATATACGCTATTGGAGCTGGAATTACCGCGGCTGCTGGCACCAGACTTGCCCTCCAATAGATCCTCGTTAAAGGATTTAGGGTGTTCTCATTCCGATTACGGGGCCTCGGA
The DNA here is from genome assembly GCA_964056705.1 of Troilus luridus. Taxonomy (NCBI): domain Eukaryota; kingdom Metazoa; phylum Arthropoda; class Insecta; order Hemiptera; family Pentatomidae; genus Troilus; species Troilus luridus. Next base: position 30,100 of record CAXKTH010000251.1, read on the forward strand.
TGAGTCCCGTATCGTTATTTTTTGTCACTACCTCCCCGTGCCGGGAGTGGGTAATTTGCGTGCCTGCTGCCTTCCTTGGATGTGGTAGCCGTTTCTCAGGCTCCCTCTCCGGAATCGAACCCTGATTCCCCGTTACCCGTGAGCGCCATGGTAGACACAGAGTCTACCATCGACAGCTGATAAGTCAGACATTTGACGGATACGTCGCCGGTACTGTGACCGTGCGATCTGTGGTGTTATCTAGAGTCATCAAGCAGACGCCCGGGCGAACCGGGCGAATGGTTTTGATCCAATAAAAGCGTCCTTTCCATCGCTGGTCGGGACTTGGTTGCATGTATTAGCTCTAGAATTACCACAGTTATCCACGTGAGTGGCATATATCCGGTAAACTATGACCGGTTTACTGAGCCTTTTGCGGTTTCACTTTAAGTCAGCTCGTACTGAGACTTGCATGGCTTAAGCTTTGAGACAAGCATATAACTACTGGCAGGATCAACCAGGGAGGAGCCGGGAAGATGGGTTACTGCGACCCCGCTTCGCCATAAGGCCCCTCCGTTACAAATTTATCATATGTTGTACATATGATGTGATATAAGGTCCGAGTCCGCCCACGGCGCTGTCCCTCCGGTTCCCGGCCTAATATCCGCCATAAGAGCTGGAGGGGCCGACCACCGGGTTATACCCGGGGTGGGACACCCGCCACTCGACGGTTGGCCGGGGTGGCCGAGGCGCGCCGTGAAGCGTCTGGACTTTACAGCCATCTTCACCCTGGTCAGGGGCGGCTGAGGGCTCTGCCTCGGGGACTGCTGCCCGGCCGTCGGCTCGGGAGTAGCCCCACATAGTTTGAAGCAGGCCCGCGATTTGTATATCGGGCGGCGCAGCGCGATTGGCCGTGGGCCTCAACGCGTTACGACCGCCCGAGGTTATTTATCCTCGCCGCTAACTAATAGTGCGGTGGCGAAACAATGTATGCTTCGGGTAACTCATAACGTGGCGTCGGCAGCGGCCGCGCAGGAAGTCGCCGATAGGATGCCTCTATTCATATTTAAGAAGCTCTATATAGCTTTTCTCAAGGTGAGGGAGTCGCGAACTTCCGACACACTCGATTTACTATAAAGAGTCCTTTGAATAGGGTCCTGGGCCTTCCCAGCGAACCACTAGGCCGAGCTACTGAGTGCTGCATAGGGGCCCGTTTGAGGCCCCGCAGCTATGCTGTGTTAGGGGTTACTCCTATAGTAGAATCTTCACCGGTCATCCAATGACAGTCATAAAAGCGGTGCGTCCGGACCCCCGAACTACTTACCCTTCGCCGGGAAGTCCGGGTTGGCCGGAGTTGGTGTCTAGGATCCCGGCAGAGAGCACACAGCCCGTACTAGGCACATCTGTGCCTTCGGCCCCCTTCTCGGCACTCGGTATGGTAGGCTGGTTGGCCATCGGTGCGAGCGGACCCCTGAGAATAAATGGTTGGAACCGGGGCCTGGGTTGGTCCTGGGGGCGTCTAAGAAAAGCCCTAGGCACCCACCACTCATTCCCGTCAGACCGGGGTATCGGTGCATGTGGTCCCCTATAATACAATCTTCCCAAATCATCCGATGACAGTCATAGCAACGGTGCGTGCGAACCCCCCCTGGCCAACCCCTGGCGGATAGGGCCAGGATCGTCCGGAGTTGGTGCCTCAACTCCCGGCTAAGCGTTTGGCCAGCACTAGGGCGTAACGGTGCCAGCGAACCCCCGATCGGGACTCTGCGTCTGGAGGGCTAGGCGATCGGTGCCAGCGAACCCCCCCGACCCTAGGGGTCAACGGTTGGCCGGCGTTGGTGCCTCAACTCCCGGCTAAGCGTTTGGCCAGCACTAGGGTGTAACGGTGCCAGCGAACCCCCGATCGGGACTCTGCGTCTGGAGGGCTAGGCGATCGGTGCCAGCGAACCCCCCCGACCCTAGGGGTTCACGGTTGGCCGGCGTTGGTGCCTCAACTCCCGGCTAAGCGTTCGGCAAGCACTAGGGTGTAACGGTGCCAGCGACCCCCCAATCGGGACTCCCGCTAGAGGGCTAGGCGATCGGTGCCAGCGAACCCCCCCCCCTTCCCCAGGCCCACCCCTGGCGGATAGGGTCAGGGTCGGCCGGAGGTGGTGCCTCAACTCCCGGCTAAGGGTTTGGCCAGCACTAGGGCGTAACGGTGCCAGCGAACCCCCGATCGGGACTCTGCGTCTGGAGGGCTAGGCGATCGGTGCCAGCGAACCCCCCCGACCCTAGGGGTTCACGGTCGTCCGGAGTTGGTGCCTCAACTCCCGGCTAAGCTTTTGGCCTGCACTAGGGCGTAACGGTGCCAGCGACCCCCCAATCGGGACTCTGCCGCTGGAGGGCTAGCCGATCGGTGCCAGCGAACCCCCCCCCCGACCCT
>CAXKTH010000251.1:37500-40000 GCA_964056705.1 Troilus luridus
TTCAGTGCTCCTTCCAGGCATAAATCCATATTGTTCCCTCTCAATTTTTTCCTCAAATACATCTTTTAACTTTGTCACTATTACTCTTTCTAATAGTTTTCCCATTACTGGCAACAGACATATTGGCCTATATGACTTGATCATTTCTGGGTCCTTCTCCTCACCTTTTAATAAAGCTTTGATCCTTCCTCTTTTCCACCTATTTGGAAACACACCCTTATCTATACATCCTTGGAGCAATCTCTGCACCACAACACCTATTTCACTCCAGCCTTCTATAATCATTTCAGCCATTACTCCATCATGCCCTGGTGCTTTTCCCATCTTTATCTTCCTCAACTCTTCCTTTATCTTCTTCTCTGTCACCAATACTCTACTTCTGTCTTTATCCTTCCTTTCCTCTATTTCCACCCACCTTCTTATCTCTCTGTGTTCCTCTGTATCTTCTACATCATCCAGGATCAACCCTTCTAACAATCTTCCTGCTGATTCTTCCCATGTATACTCTTTTTTATCATACCCTAGAGCAACCATGGTTTCTTTCGGTCTTATTTTACCTCTGCCAAGCTTATAAACCACATTCCAGGGTCCTTTATCAAATTCCTTTGATACAAATTGCTTCCAGCTTTCCTCTCTACATTCATCAATTTTCGTCCTGTATTCTCTCCTAAGTCTTTTCCACTCCTTCTCTCTTTCTACCATCTCTCTTGGATCTCGGATCCTTACCCATTCTTTCTTGCTTTTGAGTACTTTTCTCCGCATTTCCTGTAACTCAACATTCCACCACTTAACCTGACTAGCTCTACCTTTTGCCTTCTTTAATGTCTTATACGCTGCCCCTAGCAGCCACTTTTCTACCTTATATGCTAACACCATTACCGATTTCCTTGTATTTATCGGCAATTTCTCCATTTCTCGTCTTCTCACATACAATTCATCTCTATACTCATCCCAGTTTGCATCTCTCAACTTCCACCTTTTCTCAATACCATATTCCTCTCTCTTCTCCTTACCACCAACTTCATATTTGATTACTGCATGGGGGCTGGAAGTCCAGCCCCACTCAATTTGCCAACTAGTTACTTCTCTCCTAATACTCTTTGTTGCCAACGTCACATCAATGTATGACTTGGCTTCTCCTCTTCTAAATGTTGGTCCTTGTTCATTATCATTTAGCACCTCCAGTCTTTGTCCATCAACCATTTCCTCAAATTCAGCTCCTCTTTGATCCATTACGGGAGCCCCCCATCTTGGGCTCTTAGCATTCGCATAGTAGGTAGGGACAGAGGGAATCTCGTTAATCCATTCATGCGCGTCACTAATTAGATGACGAGGCATTTGGCTACCTTAAGAGAGTCATAGTTACTCCCGCCGTTTACCCGCGCTTGCTTGAATTTCTTCACGTTGACATTCAGAGCACTGGGCAGAAATCACATTGCGTCATCACCCCTTGGGGCCATCGCAATGCTTTGTTTTAATTAGACAGTCGGATTCCCCTGGTCCGTGCCAGTTCTAAGTTGATCGTTCTATGGCGGCCGAAGAGCCTGCCGGCCCGTCCTCCGCGCGGAAGCACGGCAACTAGACAGCCGGAGGCTCGCAGCAAGGAAGATCCGTGGGTGGCCAAGGCACGGGACCGAGCTAGGGTCCGGGCGTAGAACGCCTTTCACCTCGCCCAGGCCCGGCACGTTGGCACCGCTCCACTTCCCGACCAAGCCCGGCGCGCCACGATCCTCAGAGCCAATCCTTATCCCGAAGTTACAGATCGGGTTTGCCGACTTCCCTTACCTACATTATTCTATCGACTAGAGGCTATTCACCTTGGAGACCTGCTGCGGATATGGGTACGAGCCGGCGCGGTGTTCCCCGTGGCCCTCGCCCGGATTTTCAAGGTCCGAGGGGAAGATCCGGACACCGCCGTAAGTGCGGTGCTCTTCGCGTTCCAAACCCTATCTCCCTCCTAGAGGCTTCCAGGGAACTCGAACGCTTATAGAGAAGAGACAACTCTCCCCGGACCTCCCTACGGCTTCTCCGGGTCATTTCGGGTCACCCCGACGAGTCCTCTGGTGAGGGCCCGAATTGGAGCGGTTCCGCTGCCGGGTTCCGGAATAGGAACCGGATTCCCTTTCGCCCAAACGGTGCCTGCACAACAGCGCGCTACGGCGTAGCCGCGGTATATTACAACCGCAGTACGCCGAATGCGACATGTTTAACAATAACGGCAACCATTCTCTTCGGATTTCTCCTAGGGCTTAGGATCGACTGACTCTTGTGCAACAGCTGTTCACAAGAAACCCTTCTCCACATCAGTCCTCCAGGGCCTCGCTGGAGTATTTGCTACTACCACCAAGATCTGCACCGGCGGCGGCTCCAGGCGGGCTCGCGCCCGGACCCTTCCGCGCACACCGCCGCGACCCTCTTACTCGTCAAGGCTTAACGGCGACTCCCCGTGAGGGGCGGCCCGATTTGCCGTTGACGGCAGAGTATAGGCACGACGCTACAG
>CAXKTH010000251.1:45000-47500 GCA_964056705.1 Troilus luridus
AAGCTTTGAGACAAGCATATAACTACTGGCAGGATCAACCAGGGAGGAGCCGGGAAGATGGGTTACTGCGACCCCGCTTCGCCATAAGGCCCCTCCGTTACAAATTTATCATATGTTGTACATATGATGTGATATAAGGTCCGAGTCCGCCCACGGCGCTGTCCCTCCGGTTCCCGGCCTAATATCCGCCATAAGAGCTGGAGGGGCCGACCACCGGGTTATACCCGGGGTGGGACACCCGCCACTCGACGGTTGGCCGGGGTGGCCGAGGCGCGCCGTGAAGCGTCTGGACTTTACAGCCATCTTCACCCTGGTCAGGGGCGGCTGAGGGCTCTGCCTCGGGGACTGCTGCCCGGCCGTCGGCTCGGGAGTAGCCCCACATAGTTTGAAGCAGGCCCGCGATTTGTATATCGGGCGGCGCAGCGCGATTGGCCGTGGGCCTCAACGCGTTACGACCGCCCGAGGTTATTTATCCTCGCCGCTAACTAATAGTGCGGTGGCGAAACAATGTATGCTTCGGGTAACTCATAACGTGGCGTCGGCAGCGGCCGCGCAGGAAGTCGCCGATAGGATGCCTCTATTCATATTTAAGAAGCTCTATATAGCTTTTCTCAAGGTGAGGGAGTCGCGAACTTCCGACACACTCGATTTACTATAAAGAGTCCTTTGAATAGGGTCCTGGGCCTTCCCAGCGAACCACTAGGCCGAGCTACTGAGTGCTGCATAGGGGCCCGTTTGAGGCCCCGCAGCTATGCTGTGTTAGGGGTTACTCCTATAGTAGAATCTTCACCGGTCATCCAATGACAGTCATAAAAGCGGTGCGTCCGGACCCCCGAACTACTTACCCTTCGCCGGGAAGTCCGGGTTGGCCGGAGTTGGTGTCTAGGATCCCGGCAGAGAGCACACAGCCCGTACTAGGCACATCTGTGCCTTCGGCCCCCTTCTCGGCACTCGGTATGGTAGGCTGGTTGGCCATCGGTGCGAGCGGACCCCTGAGAATAAATGGTTGGAACCGGGGCCTGGGTTGGTCCTGGGGGCGTCTAAGAAAAGCCCTAGGCACCCACCACTCATTCCCGTCAGACCGGGGTATCGGTGCATGTGGTCCCCTATAATACAATCTTCCCAAATCATCCGATGACAGTCATAGCAACGGTGCGTGCGAACCCCCCCTGGCCAACCCCTGGCGGATAGGGCCAGGATCGTCCGGAGTTGGTGCCTCAACTCCCGGCTAAGCGTTTGGCCAGCACTAGGGCGTAACGGTGCCAGCGAACCCCCGATCGGGACTCTGCGTCTGGAGGGCTAGGCGATCGGTGCCAGCGAACCCCCCCGACCCTAGGGGTCAACGGTTGGCCGGCGTTGGTGCCTCAACTCCCGGCTAAGCGTTTGGCCAGCACTAGGGTGTAACGGTGCCAGCGAACCCCCGATCGGGACTCTGCGTCTGGAGGGCTAGGCGATCGGTGCCAGCGAACCCCCCCGACCCTAGGGGTTCACGGTTGGCCGGCGTTGGTGCCTCAACTCCCGGCTAAGCGTTCGGCAAGCACTAGGGTGTAACGGTGCCAGCGACCCCCCAATCGGGACTCCCGCTAGAGGGCTAGGCGATCGGTGCCAGCGAACCCCCCCCCCTTCCCCAGGCCCACCCCTGGCGGATAGGGTCAGGGTCGGCCGGAGGTGGTGCCTCAACTCCCGGCTAAGGGTTTGGCCAGCACTAGGGCGTAACGGTGCCAGCGAACCCCCGATCGGGACTCTGCGTCTGGAGGGCTAGGCGATCGGTGCCAGCGAACCCCCCCGACCCTAGGGGTTCACGGTCGTCCGGAGTTGGTGCCTCAACTCCCGGCTAAGCTTTTGGCCTGCACTAGGGCGTAACGGTGCCAGCGACCCCCCAATCGGGACTCTGCCGCTGGAGGGCTAGCCGATCGGTGCCAGCGAACCCCCCCCCCGACCCTAGGGGTTCACGGTCGTCCGGAGTTGGTGCCTCAACTCCCGGCTAAGCTTTTGGCCTGCACTAGGGCGTAACGGTGCCAGCGACCCCCCAATCGGGACTCTGCCGCTGGAGGGCTAGCCGATCGGTGCCAGCGAACCCCCCCCCGACCCTAGGGGTTCACGGTCGTCCGGAGTTGGTGCCTCAACTCCCGGCTAAGCTTTTGGCCTGCACTAGGGCGTAACGGTGCCAGCGACCCCCCAATCGGGACTCTGCCGCTGGAGGGCTAGCCGATCGGTGCCAGCGAACCCCCCCCCGACCCTAGGGGTTCACGGTCGTCCGGAGTTGGTGCCTCAACTCCCGGCTAAGCTTTTGGCCTGCACTAGGGCGTAACGGTGCCAGCGACCCCCCAATCGGGACTCTGCCGCTGGAGGGCTAGCCGATCGGTGCCAGCGAACCCCCCCCCCCCGACCCTAGGGGTTCACGGTTGGCCGGCGTTGGTAGCCGATCTCCCGGCTGAACACCTTGCAATGCTACCCGCCCTCTCTAGGCTCATCGGTGCATGCGAACCCCCTATCGGGA
>CAXKTH010000251.1:57500-60000 GCA_964056705.1 Troilus luridus
TCATCCGATGACAGTCATAGCAACGGTGCGTGCGAACCCCCCTGGCCAACCCCTGGCGGATAGGGCCAGGATCGTCCGGAGTTGGTGCCTCAACTCCCGGCTAAGCGTTTGGCCAGCACTAGGGCGTAACGGTGCCAGCGAACCCCCGATCGGGACTCTGCGTCTGGAGGGCTAGGCGATCGGTGCCAGCGAACCCCCCCGACCCTAGGGGTCAACGGTTGGCCGGCGTTGGTGCCTCAACTCCCGGCTAAGCGTTTGGCCAGCACTAGGGTGTAACGGTGCCAGCGAACCCCCGATCGGGACTCTGCGTCTGGAGGGCTAGGCGATCGGTGCCAGCGAACCCCCCCGACCCTAGGGGTTCACGGTTGGCCGGCGTTGGTGCCTCAACTCCCGGCTAAGCGTTCGGCAAGCACTAGGGTGTAACGGTGCCAGCGACCCCCCAATCGGGACTCCCGCTAGAGGGCTAGGCGATCGGTGCCAGCGAACCCCCCCCCCTTCCCCAGGCCCACCCCTGGCGGATAGGGTCAGGGTCGGCCGGAGGTGGTGCCTCAACTCCCGGCTAAGGGTTTGGCCAGCACTAGGGCGTAACGGTGCCAGCGAACCCCCGATCGGGACTCTGCGTCTGGAGGGCTAGGCGATCGGTGCCAGCGAACCCCCCCGACCCTAGGGGTTCACGGTCGTCCGGAGTTGGTGCCTCAACTCCCGGCTAAGCTTTTGGCCTGCACTAGGGCGTAACGGTGCCAGCGACCCCCCAATCGGGACTCTGCCGCTGGAGGGCTAGCCGATCGGTGCCAGCGAACCCCCCCCCCGACCCTAGGGGTTCACGGTCGTCCGGAGTTGGTGCCTCAACTCCCGGCTAAGCTTTTGGCCTGCACTAGGGCGTAACGGTGCCAGCGACCCCCCAATCGGACTCTGCCGCTGGAGGGCTAGCCGATCGGTGCCAGCGAACCCCCCCCCGACCCTAGGGGTTCACGGTCGTCCGGAGTTGGTGCCTCAACTCCCGGCTAAGCTTTTGGCCTGCACTAGGGCGTAACGGTGCCAGCGACCCCCCAATCGGGACTCTGCCGCTGGAGGGCTAGCCGATCGGTGCCAGCGAACCCCCCCCCCGACCCTAGGGGTTCACGGTCGTCCGGAGTTGGTGCCTCAACTCCCGGCTAAGCTTTTGGCCTGCACTAGGGCGTAACGGTGCCAGCGACCCCCCAATCGGGACTCTGCCGCTGGAGGGCTAGCCGATCGGTGCCAGCGAACCCCCCCCCCCCCGACCCTAGGGGTTCACGGTTGGCCGGCGTTGGTAGCCGATCTCCCGGCTGAACACCTTGCAATGCTACCCGCCCTCTCTAGGCTCATCGGTGCATGCGAACCCCCTATCGGGACTTGTTGAAATATATGTCTTATATGTATTTATACTTCACATCTCTCATATAATGTTTTATTACGTTTATTATAAAATTGTACAATACTTTAAACATCTTTAGTTGAAATATATAATATTTTATTATAAAATTTTTTTTTTTTCTACTAGTAATATAACTTACTGTCGGGGTCATAAGTAATATCAATTCATTCATCAAATTCACTTATAATATCAATTTATAACTTCACACATCCGCAGTGGGCCCGGTCAGAGAACCGTACGGATTTCTATATGTACATTGTATATACGGCTCTCTACGTATAGATTGCATCTGGGAACTATGGATGCTTGGGAGACACAGCCTTTCGGCCTTACCTTCCCCCCGTACAAAGCGATACAATTTAATATGGGGTCTACGCCTACCGGTTATATATTATATATATATAAATACATATACATATATACAATTGAATATGGGGTCTACGCCTCCCGTTTAACCCGAGGCGATTTCCCCTAGGCAAGGGCAGAGCCTCAGCTGGCCCGCCGGGCCCATCGGGTTAACGTACGAATTTCAATAGGGACAGAGGGAATCTCGCCAATACATTCAGGAGCCTCTCCAATTGGTTGGGGAGGCATGTCACTACCTTGAGAGAGTCATAGTTACTGCCGCCGTTTACCCGCGCTAGCTTGAATTTCTTCACGTTGTCATTCAGAGCGGCGGGCAGAGTGAAAAAAAAAAAAAAAAAAAAAATGAAAATAAATATATATAGACTTACACACATACATATACATGTATATATAGCCCATACATGTGCGTGTGAGAAATATATATTCAGAGCGCTTGGCAGAGTGACAAAATAAAAAAAAAATATATACATATTTACACACGTACGTATGCATATAGCCAATATATGTGTGTGTGTTTGAGAACTATATTTATATATACACACATACATATATATATATACATCATTTATATACACACATACAAGTGAATATGGGGTCTACGCCTCCCGGTTATACTGAGGCGAATTCCCCTAGGCAAGGTCCCTGGGTGTCAACAGATCTCAGCGGTGCCAGCGAACCCCTCCTACGGACTTGTCAAGTTAAACACCCAAACAAGCACGAGGAAGGGGGGGGGAGGGT
>CAXKTH010000252.1:0-66604 GCA_964056705.1 Troilus luridus
AAATTTATATTTTTAGGCAAGTTTCTGATTACGTCAGTCATTAAATTGGAATGAACTATTCCCATTTTACAAAATTCTAGAGACAAGGTTAAGCTTTTAATTTTATTTAATAAATGCATAATATGAATGTATAAGTCGTAGGCTTTGTCATTTTGTTCTAAAGAGTTAAAATTTTGTTTATTGATTATAAAGTTTTTGTTAATTGTCTTTATGTCTTTCTTATAGTCTTCTATCAGTCTTTGGTTAATGTTTACTGTAGTTTCAATATTATGTTCGATTTTATAGTTATTCTTTTCAACGTTTGAAATTATTTTATCGTAGTATTCTTTATCGTCTGCGTCCATATTTCCAGTGATCCAGCTTATAATATTACCTAATCCATTTATTAAACCTCTCTTATGACGGTTCTTAGTATCTTTAAATTGAATTAATTCTAATTGTTCAATTGCATCATTTGTTAAATCAGTTAATAAGTGAAACATTTTATGATTTTTGAAATTAACTAAATGTGTTTGTATGTTTGTTATTTCAACTTCTAATAGTGTCAGATTATAAAAATGATATGTCTCATAAAATTGGTTGATTACTCTAATGTTGTTGATAGAATAGTGTAGGATTCCTGGTGCTTTAGTCAGATCCATTACTTGTATCGTCAGAGTCGTCTGAAGATGTATTGTCAGTAATATTAACGTGTAAAGAATCTTCATCTGAAACAAAATGTTTCTTTCGTTTACGTATGTTAGGTCTCCTAATGTTATCTACATGTGTTGTCAATTGTCTAGCTCCTTGAACTAAAATATTTACTTTTCTAAATTTATCTCTACTTTTTATTTTTGCTTGAGTGTTTTTAAGGAATTCCTGGTCTGTTAGTTCAGGTGGATCTTCTCGTGTTTTATTTAATTTATCTGTACGTTTTTCTTTTTCTGCATTTATTTTTGTATGTGTTAACTCATGTAATAATTTTAAATCGTCATGGTATTTTTGTACGTATAGTTCCGTAATATTAATATCCGTTTGTTTATTATTATCTTGTATGATTCCGAAAGTTATTTCATTTGGAGTTAGTTTTAAATTTGTATTTAATGTATTGTTGTATGCTGAGACTGCGATTTTTAATTTTTGTTCAAAAGTATGTTTTTTCTTCTCATGTGAAATTAATCTTAGCAACTCAGTCAATGTTAGATGTACTCTGTTAAGTAAACCTAAAGAATTTGAATGATTAGTAGATGTGTAATGAAGAGTTATATTATTGTAATCGCAAAATTGTTTAACTAAATTGTTCTTCATCTCTGTACCTTGGTCCAAAGTGATCTGTGTTGGTGTTGGGAAGTATGATAAATAAGTTTGTAAGCAGTCGCAAATATTTATGGTGTTATGTGCAGGTATGGTTTGCGCGAATAGTCTTTTTGAAAATGTGTCTACCGATGTGAATATGATTTTACTTTCGAATTTTAGAATGTCAATCATTAGTTGTTGAAAAGGTTTTTCTGGTGTAGGAGTTAGTTGGTATTTTGTTTTGATTGGTCTTCTATCGTATTTAGCTTGTTTGCAAATTTCACATTTGTTTATGTATTCAGTGATTTTGTCTTTCATGCTCGGGAAGTATACTTGTTTTTTTAATTTTTCGAATGTTTCAAATATTCCGCGATGTTTAGTTTTTCCTAAGTGATAATTTTCAATTGTCTCTAATTGTTCGTTTAATTGTTCTATGTCAGGAAGAATTTTAAAATATCTTTTTATTCTTACCGAAGGGAATTCGTCTTCAACTATTGTTTGTATTTCTTGAAAGTATTCGTCATAAACTTTATCTAAGGTTTGTATGTTAGATGAACAATAGATACCATAAGTTTTGTCTGGTTCCATTATTTGGTAAAGGATAGTCTGTAAGTCATCTTTTCTATTACAAATAATTTCGTATCTTTTTTTGCTTCCAAAGAGTTTAGAAAAATTCATTTCTTCCTTATTTCCTCGTTTGATTATAATTTGGTTTTTTTCTATGTTTAGGCATTTATCTGGGTCACAAATTCCAAATTGTTCTTTACTAGATTTTTGTGAGTGTATCGTTTCTAAATCCGTTTGTTTATTATTATTATTGTGGTTATTATAAATCATTATTTTATAATACTTATTTCTATTAATACGTTATTCTATTTTTATATTTATAAGTTCTAATTATTATTAATTTTATTGTTTTATATAACTGTACTTCTTTCTATTATTTATAATATAATTTTATATTTCTATTTTTAATTAGTATTCTTATTCTATCTTTATCTTTCAATGAGATTATAGTATCATTATTGTTATGAATACTTTTATTGAAACTTAATTTTAATTATGTTAAATGTAATTAATATTTGTAGTCCGATTCCTGCCGTTTGTGTCGTATAATATTCTATCCGATGTTGAATACTCTACAATTTTTTTCTAACCTTACCCCGAAGGTAATTGCGCACATCCGTGGGCTTAGTTCTAAATAAAATCTGATGTAATCTCGTAGTTTTTCCTTTATCTAATTTATTTATTTTTGATTTTTGCATATTTATTTCCTTTTGAATTTTTATATTATTGGGGTATTTTTCCATTTTCTTATTAATACTATAATGTAAATTAATCGATGGTTTTGATTTAAAGCAAGCGGACAAGTTGGTGCTTCGTTGACTTGTCTTTTCCGCGTTTTTAATTTTATTATTCTCTTTTAATATTTCTGATTTTTTGTAACAATTTGTTTGTAATGTTTCCGAGATAGGTTTAGTTAATTTTACGTTCCCATTAATATTTTGTTGATAATACCCAGACTTACCCGAGAACTGTCTTGTCGACATTTTATCAAGGGGTATTGGGGAATTACTTATCGTTTCTATATTTTTTTGGTCGGTTTTTAAACTATCTTCGGCAATTACAATTTCATTACTTGCTACATTTTTAATTTCTTTCTTTTCATCGATTTTATTAGTATCTATAACATTTTTTATTTCCTCATTTTCGTCGATCACTTTATTACTTATTTCTTTATTATTTTCAATAAAGTATATCTCATTTTTTAATTTATATTTTTTGTTTTTGAATTTTACCTCCATTTTTTGCAAATCGATTACGGCTCCTAATTCCTTCATCGTTTCGTACCCGAACAGTATATTAAAGCGTTCGCTGAAGGGGTAAACCAGGAATTTAACTTCTTGATTAATTCCTATCAGTTTTTGCAGGTTGAGGATAACACCTTGTGTTCCTTCTGCACGTCCTGTAGGGGTTTTTATCATAAAGATTTCCTTAGTTAATTTCGCGTTACGCGGTATACTTTCTGGGGTAATATAATTTTTTGTTGCTCCAGTATCGATTAGCCATTTTTTATTGGTATTATCCGTAATTTGAGGTAAATTATCATTGCCTACTTCGTCCGGTTCTAATTTTTCTTTACATTCAATTTTTTGTTTTTGCTCCGATTGTACTGATTCTGTATTATTTTTATTTATTCGGGTGGTTTCCCCCCGTTAGGACCTAATTCTAAAAAATGATTTCTTTCCTCTTCTAAATTCTTTACACGTTCTGTTAAGTCCTTAAAATTTTCTAATTGTTGTGTTAAAAATTTTATTTGTTCGTCCTTTTCCTCTTCCGTAAGATGGACTCTATTTGATACCGTTCTCATTGACACGGTGTTGGATTCTTGTGCCGGTTCTATGGCTGCTTGTTTATTTTTCCAATTTCCCGAAGGCGGTTTATTAAAGAATCTATGCTGGGATTGAGGATCCCACTGTTGATTATGAATCGGTTTTTGGTAATTATGATTTTCGTGATTTTGAAGACTATAATTTTGGTAATGATAATTTGGTTTATTATAATTTGGATTATTGTAATGTTGATGACGCGGATTATTATAATGTTGATGATGCGGATTATTACTGTTGTATCTTGGTTCGTATTGTTTATTGGCCGTATATTTATTAATTTTAAAATTAGGGTCATAATGTTTGCCTTTATAATTCGAATATGGTTGATGTTGATTATTTTCTTTTCTATTTGTCTGTCCGTAAATACTATGTACTATATGTGACGCGGTATTGCGCAGTATTTCATCAATGTCCTCTAATGTTTCGAATTTCATATGATACGCGAAGTCTGTCAATTGTGGGTTAAGATTGTGAACTGCATGGTGGGATATTTGTCTGTCGTAACGAGCCATTTCGGATATTTTGTCTTCGATTTCGGGATCTGCGTAAATTCTTGCGTATAGATCGCATCTTTTTTTTCCTAACCTGTCAAGGTAGTCGTGGGGATTTTCATTGGAATATGATCTAGTATTGAGTATGTCGGCAATTAAATGTTCGCGAGTTCTTGTGTCCTGATATTTTCTTTTTAGAAATGTTAGTATGTCTTTTACACTACTGAATTCCTTGTCATATGTTGCAATTTTTGCTTTCCCTTTTAATTTTGTCAATAAAGTCAATATCAATTTAGAATGGTTCATTTCCCGAAAGGAATTGTTGTCTTTACAATATAAATCATGAATATAATTCGTATTTCGAATAAAATCTACCAATAGCAACGGGTCACCATTGTATTCAGGTATTAATTTAAAATCGTGGTCTTTGATTTCCATGTTAGTCATGTTATTTTCTTCGAGTAAGAAATTATCTAAATTTTCGATAGTAAGCGGGGTAGAATTATTAATTTGGCGAAGTTGATTTAATCGTTCCGCTAAATGTGACATAAATTGAAATAAACTTAAAGATAAATTATAAAGTAGACTTAGTAATAATAATAAATTTTAAATTTGAAATAAAATAAAATGAATTTAAATTTAATTATAATTATGTTAACTTAAATTTAATTGAATAATCTTCAGTGAAAAAAGTTTATCTGGAGATCTAATAGATTTAACAAAATTTGTTCCACTTGGGTTAAATATTGAAGAATATACAGAATACTGGATACCTCGTAGTCGTGGAGAACGCTTGCTGTAGTAGTATACGCAGTGGCGAATCTTCCTCAAGACGTAGAGTAGTGGTCTTGCTGCCCTATTTCGGTCTTCCACTCGAATAAAGCTCCGCAAAGTTACTAATGAATATCTAGAATTCTGCCCAAGTACCTGTTCGCGGGCGCCAATTAAATGTTACTAATCGATCACCAGGTTTTTAAAAAGAAACTTTATTATGAATGATATACAAATAAAAGTAAGCTAACACAATATAAGAGTAACTAGCCGGACAAGTGACAAAAATCAAGAGAGCGAGGAGCCTCCGCTCCAGGCTTAAATAGCATCTCTTATTGATGATGTTAATTTCTAGAATTGTTTACTTGGTAGCCACCTGCCAACTGCAGCTGCATCTAAAAGTGCATAACAATTCTAGGAATTAACTATTATTCTCAGAATTGTTTATTTGGGAGCCACTTGTAACTATATACATACTATACTAGTAAAGGCCATCGGCATAGATGATTGAAATCGGTTGTGTTTAAGATTGAAGGGTTTAAGTTTACAATTATCCAGGCCCGGAGGACCATGTTTAATTATGAGGCGTGTTACATTTATCCATATGATAAGTTAGAAGGTTTTATCTCCATGTTTAAGATTAAGAAGGGGTTTACCCTATCGGGATATTGGGTCTCTGGATAAGAGTGGTTGTATTGAGATGATATATATATATATATATATATATATATATATATATATATATATATATATATAACGAGTTTGCACTAAAAATAATAAAAAAAAAAGGAAAAGGTTTTAGACACATACACCACGAGAGATCTGTTATAACTAAATTTATTCACTCAATAATCCTCCTTATATAGGATCTGGGAGTTGTTTACACTCTAGATAGGATTAAGCTCCATCCTTGCCAGACCCTGGCACTTAACTCCCCCCCTCCAGTTTCCAGACACTTTTGGAAACTAAAAAAGGTGACCAGTCTGAGCAAGTAATCGAGTTTACTCCTGTCCATCAATACATCTCCCAAACATCCAAATACATGACACCACAATATAATGAAAGACAAACTTTAACGCAACACAATCATTTTTCATACAAAAAAAAGAAGAAAACTTCCTTGTTTATACACAGAAAGAATCTAGAATACAAAAACAAAAGAAAATGGTACATTCCTGTGTACCAAACAAAAACATAATAACAACCTCTGCTTATCGCGTTCCCTCCGCTCGCACAGGCGAAGGAACTCCAGACCCCAAGGGAAACTTTAGCTGCTCGATGTGAGCCGTCCGCCGCCTCCTTGGGTCCCTTACGCTTTCTATAGTGACCACATTATGTTCCCGTATAACAACCACTCTAAACGGTCCCTCGTATCTCCTCGGTTCTTTACCCCTGTTCGACCCAATCCGCCGGTACACGATATTCCCAATTTTTAGCTCCCCCGTGCAATCGCGTACCTGTGCGTTTTCCCTAGCCACCCTGGTTCGTTTTTCTTTTGTAATTCTCCTCCGCACTTTTTCCCAGGACTCCGAACGTGCACGTGGTTGGCCATGATATCGCAGATTCCGATACTATCCTGTTCCTCCGTCCCAGTCTGTGAGCATTGATCTCCATCGGCTCACCTCTGTCGTGCTCTCTGCGCCGTATATATGGGCATTGTCTGGCCATATGTCCCTCACCTTGGCATTTGAAGCACCGCGTACGTGGACACTGAGCTACCAAGTGCCCTGTTTTGCCGCATTCGTGGCACCTCCTTTCCTCTCTTCTCCCATTCTTCCTCTCAACAATTTGCCTTCTTTCTCTTGGTGGCTTCTCTCTTCTCACAAACTCTCCCTCTCTTCTTCTTCCCGGCTCCTGCCTGAATCTGCTTCTGCCTGTTTCGTTCCTCCGGTACGACACCCTATTCCACCCTGGTTCTATCACTTCCTTCTCTTCTTCGTCTCGAGCACTCGCGTCTACCATCTCTTGTGCACACTCCATAAATGTTCTATCTCTGGGTAGACCGTCCTTCTTTCCAGTGTCCCTAGCCAGTTGCACCTTCAGGACCTTGGTCATAAATAGCATCCACGCTTCGACCGCACCGGTGTCCTTTACTTCTCTCAACTTCTCATTTATCTTATTCAGCTTAGCGAGAAGTCCTGCCGCATACTGTCCATTAGACTGGTTTGCTCGTTTCATCTCCCGAAACATCTGCAACATGTCCTCTTCTGGAGCCCATCGCCCCCCTCCATAAGCCTTTTTTAATCTCTCTTTGATTACCTGCCACGAGGTATCCTCATCCGCTTGGATCAGATTTAAAACACTCCTTCTGACCCTCCGTGCTTAAGCTACTCGTAGCCTTTTGGCATCAGCTTCCTCCAAAAAGTCCGCTGCGACCTGGGACTGAATACTGCTCATGATGCCGTCGCCGCCCTTTAGAAAGTGATTTAATTTGCCTATGTCTCCGTTGAATTTCTCAAGGTCCGATATCTCCCTTCTCAGATCTTGTGCGTTTGCCTTCTTTAACTTCATTTTTTCCAATTCATTAGTCTCCTGCGCTATTCTGTTTGCCTCCTGCCTTCATATTTCCTTGTCACAAGCATCAGATCCCAAATCCAGATGGAAAATCCTTAAAAATCTCTCCGTAGTAAAGTCAAAAACCAATACCTCCTATCCTGTCTCCCCCGATCAACTGAATTTCCATTTTGCCAACCCTATCTCAATACCGTTCTCCTCCTCATACTGCTTTCCAAAAACATCCTTTGAACCTGAAAATTTCTATTTTACAAATATTTCACCAGAAGACCTACTCTCCTCTGTCCTCAAATCCAGAACAAATGACTATGGTCCGGATCTAATTCCAGTGAAGCTAATTAAACTATGTCTTCCTGCCATCTTTCCTGCCCTATTGCATATTTACAATTTTTCCTTACAAAATTCCATATTCCCATCAGCTTGGAAAAAAGTCATAGTCCGTCCGTTGAATAAAGTTCCTGTTCCTTCCAAAGTTTCCGATTTCAGACCCATCTCCATTCTTTCTAACCTCTCAAAACCCCTTGAAAGACTAGTCCATTCACAGCTTAATTCCTTCCTTGAGCAAAAAGCTCTCCTCAATCCTCTTCAGTCAGGTTTCCGATCCCAGTTCTCTACTCAATCCGCTTTGCTGAAAATTACCCAAGACCTTCAATTCTCCATAGACAAACAGAAAATCTCGATCCTAGTTCTCTTTGATTTTTCAAAAGCCTTTGATTCGGTTAATCACGAAATCCTCCTTTCCAAACTCCAAAATCTTTCTATATCAAATAGCGTTCTTAAATGGTTCCATTCCTTCTTGTATCACAGATCCCAAACAGTTATCATTCCCAATAAAACTCCTTCCTCTTCCCTCTCACTTACTCGCGGTGTTCCTCAGGGATCTTCGCTCTCTCCAACTCTTTTCTCCATCTATATTAACGACCTTCCTGATTCCATCCATCATTCACAATACCACTTATATGCTGACGACCTCCAAATCTACCTTTCCTTCCATCCTACCGAGATGCTAGAGGCGATCCGAAGGTTGCAAGAAGATATTGACAGTATTAACGCCTGGGCTGCGAACAATGATCTGAGATTGAACGTCGAGAAGACGAAAGCCATTCTAATCGGTTCCAAGCATCTTATTAATTCCGTTCCTTATTATCCCCTACTCTATCTCAATGGGCTACCTATTCGTTTCCACACTTCCGTTAGAAACCTTGGGGTAATCTTTGATCAATACCTGTCCTGGAATAATCATATTTCCCAAATTATCCGAAAATCCATTGCTACCCTCAAACAGTTCCTGAGATTCCGCGATTCTATGCCCCTTAAAATCCGCCAGCTCCTTGTCTCCTCTCTCATTTTTCCTCACTTCGATTATGGCTGCCTTGTATACGGTGGACTGTCTGGCGGGCTTGAGATCAGATTGAGAAGACTAATGAATTGTTTCATTAGATTCATCTTTGGAGTTTCCAGGCGCTCCCACGTCTCCAGTTGGTATGCCGAATTGAAGTGGCTCTATCCAGTTTTCCGGCGGCAATATTTCCTAGGTGTACACCTTTTCCGAACTTTTACAACTAAAAAACCTTCTTACCTTCTTGATTTGTTTACTCCTTGTTCCTCGGTCCATTCGATTAATACGAGATCCCAGCCCATAAACCTATTCATTCCTTCTCACAGAACTGCCTCCTTTAAAAAATCCTTTGTCATGCGTGCTACCTTGTTTTGGAATTCCCTACCTATTTCCATACGCAAATCCTTATCCTTAACCTCATTTAAACACCATTTATTTGTCCATCTCCTCAGCAATCAATCTCCCGAATATATGCAAGATTAAGATTTTCGCAACTCAGAGCTTTGAGCTTCATTCAACTATTTTTTCATTTATTCTTCCTTTTTATACAGATTCTTGTATATTATATATTTTAGCATACTCTTATATACGTATTTTAAATGTTCACCAGGTGTATTAATTTTAGGATTTATAACCATGTTACAGAATTAATTCCTGACTGTCTTTAAATGCCAGACAAATGTCTCTTTATTGTACATTGTAATTATTCTTAGGGGACTAAATGTCCCAGAATAAAATTTATTTTCTTTCTTTCTTTCTTTTCTTTCCTGCGCAGCTAGGTCTGCCCTCGCCATTGCTAGAGTTGTTGACGGCCATGGCGGAAACTTGGGATTCCCCTGTTCAGTCTGCGGAGGCTCCAACGTTAGCGTTGCTGGCCTAAGGATTTCTCTTTGCTCAGTCATATTAGTACAATTATCTTCAAACCAACAGAACTAAATGAAAATAAAACTAGAGAAAGAAAAAAAAATAGTAGAAAACAAAACTCACTAAACTGCAAAAACGTTCCCGGGTTTCGGCACCACTTAAAGACTTCACTACGCCAAAGCATAAAAAAAAGAAGGTTAAGGGACAAATAACACACTTGAAGGCTGGTTAAACACTGACTTTATTCCTCTTATAATTCTCTATATATAGTATTTACAATGTTTGTTTAGAAGAGTTTGGTATTAGTGGATATACAGCTCTTAGTCTCATCTTAACTTATATATATATAGTTAAAGGTTCTGAACGTATCTAATACTTTTTAAAAACTTTTTTATGAATGATACATAGAATACATGTAAATAAATGTCAACTAAATAGCGATATTAACTGTTCAAATGTCTACCGACGAAAAGGCCCCTCCCTTTGGTCTGGGACGGTTAAATAGGATCAGCCATGCTGATGCTATTTCTCTAGAATTGTTTACTGTTTTTCTGGCCACCTGCAGCCACCTGCATCTTAAAGTGCACAACAATTCTAGGTAATTGATTATGATTCTAAGTATTGTTTACGTATTTACTCGGCCTGTAACCATACAACCTGTAACTCTCTATATATATATATATATATATATATATATATATATATATATATATATATATATATATATATATATATATATAAGTTAAGATGAGACTAATACCTGTATATCCACTAATACCAAACCATTGTAAACACACATTGTAAATAGTATATATAGAGGATTAATAGACGAATAAAGGGAGTGTTTAAACAGCCTTCGTGAGAGTTATTTCTAGCCCAACTTCTTCTTTTTTTTACATTCTGCGTCCGGAAGCTCTTAAGTGGTACCGAAACCCGGGAACGGTTTAGCAGTACAGTAAGAATATTTTTTTTTTCTCTCTTTCTTTCTTTCTCTCTGTTCTTCACGGAAAAAAGGTTAGAGTTTGTTTTTTCTTCTTCCTTTTTTAAAGAAAAACCAAATTAGCCACTAACATGAATGAACAGGGACAGAGTATCCTCAGACCGGCAACGTTGACATTGGAGCCAGCGCAAATGGAACAGACGAACCCTGAGTTCCCGCCTTATCTATCGACTACTTTAGCGATGGCGCGAGCGGACATAGCCGCACAAGAGGCAAACAGGATTGCTAAAGAAACAAATGAACTAGAAAAGATGAAGCTAAAGAAGGCGAACGCGTAGGACATCAGAAGAGAGATCTCCGATCTGGACAAGTTTAATGGTGATATCGGAGAACTGAACCAATTCATTAAAGGCGGGGATGGAATAATGAACAGTATCCAATCCCAGGTGGCCGTGGATCTCTTAGAAGAATCGGACGCTAGAAGATTGCGAGTGGCCCTGGCACGTCGGGTCAGGAGGAGCGTCCTGAACTTAATCCAGGCCGATGAGGAGACGTCATGGCCGGTGATCAAGGAGAGGTTAAAGAAGACCTACGGAGGAGGGCGATGGGCTCCCGAAGAGGATATGCTTCAGATGTTTCGTGAAGTAAAGAGGACGAACCAGTCGAACGGCCAGTACGCCGCAGGACTCCTGGCAAAGTTAAATAAAATTAACGATAAACTGCGGGAAATAATGGAAACCAGCGCAGTTGAGGGCTGGATGGTGTTCATGACCACAGTCCTCAAAGTACAATTGGCCAGGGATACGGGGAAAAAGGATGGTCTTCCCAGGGACAAGACATTCGTGGAATGCGCTCAGGAGATGATGGACGTAAGTGCCCGAGACGAGGAGGAAAGAGAAGTGTTCGAACCAGGGTGGAGCAGAGTTTCGTATCGTAGAAACGAGGTTGGAAGGAATCGAACCAGACCAGACCCGGAGAGAAGAAGAGACAGAGGTTTTGGCAGGAGAGAAAGGGCACCGAGAGAGAAGAGACAGTTCATAGATAGAAGGAATATGAAAAAAGATGATAGAAGATGTCACGAATGTGGTAAGACTGGGCATCTGATAGCCCAGTGCCCACGCACGCGCTGCTACGAGTGTAACACGGAAGGGCATATGGCACGGCAATGCCCATACATAAGGCGGAGGGAACATGATCGGGGAGAACCGATGGAAGTTAATATGCAAAGGATATGGAGGAGGAACAGAAGGCCATCCGAATCATCTGGATCTTCCGAAGCCTCAGGATCTGAGACGGAAGGCAGCGACCCTGGCGGCAGAGCAAACCCTGGAGGAAAAAGCAGGCAGCGGAGTGCAGCGAGGAGAACCGAGGAGGTAAGGAGAGAATGAGGATGGTGTGAACGGAGGGGCAACCTTTTAAGTGTAAATACTATTGTGAAAAAGTGTGAGCGGTTGCCTATAATAGAATTTTGTAAGGGTTGGAGATGTCTGGTGGATACGGGAAGTTCGTGTAGTTTAATAAGTAGGGGTAGTTTAAGAACGATATGTAAAGGGAAGGGTGAACCAGAGTTTAGGAAGTGCCTGTGCAAACTATTCACTTTGAGTGGTCCCTGTACAGTGGAGGGAGAAATAGAATGGGCATTGGATAAATGGGGAAAGAAGGGGGAGGTAGTAACCTTGCATGTGGTAGAGAACATGGCGCGGGAGTATGGGGGGATTCTGGGGTGTGACATGTAGTTTTAGGAATATAGCGATATATAGAAATATATAATTTTTTTTTATGTTTTGTCTGTTTTGTTTTTGGTAGAGTTTCCTTGTCATTGTAAATAAAGTTTCGGTATAAGCCTTATATTGTATATATCCAGTGATGCTATAGAGTAAGATAGTATTACGTTGGTTTTGTAAGTTGTAAAATTTGTTTATTTGTGACGATTGAGTTTAGCTTATACTATGTTGTTGTACCAGTATTTTTTTTTGTTTTTTTTTTTTAGAGTTTACGAAGATGGTCGTAAACTTGCAGCGGGGAGTTAAGATGAGACTAAGAGCTGTATATCCACTAATACCAAACTCTTATAAACAAACATTGTAAATACTATATATAGAGAATTATAAGAGGAATAAAGTCAGTGTTTAACCAGCCTTCAAGTGTGTTATTTGTCCCTTAACCTTCTTTTTTTTATGCTTTGGCGTAGTGAAGTCTTTAAGTTATATATATATATATATATATATATATATATATATATATATATATATATATATATATTGGTTTCTACTTATCTTGACTGTTGTAGAAATATATTCTTTATGGTTCACGAGTTTCAGTCAGTTATTTCAACTTCCTAGGCGACGTTTCGAGACTAGGATAGTCTCATATTCATGCCCTGACTGTGAAAAAATGATCTTTTAGTGAAAACATTAAATAGCACACTACAATTAATGTAAAATGTAACGTGTAAGTTAATAGGATAGGGTAAAAATATAATATAGTATAAGAGAAAAATAGCTTCAAACGAAATATAAAGGAAATTATAACTATAGAGAAATATAAAAATCGCGCTGTAAACAAAAAATCGGATGTTCAAGGTCTAAGCTCGTGTTATGCATATTTAATTAATTCTTGGTGATATAATAATAAATAGTCTAATATGATTCAACAATTAAATAAAACTGCTGTTCCTAAATATCGATGACTTATTCGTTGATCATAGCTAATGCAATATAAACATTCTATGATATATTGCGAAGAAAGTGATTAATGATAAATTGATCAATTCTTTGGAACTTGTAAGTACACCCTATCCTATTATACTTACACGTTACATTTTACATTAATTGTAGTGTGCTATTTAATGTTTTCACTAAAAGATCATTTTTTCACTGTCAGGGCATGAATATGAGACTAACCTAGTCTCGAAACGTCGCCTGGGAAGTTGAAATAACTGACTGAAACTCGAGAACCATAAACAATATATATATATATATATATATATATATATATATATATATATATTTGATATACAAGAATATAATTTTACATTACTGTTTATTCATATCTGTGAATGGCTTGCTTATTCTTGTGGTTCCTGCTCATCCTCCTGGCCCTCTTAGTTGTTCTACTCCATGATGTTGAAACAGATCCTGGTTCGACTCATCTGTACTGTCCTTCCCAGCGTACTACTCGTCCAGTACTGTATCCTGTGGTCATTTTGTCCCTCTCGTAGTGGGCCCAGGAAGTGATAGAGGGCTCTGGCTCAGATACAAAGAGGTAGATGAGGTAAAACAGCGGAACGGAGTTTTTAGATTAAACAACCGCCCGCCTAAATTGACAGTTGTCAATTTATGAATGTCTAGGTGAGATGTATTGCACTACACTGAACTCACTCCCGATACTTAACTATACGTCACTTGCCATTCACAGTATGTTGGAATTTTACAAATTGGTATTTATAAATGTTACATAAAACCTCACAGGAGTCACGAATAAATTTAACAACATGCGTTTACATTTGGATTAACTAGATGATAAAAACAACAACAAGCTAAAGTGTTTCTTGTTTGTGATTATGTACAAGTGTGTAGCCGTGGGGAGTGCGTGGTCAATAGTATTTGACGAGAATGAGAATCATGTCTCGTCGTGGGCGGCAATATACTCATTGTGAGGCTCGGGAGGTCGAGGCCCGTCCCAATATACTTTTGTTCTATATGTTCTAGGTGTCCTGATCTTCGCCAAAAGAATTAGGCGGAATGAGAATTCACTCGGATCATACACGCTTGCTGCCGAAGAAAGGTGGCGATTAGGAATAAAGATCTGAGGGGGCGCAAGGAAATGGTCGTGCTTTTGTTCCCTATACTCATTTTCGATATATTGGTATGCTCGCTGTAGAGCAGGGTTTTTCCTAGAGGCATGAGGGTGTTTTACATTTGGACAAACCTTATTCTGCACTACTTCACTTTGAAAGACGATTTTCTGAAGGTGGTGACGCTGACCATCTGAATGAGACATGCTTTCTCGAGTAAGTTCTTCTAGTTCCTGAGGTATATCCAGTTGCTCTTCAACCTTGCTCGATTGCGTAGAGGAGGCGATGGCATCATTTGAAATATGATCGGTCAGTCGTCGGTAGTCTTTAGTCGTTGGCGATCAGATGACGGATCGTTAGGAGTCGTATATCTGAAATCTGAACATTTCTTGAATTTTCTCAAGCTAGTTGTATCAAGTGCAAGTGGCTTGTATTTTTGCGAGAAATTTCGTTGCAGTCTGTGGAAAGAGAAAGAGGTATTAGAGGTTCTAGAGAAAGAGATCCTGGAGAGTTTGTCGACGTTGTGAGCCGTGGAAGCTGTGTATAGATATGTGTGGGAAATCTCAAGCTGATCCTCTTCGATCTGCATATTGATTGCGGCCGCTTCGCAGAGTTCATTGCGGATTGTATCAAAATCGGCATACCAAGCCTCATCAGGCCAAAAATCGGGAGATTCTGAATAGACTTGTAGGGAGTCTCTGTCATCCCACAGCTTTTGATATGTTTCCCAGTTGAATTGGGCACAAATAAGGCTTTCCTTGAAGGAAGGAATTTTTGCGGAGTCATTTAGAGCATCTCTCGCGGAGGAGAGGATCCCTAAGATTTTACGCTTGAAAGTACGCAATTTATTTTCACAGACCATAGAAATGGTCTTAATATCTGGTGTAGTTCCACGCATGATATTTAGATAAAGGAGTAGCAGAACCAACAAGGAGTTGAGGAGGAGACAACCAGCAACCAGATAAAGAGTGCAGAGACTGATAGAAATGAGAGAAAATCACCGAGGATTGGTGAGAAGATCGTGACGTACAAGTGTTGTGACGTAACGCTCGCTACGCTATGGATATAGGTAGCGGAGAGGTCTAGAGGAGCCTCTTTGGTTGAGGAACAAATTATGAATGAAAAATATCCTGGTGAATGTAAACACCGATAGGCTGTATTATTCATCAAGAGTTAAGAATTGTGTAGACAAAATAGAAAAGTTAGAGCAAAGTACCTAAAATTGATGAAAATCGTGACGCGAGAAGTTGTAACCTCACACTCGCTACGCTTTGGCTGGAGGTAGCGGAGAGGTATTGAGGAACCTCTTTGGTTAAAGGACCGACTACAGAGGGAAAAAATGTACTGTTGAATGAAAACTCAATGATTCTTAAATCTAATCGTGACGTACAAGTGTTGTGACGGTCGCTCAATCTAATGGATAGAGGTAGCGGAGAGGTATTGTGGAACCTCTGTGATAAACTAGTTAACATTAAATTATTATTGAAGAATAATTAAATAATCAATTCCATAGCTTTAAAAAATAATTAACCAATAAAAAACACGATTTTAATCATTTGATCCCTTGTGGAGGTTACTATTTTGGCGAATAACTCTTTTTCCTTTAAAAATGATAACAAAAACTAATGCCCCAAGAAAGGCTTCTATGTAGCGTATTAGAAGAGTAAGAGTCGCGATAACTGTATTCAACTACAAAAATATCAAGTAAAAGTATCGGATATAGAAAAGTATCCGTATCACTTTTTAAAATTTTCAATGAAGAACTGAATTAAGTATGCGGCCGAACTAATTTAAATAGCATTTAAAAAAAAATACATATCGCATGCTGAATGCCTGAGAACAGATGTAAAATTTAAAAAAAACAAATCTAAAATGGTTTCACGAGGGAAAATGTATTTATACCCTTTCGGTCGTTCCATCGGGTAGACGTTGCCCGATTACACGCCCTTTACTTGGATGACAACTATAAAAACAACTTTATATATTTTTATTAAGAACGGGAAAAAGTTAAATTTTTTGCAATCAATTACTAAATTGAAAATGTGAAATCCATTACTTTTCTTGCCTGTGCAATCTGTTCCAGTAACAGGTATGATGCCACCTTTGTATAAATATCTATTGAGAATCGAAAAACTATCGAGATTCTCTTTTTTGAAGTCATGAATTATTAGAGATGCTATATTCCTGGAGTGCTAAACCTGAATATCTAGATTTCTTGATTGAATGGCAAGTCCTTTTCCTACAGAGTTATAGAGTTTAGTACTAAGAAACGATGTTACCTAATTTAGAGCATGGAGTTTCAGTAATATTTAAAAATTTCAATGAATCAGTAAGTAGTTATGTAACTGAGAGAACCGATAACGAAGGCTGATGCCTCCTTGTTAAGGGTTGTTCTTGAGAAGGTTCGTGTTGTTGTGAGAGCCTCTATGTTGCAACACTGTGATGATGTGTGTTAAAGTAATGCCTCTAATAATGTCCCAGATTTACCCTGACAGCCGAGTTCCATTAGATAATAGTTCTGTCTCCTTTTTTGTTACTATTCTATGGTTTTTGTAGATCTAAATAAAGAGGTGTGCCATTTGATCTAAATAAAGAGGTGTGCCATTAGATCTAAATAAAGAGGTTTGTCATTAGATCTAAATAAAGAGGTGTGCCATTAGATCTAAATAAAGCGGTTTGTCATTAGATCTAAATAAAGAGGTGTGCCATTAGATCTAAATAAAGCGCTTTGTCATTAGATCTAAATATAGAGGTGTGCCATTAGATCAAACGTACATCTGTGACGAAGTTGGATGTTTGGGCTTATTATTATCAAATTTTCATTTTATAATTCTTTCATCTGCCATTGTGAGAATATGAGTCTAATTCTTAATAATTCCGAAAAATATATCGCTGAGACGTTCAAATATCTTTTCTCATGTTTAGCTAGATAAGCGAACAATTTTACAACTAAATTGAAATCAGCACCTGTCATATTTCTAGACACAGCTAACCTTACTAGTAAGGATGAAAACAAAGTTGAATTATTGACAAAAAATAGCATACTCGATCCCCTCTGCGAAAAATTATACATATTTCAAATCGACTGTTCTGATTTAAAATCCTTAGTCAAGAAGGATCGTTAGACAAAAAGCTTCTAAAGAAGAACAAAGCGGAAGCAATCAGTAGATGGATGACCAGTTTGACCCTATACCACCTAGAATCTAAGGATTCCCTAAAGTCCACAACGAAGGGATACCTCTTCGTTTCATAGTGAATTAACGACATATGAATTAGCGAAATACATAGACAAAAAATTTTACAACGCCTCTTTATTTTTGTTAGATAAATGTTTTGGGGTTTATTTCTTTTCCCAGTTTCCCTTATGTGTCCTCGATTGTACCCTATCCGCTCCCACCTCTCTGCCCCGGAAGGTAACAATTTGATAAAACTGGTATTCTTACATCACATCTCATGTGATTTACGACAAAAATCATTTCATGCTTCCATTTTTAATTCTTCAAATGTTTGTAAGTAGATATAAACGACGGGTTGTAGAATTGTGGACTTCGGACTTGACCTTGACAGGCGAGGGGAAGGGCCGGAGGGGGTAGCCTTGGAGGTCTGAATGCAACATTTGGCAACGTCGCAAGGAATGTGCAAGATTTGGCAACATCGCTTTGTTTACATTAGTGTTATAGTAGAGGTGCAAATGACCTTGTGACGTCACGGGCGGCATTGACCCTCTGACGTCATCGCGGGGGTACGGGGTTCCTTTATCAGATTTTTTTTTTTTTTAATTTTATCTATATAGTGTGTAAAACTGACCTTAGTCACGGGGGGGGCATTGACCCTCTGACGTCATCGGGGGGCCCGGGGTTCCTTTATCAGAATTTTTTTTTTTATATTTTATCTGTATAGTTTGTAAAACCCTTGTGACGTCAGTTCCATCAGAGCATGAGTCATTGAGGGCCTAGCGCTGCCCGGGTATGCTTGATCGGCAGTTTATATTTTATCTCACGGACGAAAAGGTTGACATTGAACTTTAACAGGCGACAGGACAAAATAAGATAAGTGAGATTGTCTTACGGATGCAATATAAACTTAAATAATCACTTTGCCTGTGAGTTACATTAACCAATTCATTCACAGTTCTCTATATTTCCATGTCCATATATGGGTCGTAATACCTCATATTCCCAGTATGCCTAGCTCACCAGTTCATACACGATTAATATCTGGACCGTCAGTTAAATAGTCACATTCGCAGTTCTCTATATTTCCATGCCCATATATGGTCATGATACCTCCTATTCCCACTTTGCCTAGCTCATCAGTCCATACTCCCTTTATAAACGTTTCCTCTTCAGCCCACTGGCACTCCGTCACTCCGTCTCGTCTGCGTGTTGTGCAGTCCACCGTCGCTAATCACTGCTTAAGAATTGTGTAAGTTGTTATTGCTACTTGTTTTAACTAATCTTAACATGATGAGAACAATCTGATTGTTATAATCATTGCAGATGTCCCTTTTGAATAGATTAAACGGTCTTACATCCTATAAAACCATAGGAGAGTTGCATGAGGGGGTATGCTATTCAATATTGGAGTTGCGGTTTAAAACAACTGAACACGGCCAAGGATTGGAGGCTATTATAGAGGCTGAAAGAGGAGGAGAGCGCTTTAGGACCTTTCATCCCAAGAGGTACAGTGAATGTTTTACTGATGCTTTACTGAGATCAAACATTATAATAGTGAGTTTTCATATTATCAATTGCTATTTCAAACAATGTTAATACCTGATTGTTAGAAAAAAAAGTAAGATTGTTTTCTTTATCTTTATTTATTAAGTAAGAATGTTTTCTTTATCGTTATTGAAGATGACATAAAGGGGAAAGCAGAGAAATTCATATATAATAACTTTTAGCGAACAAAATGGTCATAGGAAAATATTAACTTTAAAAAGGTATGGATGTTTTGTGCTCAAAATCTGGGCTTTTATTGAAAATATTAAACGCACATAAATGCTAATGGCAATTTCATGTGTGCACATATTGTAGACGTGAATTTAATTCGAAATTTAGCTGTACACGACATATAATTACCTGTAAAAATAAAAAGCACATCAGTCCCTTTCAAGCATTAGTCGGTAATACTAGTCAATCGATAACAATGGAAAATTTCCAAACCCTGGCTGGACCCTCTTTAAAACAATCTGTTTCCAGTTCTCAATCGCATTTACCATTCAAAAAACGGATACATTCGAACATTCCACCTTTCTACAACACTAATATTGTAGAAAAAGGAATTAGTTCTCCAAAAAAATATAAACTTTATAATAAGGAACAACTTGATAGGTTAATCACATATGAACAAGGAATTAAAAAGGCTGCATTTGGTAATTCGGTGATAGACTTTTATTTTGAAAATCATAATAATAAAACTACTCCAACAATTTTTTTTGAAATCAATAAAGAAAAACTTATTGAGATTTTAACTTCATATTTGACATAATGGAACATATTTAAAATTAATTTACACTTAGATTGTACATACAAAAAAATAAATCATAACAACGAGGAAAAGTCCAATATGAATTTTAAGACTAGTCAGAACATCATAGATTCATCAACCGATTTGCACAATTATTTGAAAGAGTCATACGAAAAATTAATTATGGAATTAGATTCCTTTGAAGCCAAAGGTTCTGGTTGGATCTTTGTTTCTTGCAACTTTCTATGTTTGCATTTTACCAAATATACACCTCTGAGCGGAAAACAATTTATTAATTTGCCAAAAGGTATAAAAAACAAACATGCTGTTATTAATGTAAAAAATATAAACAACGACTGTTTTCGATTAGCAATACTGAGTAAAACAGTTGGTTCGAACGATCCTACATTGTACGAAAATTTAGAAACCCATTATCAATTCGATTGTATTTCATATCCTACTTCAATTAAAGATATTAAAAAAAATCGAGGAAGTAAACAATGTTTAAATTAATGTGTACGGTTTGGATGAAAAAAACAATATATTTCCCTTTAGAATAAGCAAAAAAGAAACATATAACGAGAGATTTGACCTTTTGTTTCTTCAAAATGAAATAAACTCACACTATTGTTATATCACAAATTTAAGCAGGCTTGTTGGTAGTCAAATATCAGGTGACAAATCCGCTAAAGAAATTTGCCACAGGTGTTTAACATCTATTTCCTGGAGATACAAAACAAAAAGTGGAAAAAACTCAGAAGAACGATTAAAGGAACATTTATTATTTTGCGGTGCGCATAAACCAGTTAGGACAGATTTTCCTGCAGATGATAAAATCAAATTTAAAAAATTCGAATACCCCCAAAAAATTAAAATTGTTGCTTACGCAGAATTTGAATCATATCTGGAACCAATTGCAGGTCCTTCGCAAAATCCATCAATTTCTTGGACAAAATCAGTTCAAAACCATAAAATTTTTTGTGCTTCACTTATGGTCAAAACGGATATACCTCAATTTAAATTTCAACAGCCATTAATTTTTACCGGTGAGAAATGTATGCTAATGTTCATGGAAGGACTGCATGATTTGGCTAAAAAAGCTGATGAAATATATGGTAAAGTTGAGCCTATGTCTGAAATGACGGAGGAAGAAAAGATAATTTATCAGTGTACCGATGTATGTGTTATCTGCCTGAAAACTTTAAATGAGGATGCGAAGGTGCATCATCATGATCAGGTGTCATCTAATTTCATTGGAGCGGCTCATTCTAATTGCAATTTACAAGCAAAAACACCCAATTTCATTCCAGTATTTATGCATAACTTTCAGGGCTATGACTCGCACTTTATTGTTCCGTTTTTAGCAAACCATGAAGGAGATGTTACCGTAGTTCCAAGTAATACATAAGTTTTACCAAAACATTTAAAGATTGCAAAACTAAAATAAGATTTGTAGATAGTTATAAATTTTTAGCTGCCGGCCTAGATACCCTAGTGCAAAACATGAAAAAAGGTTCTTCAAGTCTTTCAATTACATTCCCTCATTTGCATCAGTTAATTCCTGACGAAACGAAAGTTGAATTGTTAACGAGAAAGGGAATTTACCCTTACTCTTACATAGATTCATTACTGCAGTTAGAAGAAACTCAGTTGGCTGCAATAAGTAAATTTTACAACAACTTAACTGCAGAAGATATTTCCGAGTCTGATTATGAGCATGCGCAAAACATTTGGAATACTTTTTATATAAATAACTTAAAAGAATATACCGAAATGTATAAACAAACAGACGTAATTTTATTATGTGAAATATTTGAAAAATTTCGTAATCTCTCTATGGATATATATTCACTAGATCCTGCCCATTTTATGTCTCTTCCAGGCCTCAGTTACGAAGCAATGTTAAAAACGACAAATATTGAATTGGACATTATTAAAGACATGGATATGGTATTATATAACGAAAAAGGCATTCGAGGAGGCATTACACAAGTTGTCAAACGTTATGCCAAAGCAAATAATTATTATGTAGATGATTACGATCCAAATGAGACCATTAACTACTTAATTTACGCAGATGTAAATAATTTATACGGCTATGCAATGAACTGTGTCCTCCCATATTGTGACTTTGAAGGGCATAATGAAGAATTAGATGTGTTAAAAGTTCCTGACAACTCTGAAGTTGGTTATATACTCGATGTAGACATTGATTAGCCTGAAGCCATATACACGATATGCACTGTCAACTACCTTTATTACCTGATAAATTAAAACCGTCTGACAGTGATAAAACAACAGAAAAGTTACTTACTACACTCACACCAAAAACCCGTTATATTGTTCATTATGTCAATTTGAAACAAGCACTAAATCTTGGCGTTAAATTAACCAAAATTCATAGGTTTTAAAATTTAAGCAAAAAAATTGGTTGTCACCATACATAAATTTAAATACCCAACATAGAGCTAAGTCAACCTATCCTTTTGAATTGGATTTTTTTAAACTCATGAACAACTCCTGTTTTGGTAAATTTATGGAAAACGTTAGAAAACGAATAGATTTAAAAATTGTTACAAATAAAAAATCATTGAATAAACTAGTTAAAAAGCCAATTTTCAAAGAAATAATCATTTTCACTGAAAATGTAGTTTCCGTTCAGTTAGAGAAGAATAAAATTGTATTTGATAAACCTCTTTATGTTGGTTTTAGTATATTGGAACTATCAACAGTTTTAATGTACGAATTACATTATAACATATTTTTTTAAAAATATGGTCCGAAAAATATAAACCTCTGTTATATGGATACTGATTCATTTTTATACCTAGTAAATACAAAAGATATATACGATGATATAAATTATAATTTAAAAGACTATTTTGATTTTGATAATTTTCCAACAAAACATCGCTGTTATTCTGAAGAAAACAAAAAAATAGTAGGAATGCTCAAAGATGAAACTGCTGGCGATCCAATCTTTGAATATGTTGGCCTAAGGCAAAAATGTATTCATTTATAACCAAAAGTGGTTTATTGATAAAACGATCCAAAGGGGTTAAAACATGTGCGGTTAAAGAATTCACGTTCCAAAATTACTTAGATACTTTAAGAAATTATGAGTCGATGTACAGCCAATTTCAGATCATTCAATAAAAAAGACATCAAGTGCAAACAGTTTTAATCAATAAAAAGTCTCTTTGTCCATATGATGATAAACGGCATACCTTAGATAACGCAAGAGATACACTTCCTTATGGCCATTATGCATTCTCGCTACATAAGTAAAGCAAAATACAAAAGTGCATTATTCTTTTCACACCGCTATGCGATATCCTTGCTGTCAATCCAGCTGCTTTCTTTTAGCCCCCACCATTTCACATACAACTTATTTCCTTTCCTTTTCAAAATCTTTTCGATGAGATAAACATCTGGGTGTTTTACTTTTTGAAGCTCTTCAGCATAAAAGGAGCCACTGATAGGTTGACTTTTGAGATCTTCAAGTAAATATGTATATGGATCCGTCTTCTGAATCTTGATTACTTTAAATATTTCGCTTGACCAATTTGGCTTGTAGCCTTTTGAAAATGCTGTTTTTTGCTTAGATATCCTCACAAAATCGTCCTCTTCCAACTTCTGCTTTCGCACTTTTGATTTGGAACAAACGGAAGAAGAATAGATTTTGTTTAGCAAGTAGTTTTCTGATTTTTTATTATGGGCATCAATTGGTCTCATACCTATTGTTGTATGGAATGATGAGTTATAATCATGTAGAATCTGAGGTAATATATCTAAAAACTTCTAATTTCCACCCAAGCTAAATGCTTTCCACATTTTCGCTTTTAAAGTTCTATTAAACCTTTCTACAATGGAAGCTGTCATATTAGAAAAGGTCGAATAACGATTAATATAGTACTGTTTTATTAGAGATTTAAACTTGGAATTATAAAATTCTTTTCCTTGATCGCTTTGAATATTTCTCGGTGTTTGTTTGCTCGAACGAAACACGCTCTCCATCGCCTTAGTTACATCATCAGCAGATTTCTTCTTAATTGGTACGGCCCATGCATATTTAGTAAAGCAGTCTATAACTGTTAATAAATATTTGTATCCTTTATTTTCTCGAGCATAAGGTATCATTTCTACTAGATCTGTTTGCCAAAAGTCATTTATCCCTTTCAAAACAGTCTTTCTTCTAGGGTATATCTTTCGAGCTGGCTTATGTAATTCATTTACGATAGTTTTTTTTATTATTGATGAATCCATCTATAATTTTCTTTTTAAGTACTTTGTTAAGATGGCCGAGTGTGACTGCATCAGATTCCTCTACGGGCTCACCGGTGTTTGTTATTCTTTTCCCAATACAATCATATATATTGTCAACTACAGTGAAAGCAACTCTGTTGAAGAATTCTTTTGTAACAACATCATAGTTATTTATAGGTGGAGCGAAATTGACAAGTATTTTTCTTTTTCCATCTATAAATCTACCCGGCCAATTCTTTAAATCAGTGTAGGTCACTGCTAGTGTATCACAATATACTTTATTTGCAGCGTCATGAGCAGCGACTGGATTTGCAATATTGACGATCCTTAAATAATGTGCATCAATGTCCTTTTCAGACTTTAATAAGCTGAATGGAAAATAACGTTTTTTGTATTTTGTATGCTTTTTTGCTATGTGAGATCCGAACTTGTTTATTGTCATGTTTGTACTGAATCTAAATATAAAAATGTGGGCATTAATATATTATATTTTCTTCTCGTAGTTCTTCAATTATAGATTCTATTTCATTTTGATGTCCTTCATGCCTGGCATAAGTTGAAGACATTAGCAGCCTAAGGCGATCGACTAGTTCGTTTGGTCATTCCAACGCTCGTACAGAGGTTTATCGACGCTCATAAGTCCAGTGCCCCGTTTGTAAGAGTGGGAACGGATTGAAGTTAGCCTGCTCGAAGCTGCTGATGCTGAGGAAGGAGGGCGGGGTATTAAAGATTGTGTTGGGAATAACTTCGATATTATATTTCTATACTTCTCAGATCTATTTCCGGACACTCCTTGTTCCTCACTATAGCCTTTTTTGTGAGCATTGGTCGAAAGTAAAATATTCTTATAATTATCCAAGTCTGACTCGGTATAATATTTAGGATTTTTCAAGTAGAGTAGCTGCAACAATCCAGGAGTTCCTTCATACACTATGTTGTTTATAGAAATATCATCACTGTTTTCAAAAATACGAGTTCAGAACCCGGTTCTCATTGGGTGTGCTATGTAAAAAAAGATAGTCTAGTGAAATACTTTGATTCCTTTGGAAATTTAAAACCACCTCCAAGGTTACTTGAGTACTTTAAGGGTTCAGAAATAATTTACAACAGACGTCGTTATCAAAAGTGGGATACACCGATTTGTGGACATCTCTACTTATCGTATTTAGCAGATGTTTCTAGCAAATTTTGATCATTCATAATCATGAGCTACACAGTAACGTTGACGGGGAATTCTAGTGTTATCCATGCGAACTTTTTACCTCCGCTGGAATTAGGCTCAAGTTATACCGTTGGGTTATTATATTTTGACTCATATAATACTATACCTAATATCAGGAAAGATGTTAACGATAAGTTTTACTATGGAAATCTGACGATTCAGATACCTGAAGGATCGTATGATATCGATGCACTAAATTGTTTTCTTCGCAAAGAAATTGCTCACCAGGAACCTAGTTGTGGGTTTATGCTTCGAGGAAATGAGAGCACTTTAAAGGCCGAACTTAGAACAACGGAACCGGTCTACTTCAACTTCCCCGACAAGCCCCATTCTATTGGCCCACTGTTGGGTTTTCATCGTCCTAATCAAGTCATTGACCCATTGCATCGGTACAGCGAATCCGATGGCATTGTGAAAATTCTTTCTGTAAACACTATTTCGATTCATTGTAACATCGCATCAGGGTCTTATCTGAATGGGGATCCGGATCATAGCATACATCAATGCTTTCCGGCTGTAGAACCAGAATATAAAATAATAGAAACGCCGAATCCTGTCATTTACTTTCCAACTAACGCGAGGACTGTTGACAATATTACCGTTCGTTTAGTGGATCAAGACGGTGCGCTTATTGACTTTAGGGGGGAAACTGTTACATTGAGAATACATTTGAAGAACAATGGGGATTGATTTTTGTACCGGTGAGAATCGTGGTACTCATCACGTTTTTTTTTTTTTTTTATAAAAGGGGATGTCATGCCATCGTAAGAATTTGTAAACCTAAGTCGATGAGACGGCTAACAACTGCAAACGTCAACATTTTAAAACAGTTTGGGTTTCGATTAAAAATCCGGGGAAAGCTCAGCGAGCATAAGAGAGAAATCGACCCCCGGTGCCCTGCCTGTGGAGTCCCTGAGACAGCGGAGCACGTTATTGTTTCCTGCACCGCGGTGGAAGGACACCGTGCCAGGTTGTCGCGGAAAACCGGGATTTTCGCCCTCGCCGAGGAGGACTTCCCCCGTTTGATGGAGGAAGGGAATTACCCCTTCTTCAAGGAGTTTGTCTACGGGTGGAAGGAAGTGGTCGGGCCTGCGCATTTCACTATTAGCAGGATCCGGCCCCTCGGAGAGCCACCAGACGAGGAGCCACCAGACGAGGAGCCAGACGGGGAACCCCCCCCCTCCCCTGGAGGAGAGAGACGCAGTTGAGGACCGGGCGGATGCGGACCGGGAGGGCTGGACGGCATCCGGACGGATGGAGACCGGCCAGGAGACCTAAAGGTGCTGCCCCAACAGTAAGGTGCACATCCGTGCACCAGGCAGCACCACAGATTAACAAAAAAAATGTACCCGCAAAAATAAATGGTACCCCCCCATTTAATGTAGTTTTTTTTTTAAATAAAGATTTAAAAAAAAAAGTTGATTTATTGGCAGTGGCGGGCGTCCATAAACCCAACGCATCAACCCGTCACTGCCGAGAACCCCGTATGCCAGCAATGGCAGGAAGGGGGCCCAAAAAAAAAAAAAAAAAAAAAAAAAAAAAAAAGGTTTCGATTAAAAAAAAAAAAAGAACAAAATGCATAGCATACTAAACGTTACATCAGATGTAAAATTTGATGATTCTCTTACACAATTCCAATATCATTCACATCAGCCGTATGCGGGGAACTCTCTTAACAATTCTGACGAAATCAGAATACCAATCCATCAACAAGATGCTTATACGTT
The DNA here is from genome assembly GCA_964056705.1 of Troilus luridus. Lineage (NCBI taxonomy): Eukaryota > Metazoa > Arthropoda > Insecta > Hemiptera > Pentatomidae > Troilus > Troilus luridus. The sequence goes on from CAXKTH010000252.1 coordinate 27,068, forward strand.
TCCTTCTTTAAGTTTTGTTTTTCTGGAAGGACGAATTTCAAAAAAGGATGGTGTTTGAGCAACCTCGAAATAGTTATTGGACCTTTCGATGAGAGCTCCGAAATGGATGAGGAAAATAAATTTCTGATTCAATTATACCAGATCGCATGTCATTTTGATTGTAACCTTTTATTAAACTAATAACATAAATCAATTTTCATAAATTAAATAACTAATAATTTTGAGAATGAAAAACAATTAATTAAATTAAAGAACAATTTAAACGCTTTTATAATGAGAAATGAAGTTACTAATATTAACTAAATTATCAACAACTAATTAATAACAAAAAAGAAATCAAATATTATTTAATTTTACGATAGTAAATTTAACTCTATTAAATTACAAATAAAATCTATTACAAAATAATGAATGTTTATGCGGTTTTCTGATTGCAATGATATAATAATGAAAACTCTTATCTGTCTGTCGAAGTAGTTTCAGTAGATGGTAGATTCTCGGCAGGGCGAGCTGGATGTGGAGACGACAGAGGATTTTCGTCGGCAGGGCGAGCGAAGATGGTGAAACAATAGAGGTTGTGATGATCGACTGGGTCAATTCGAATTGGTCGAATCTATGACGAAGTTTAAACTAATTACACCTGCAGGTGGGCAGCAAATTAGTATCTTCTTCAAATTCACACAAAACAATTTTGGGCTTCTATAGAGCATACGATGTGCACGGCTAAGGGCTCGCGTCGACACTGTCTGGCTCGTTCTAGCCGGAGCGAACAAAAGCCGCTCGACACTCTTTTGTTTTCTCTCTTCACTTTTATAACATATGTTTTCACACTTACTACAAATATTACACTTATATCTAAACCAAATAAAATTACCTTTTAAATTAAATTATTCTAAACAATTATGAAATTAAACGTTTAAATTATTATATTAAATAAAAATGTGAAAAATAAGAAAATATAATGTTCTTTCTTTTAAGAAAAAATTATTTAATTTTTATGATTAAAACTAATAATACTTTATAAGGTTACTACTTCATCTGGCCTTAACAGATGGGACTGACGGAACAACTTCAAAATTCACTAATAACGCGTTTGCGTTTTTGTTTGATGAGATAAGATATGAATTGGATGGTATTGAAGTCGATAGAGTGAGAAACCCCGGAATAACTACAACGCTTAAAGGTCATACATCGTTTTCACCCAATCAAGTCAAAGGTCTAGAAAATGCCGGGTGGATAATCCCAGGTGTTGATAAAACAGTTTCAATAGATAAAAACGGCTTTTTTAGCGTATGTCTGCCATTGGATATTCTCTTAGGGATATGTGAAGACTATCGAAAAATTTTAATTAATCTTAAGCAAGAACTCGTTTTGATCAGATCGAGTACTGACTTGAACTGTGTAAAGGGTAGTGATGGTGTACAAATAAAATTAGATAAAGTTGTTTGGAGGATGCCTCATATTCGTGTTTCTGATCAAGAACGTCTAAAGTTGTTAAAAATGGTGGATAAAAACAAGGTCATTTCTATTCCATTCAGATCGTGGGATCTTTACGAATACGCTAATATACCAGCATAACAGCAAGAAAATTGGACTGTAAAAACATTCACAAATTTAGAAAAGCCTCGGTATGTTATTATAGCATTTCAAACGGATAGAATGAGAAATGCTACCAAAGATATTAGTCAATTCGATAGTTGTAAAATAAAAAATTTGAAACTCTATCTGAATAGCGAACAATATCCTTATGACGATTTGAATCTAGATTTTGCACTAGGAAAAGTGGCTCTCCTCTATGAAATGTATAACGAGTTTCAAACGAGTTATTATGGTAATAGACATTCACAACCTCTGTTGTCACGATCCGATTTTGAGACCTTCGCGTCTATAGTCGTCATAGATTGTTCTAAGCAATCCGAGGCAATAAAAAGTACGACTATCAATCTTCGCGTACAGCTAGAGGCGAGTGAGAACTTTCCGCCTAATACTAGGGCATACTGTCTTATCCTTCACGATAAAGTAGTAGAATACGAAGTGTGAACCGGTTTTGTTCGTAAAATGTACTGATGATGCATATATAAAGCTGCTGTAGCGGCTATAATAATATCAGTTCTCCGTTGTTCACCGACTAAAACATACGATGCGTTCAGCGGCAATTGATTTTCAGGGGTATCGCACGGCTTCTAACTCATTGATTGTTAAAGAATTATCTGTAGTCTCTATTTGTCATGGCTCATCGTGGCATTGGTTTTTCAATCCACATCGAGATGCTGAAGATGTTGTTCATTCAAAGACAAACCTTTGGATTAAGAAACATATTCATGTAATGGGATGGGACTATGGTGATGTATTATATGAGGATATGAGATATTTATTACAACACGCCACTGAGAACTTTGACATATTATGGGAGAAAGGAATGGAAAAGTGCAAGTTTATTGAATATCTTATTGATAAACCGGTCTGTGATCTACATGAATTCGGTTGTCCTAACTTAAAACAATTAGAAAATTGCAAGATGGTATGTCATTTTCATTTAAACTCGTCTTTTGTCTGTTCACTAAATCAGGCACACCGTTTAGCATCATGGGTCAGAAAAAATGATGAAGCAGTAAACTTTAAAAAAGAAGACGTTCGTAAGCATACATTTGTAAATATTATCTCTCCTCCTCATAATCTGCTCTCATTCGCCGGATTTGTAAGAGGAGTAAAAGATACAGTCAAATGCATATACTGTGGACTGTTATATGACAAACAATCGCTCATCAATCCAATCAGGTACCACAAAGCGAATAGTCCTCAATGTTGATGGTTTAAGGAAGAAGAGTACTTTTGAATCTACTCGGAAACATGTGGTATCAGCATGGAGTCAGTTATACAACGTTTAGGAGAGGAAGGCATTGAAACCACTGAGCACTGAAGAATTGAGTATTTTACCTCGGTCTTTTGTCTGTACCTTTTTGACTACGCATTAGACTACATCTGGAACAATTACGCCTGATGAAGAAATGGGTGGCAAGAAGACGAGGAACATGTATCCAGAAACGAAGACTTTGCTACTCAATGAATATACTAACTATTAATTATATTATTATGCTTGAAATTTTTGTCAATCTTTGTTTTTTTAAATAAACTATACATATTTTACATCTTGTTTTTTTTTTTTTCTCCTTCTTTTTATTTAGGGAAAGGTTCATTAAATAGAATTCACAGACATAAAATATAAAAAGTATTTATTGAATATCATTCAAATTACAAGTTACATGGCTATTATTACATATTGTTGAGTTCATTTAAATTGTTAAAGAGAGTATTAGTATTAATATTGAACTCTAACGGTACAGATTCTACAGGTTGTGTGAGTGAATTTTCTTTTCCTTTCTTGTAAATGTCCACCATCTTGGTTAGCAAGTCCAGAGAGTCGTCGATTTTTTCAATACTGGAACAAAGCTTCACCGTTTCATTCCTGTTGAAACATGTCGATGGAGATTTCATCTCAAGGGTTAGCGGGCTTTGATTGAACATTGCAAAACAATGGTACATTTGTTCTATCTTCATTACCCTTTTTCTACCCCTCATAGAAAATAAACAGAGCACATTTTTACACCTCACCCGGTCTTCAACGCCCACCACGCTCTTGCCGCGTTTGCACTGCAAAAGAGACAGCAGCCTAGGAATCTGGTCTGTGAGGAATCTCCACTCCTCCGTGTCCATATAGACGCTCGTCTTCTTGGCGATGATGGCGATAGTCGGCTCATAATCGCAAAGACCAACTCGAACTAGTTTGCTACTTGTGATGGGGTGATCAGTAACTAGTTCCAATCGTCTCGGAGCGACTATCTTACAAGGATTCAACGTGGACACTGTAAGGTTTCCGCAGAGTGGAGGGGGAAAGATGAAGTTTTTCTAGATTCTTTATTAGTTGATTTATTTCATTTCTTTTTATTTCATACAAGGATATATGAGTTTTCAAAACCTGGAGTTGATTAATAAAGATTCCAAGTCTTCTGCACATATCACAGCAACATACATACCTTTTGTTTTTACATTTATTTTTTTTCCCCCTCTTCGCTATCAACTTCATCCTCAACATCTATTTTTATTGGCAAACTCCACTATCAATCTCATCCACAACACCTATTTTTATCGGTAAACTCTCCAGTTGATCGAAATATTTGATAAATGGACAATTTTCAGACCATTTCTTGTGTTATAAAAAAGGATCGTCATATAATTCCAATTGATTCAATATTATTCCGCAAAATGGACACCTTGTATGGTCAGAGACTTTCAAGTAATACAATCCTGCTGCGGCCAACTTCACAACACTCACTGGCGATGTCCACCCGACAAATGCCGACAGGCGGTCTTTCTCATACCTCAGGTTCCTACTTGTCTGCCGTACCATTGTAGTAGACTGGTTAACAATGACCTGCAGTTACTCACACACACACAGGCGAGGAACGTATTCAAAAATGTAAAACAACACAAAGTTTATATACAGGTAGAACACGGAATAACTGTGTGCCAGGGGCTGGAGAGGAAAAGCTTATAAAGGGAGTATGAACTGCCGAGGTAGCTCCGTGATAAGACCTGATCGTACGGAACTGACGTCACAAGGTCAGTTTTACACACTATAACACAATATTAAAAAAAAAATCTGATAAAGGAACCCCGTACCCCCCCACGATGACGTCAGAGGGTCAATGTCCCCGTGACGTCACAAGGTCATTTGCACCTCTACTATAACACTAATGTAAACAAAGCGATGTTGCCAAATCTTGCACATTCCTTGGGACGTTGCCAAATGTGGCATTCAGACCTCCAAGGCTACCCCCTCCGGCCCTTCCCCTCGTCTGTCAAGGTCAAGTATACAGTCCACAATTCTACAACCCGTCGTTTATATCTACTTTTGTATCACATGGAATCTATCAATTACATTTTTATAATTTTGGTTTAATATTAATGATTTTAGCACAAATGATAATATTTCACTGAAGTGACTGATATTTCAACTCTCGATTTATCTCGTTTTCCGGCAAAACTACAAGTCCTATGGAAAAAAATTAAATCCAAAGTTGTAGGTAATAAATAGATCTACAACTTTTGTATTTACACTTTTTTTACATAACCTCAAAATTTATGTGGAAAATTCAAATAAACAAGTTTTCGGTTTTTTATTTTGATCTTTTACAAAAAAAGTTTTTTCTCACTTTTAATGCCACAAACACATTGTTATTTTTTAAATTTAAAATATTTATTTTCACCTTATTTTGTCTTCTTTTTTTCTGTTAATATTATCATCCACAGCTGTCAGCGGATTGTCTGACTGGAAAATAATACAGAATGACATGGAAGGCATGACCCAGCGATACCTCTCCATTGGCTTGCTTTAATTTCCTACTGTAATAGGTCCATCATCCATGTTCTTTTTAGTCTCCTCCTAGCGAGTAAATTAATTTGTGTTTGTGATTTAGTGATTGGCGTTTCATCTTGACGTGAGGACCCCATGTCATTCTCCTATCAAATGTTAGTCCAAGATATTGTACTTTGTCTCTCTGTGGGATGGTTGAGTTATTAAAGTAAATGGGAAGGCATGTTTCGCGTCTAATAGTAATAGAGATGTGTTGTGACTTTTCGTGGTTCCGTCTGATTTTCCGCAATTGGAACCACTCACCATTCACCTTTTGTAAGTTGTGTTGTAAGTTTTGTAAGGCCTGTGTCGCGTCATGTTGTTTGGTGATCATGGCAGTGTCGTCAGCGTAGGTTGCGATCAGTATGTTAGGACTTCGTAGAATGTCGTATGTATAAGCTATGTACAATAACGGTGCAAATACTGATACCTGAGGCACACCGGATAAGATCGGTCTTATTGAAGAGCTATGAGCCCTGTCGGACTGAGAAAAATCTGTCTGCAAGGAATGAGAGAAGAATCAGATAATAAGTGTGTGGTAGTACAGTCTTGAGCTTAAAGAGAAGCCCCTTATGGCAGAACTTGTCGAATGCTTGGGCGACATTAAGAAACGCTCCAGTTGCATATAACTTCTGCTTTAGTGCTGTCGACATGTAATCAGTTACTCTGTATAATTGTTGAGTGGTCGAGGGTGATTTTCGAAAACCGAACTGATGGTGAGGGATTGTATTTTTATCAGTCTTTAACTTTATTAGTTGGGGATAAAGGGATAATTTAGGAGATAAATAAAGAGATTGAGAGTAAAGAATTGAGATGACTTCTGTATAAATCCCAATCCATTATACCCTGTATGAGGGTAGGTCTTTTTTGTGCCTCAGAAGGCTCTTCGCACAGGATCATTTGCACTAGGGAATGATCAGAGCAAAGATCAGAGCTTGTATTTTCAGTCTTGTGTACTGTTCTTAGGCCTTTTGTAATAAAAAATCCAGTAAGCTTAAAGAGATTTTTAAAGAGGTTTTGCGTCTAGAAGTAGGCCAGTAAGTAGGAGAATTGGGAGTTGATGTGTCTAATAAAAGTACATGAAGAGCATACCAAAAGTTCCTACCTCTTGGGGTACACAACCTTGAACCCCAGCATTGGTGTTTCGCGTTGAAATCACCTCCTACGATAAAGCATCTACCTAACCGTTTAAAAATCTCAGAAAACATCGAGTATGTAAGCTTGTACCTAGGGAGACAATAAACTGCAGTGAATGTGTACCGTTTTGTCAGGGTGATCAGTCCTGTAAATAGTATAGTCCGAAATGTAGATTTTTGATCGTGAAGTAAGATGTGTTTCATTGATAAGTGCTATGTCTGTCCTTTTTCATGTAATTATAAATCAAGTTCAGTCCTGTGTTGCACCATTCCATTAGCATTCCATAGGAGAATTGACAAGGAGCCGCTGTTGAATTATTAGGGGTCGTCGCTGTGGCTCGAGGCTTGTGTAACCTATGTTGGAGAAGATTAAAAATAGGATGGATAAGGTTGTTAAGACCCGTTAGTATTTGAAATAGTTGAGTAGGAGCAGTATCATTAGCGGGACAGACTGAGTACTGTTATTCATCATACCTGTTTGAACATTATAGTATTGTGGTGTTGACTTCGTTACTGGTGGACTTCTTGGCTTCTGCTGATATTCCACGCTGTCCTCTAGAAGATGGTGCTGTGCAGGTCTGAGATTTGGGAATTCTAGTAAATCCGGAGGCAGCTGAAAAGTTTGAGCTGGTTTAGGCCGCTGGTTGTAATGTCTTGAGCTACGCTGAATTTTGGTGGATGTTTGCCACCACAATTGGCGCAAGGAGTAGGAGTTTCTCGTGTCTTACTGAAAAATTTACTGTCGTGGTGCCCGCCACACCTTACACACCTTGGTGGGTGGTTACAGTAACCTCTCGTATGTCAATATTGTTGGTACCTCAAGCAGTGAGGAATGCCTTGGTTATTTTGTGTAATATATACATTTTAAATCATAGTTGTCTTCTTTGAAAGTTTATTTTGTAATGTTAACAAAGAACATTGGTAGGGACTTCTTAAATCTTGAAATAACGTTGGTTACATCAGAAGCTTCGTAACCTTTCTCTTTCAACTCCTCTTTTATAATACTTATTGGAGTAGTGTGATGGAGGCCCTTAATCACTATCCTGGGGCATCTGTCCTGTGGGAGCTGAAAGCTGTGAAAATCTGCGCCTTCACTTCTTAGGCTCGCAATGTTAGTGCCCGGCAAAAATGTCATTCTCCCCACATAATTTACGTTGCCAGCGACATTAATAGCATCACGGAGATGAATGTATTCTTCAGATCGAAGCTGCAGTTGGTTCAGACGGATTTATGTCAATCATCCAGTCTAAATTTTGACATACATGTCAACTGCAAACTGATGAAAAAGCCATTGACACATCAAAATATGATTTACTTCACCTTCCCGGATCATGAGTCTATATGAATAAAAATTCATAGCACTAACTTATTTGTTGGTTTCAGCACCTGGAATCGTAAATGATAATCAATTACATAGATATATTTAATTTTTAAAATATTTTTTAATATCGTTTAATCTAGTTACCTGTTACTTGATCAACCATTTTGATATAAAAATGGTATCCGTCTTCTCCCTGCCAGAAGATTAATGGGAATTGTAACGCCTCATAAGTCATATGCGTTTCAGTCACACGTTTTAAATCAGTGTTCCGACGATGAAGCCTAATATCTCTAGACTGCAAACTTTCTCCAACAACGACAATAACCACTTGGTATTGTCAGCTTTAATGACGATATTACGGCTGTCCGGTGGCATCCGATCCAATGACATATTGGAACTTTTGACTGAGTCGTTGTTCTGATGAAGAAACGTTTCCAGTTCTTGGGCATTGGTTCCCTTCACTGTTGGATTTTGAGCACAACGCCTATTAACTTCCGCATCTTGATTTTCCATAAAATAAATTTGCAAGAATTGATGATCCGCATCTGTCAGTGACAGCAGTGCTCCCAGTAGGGGATAAATTTGTCCTTGTATCTGCAAATTTACATGATATTTTTAAATATTTGTTTTTGATAAATACTTCATCAAAAACGATTATGATATATTACCTTGAAAGTGGGCATGAAATTTTCCTGTACTATATGCGTTGCGCCAAAGGACGTCATTTGAAAGCAATTGTTATATTTTTGGATGTTGGCCAAGGAATGTTTAGAGTAATTTCCCAACCCAGAAACTAATGAGCGTAATGGCTCAGGCGGTAGGACCGATTGTGGCAATTTTACTTCACTAACAGCACAACATAATCCAGTAGATTCACCGCTGTATTTTAACGCTTTACAATATTGACAAATGGTTGTAATTTCCTCAATTGTTACGGATTGGCCGGCGCAATAATCTATTTCCGGGTCCTAGTGTAATGCTACTTGTTCAAAGCATCTGCGGAATCGCTCTATTTCATTGTGATGTGCTCGCTGTTTTTGTGTGTGTGTGTCCGAATTGGTTCCATTCCAAGGCTATCTACTTCATTATTATTCCCTGGGGAACGCAATTCTGCCATACCAATACGAATGTCTCATATCTGTCGGTTTGCACGTGAGGTAGCTCGTCGAGCATTTTATTGACTTTGACGACCTAAGTCAGGTCGTCTTCACCTTGGCATTTTAAAACAATAACAAATCGCCGTTTTTAGCATTTTCTGTTACTTATTATTTATGTTTCTCACCGTTTAAACCTTCCCTGAACTTCCAAAAACATTTCAACATCAAAATTAGTCAAATCGGTCCAGCCATTCTCCAGTTTTAGCGAGACAAACGAACAGCAATTGATTTATATATGTAAGTCGTGAATTCAACAACTTAACTAAGGAGGTGAATGGAATAAACACGTGGATGCAGTGAATAACTGTAATTAAAAAAAACATAGTTTATAATAAACTTATAAGTAACTAAATAACTACAGGTATCTTTAATTACAAACCTGAATCAACACAATTGTCAATATTCCATTATAACTTAAACAATATTAATTTAACAAACGTTAACTTCTGTGAGTCTTTCAGTAAGCCAATCTATCATAACCTTCCTCACATCTGTGCCTAAGGTTATCTTCACAGCTGTTAAGTTTGGCATGAATATTCAAACTTACATCCCCCCTTTTTTGGAAGAGGACTGCCGTCATCTCGATAAGGAACCAATTTGCTGACGTGAAATAAATTTGATTCTTCTGAAACCACTGTCGATGATATACATCACGTTAGATAATTTTTCTTTTATTCTGTGAGGACCTGATCTAATCATTTCCAATTTACCTCTATTTAGATCATTACTATATTGAATGTAAACCAAGTCACCTTCTTTATATATGATTTCCTTTACATTTTGGTCATAGTACTTCTTATTTTGTTCATGTACTTTTCTCGAGTTCTCAAAAGCTATTGATCTATTTTCTTCTAAGTTCTCTTCTTTATTTATTTCCAATTCTTTTGGTACGATTGGCTTTTCAATTCCCGTTAGTAAATAATTTGGAGTAAAACCTGTTGAACTATGGATTGTAGTGTTGTATTCTTGAACACACTCTTCTGCTATAATCGTCCATGGACGTTCCTTGTCTTCATATATTTTACACCTTATTCTATTTACCAACGTTTGATTTGTTCTTTCATTTAGCCCATTTGAGAATGCACAGTCAACGGCTGTGAAAATTAAACTTATCCCTTTTGACTTCATATATTGTTTAAATTGTGTGGAGTTGATTCCAGAATATTGATCTGTTAACAAAGTTTTAACTTTGCCTTTGTTTTCCACTGTTTTTAATAATTTTATAAAGTCTTTGGCAACCTGTGTCTTAGATGTAGCAATGAAAGCATATCTTGTGAAGTGATCTACAATTAGGTGCAGATATTTCTTTGTACTTCTATTTCCAGTAAAACCACCAATTGTATCTAAAGATACAATTTCAAAAGGTTCTTTTGCAGGACCCAACTGTGACATGGGTGCTTTAAAACAACCTATTCTTGTCTTATTTTTAATACAAGTTTCACAAGAACGGCATGTTTGTTTAATATGTTTATACATATTTTTAAAATAAAATTTGCGGCCTATTGTTAACGTTAATTGTTTCGTTCCAATGTGTCCTTGCTTAATATGTACATCCTTTATCAATTTTTTTCCAAATTCTTCTGTTAGCCAGATCTTTTTTCTGTTCTTTAACCTTTTATAAATGACATCATTTTCCAAATAACTGTTTTTGTCCGGGATTAGTTGTTTTTGATTGTTAACTACATCTTCCAATTTTAAAAAATTTGTTATTTTGATTGCTGAATCTATATGATTTTCTTCTTCACTTGATTCTAAAACTGGGTTTCTGGAAATGCAATCTGCTTCTAAATTATCTTTACCGGGATTATAAACTATAGTAAAATCAAATTGTGAAATGTAATTCAATATTTGCAATAATTCTGAATCTTTGCAGTTTTTTACGTTGAAGTTTTCCAGTGGCTTATGATCTGTGAAAATGATAAATCTTTTTCCTAATAAATAATATTGCCTCTTTTATGGCCTAACTTTCTAAGTATATGGCCTTCTTCCTTTTTTGGGCTTCCGTCAGTTTTCTGGAAAAATTAAATACCAGGTTCAAAGATTTATCGTCTTGTGGCTGCTTTAAAATTGCACCAACTCCTTTTATAGAGGCATCAGTATAAATATATATCGGAGCTCGTGGGTTAAAAATTGCCAATACTGGATCCGAACATAGAATTTGTTTTATTTTATTAAAACTCTCTTCGCATTCTTCTGTCCAATTATAATCTACATTTTTCCTCAATAGATTATATAATGGTTCCAATGATATTGTGTATTTCGGTATATACTCTAAATAAAAACTAATTTTTCCTAAAAACTGTCTTATTTGTTTTTTTGTTTGTGGTCTAGGAAATTTATTTATGGCCACCAGGTTATCATTTAACGGTATAACTGAGTTGTCACCAATTTCGTGTCCTAAATATGTGGTTTTTCTTTGCGCAAATTTACATTTTGATTTATTTAATTTGAGACCTTCGCTTTTTAATGCTTTTAGTGTTAATTCTATATGTGTTATATGATCTCCATAATTTTCGGAATAAATCAGTATATCATCTATATAGTTCACCGCAAAGGCATCAAAAACCATTTTTTCTTAAGACACTAGACAGTATTCTTTGGAAAATAGCTGGTGACGATTTCAATCCGAACTGGAGACATGTCCATTCCCAGTGTCCATGATGTGTCACAAAAGCCGTTTTATATCTGTCTTTTTCTCGTACTGGTATCGACCAAAACGCTGAGTTTATGTCTAGTTTAGTGTAGTACTTACAGCTACCAGCACGTACAGTCAAATCTTCAATTCTTGGGAATGGTTGACTCTCTGGAACGACTATTTTCTTTAGTTCTCTGAAGTCTATGCATAAACGAGATTTTCTCCCTTCTTCTTTTTTATAAACTAATGTTATTGGGGCGGCATAAGGACTACAAGACTCTTGAATTAGTCCTGCTTTCAACAATTCCTTAATTTGTTTTTCTATCTCTATTTTGTCCTCTAATGTGCATCTGTAAGGTTTTTTCGCAGTGTATTTATTTACAGTTAATCTTATAGCTGCTTCATAGTTTCTTGTTCTACCAATATCAAATTTATCTTTTACAAACAATTCTTCATATTCTAATAAGGTTTCGTCTAAGTTGTTGATAGCATGTTCCTTTTTTTCTTGGATAACATTCATATTAACTTTTTTCTCTTCTGACAATTTATAATTTTGTGTAATCTTCAAATTCTCATCTTGTCGCAATTTGAAAGCTTGAATTAAATCTAAACCTAACAACAGGTCATCTTTAAATCTTCTGCTTTTCACTATAAAAAATGGTACATATTTTTCAATATGGAAAATCTTAATTAATACAGACACTATACCTTCTGATTTTGCAACGCCTGATACGCCTTCTATGTTTTCACCCCCACTTATTCCTTTCATTTTTTCTTTTTTGTAAAATTCATAATTCATCAAAGAGATATTAGATCCAGAGTCGTACAAAGCAATTGCCGATTTTTTATCGACTAATATCTTCAATTTTATAAGTGGGGTAACTACACGTTTTTTTGCATCTTCAGCATGAGCAACAGCATCTTGAATTTCTGAATTATTTACCAATTTAATATTCTCATTTTTGACTTTTCTATTGCGACATAAATTCTCAGGATGAAATCTATTTTTATACCCTAATTTTTCACAATGGATGGAATTTTCCTTCTCACTCATATTTTGTTTTGGTTTCATTATTTTATTTGACTGGCCAAAAAGTCTTAATCTAGACATTAAATCTTCTATGGTCACTAATTCTTTTTTATTTAGTCTATTTTTAATAAATTGTGGTAATGACACTACTATCAAATTTATTTGTGACATTAAAGTTAAGTCTGGATCGACTTCAATCAAAAGACTTCTTTTCTTTAAAGCAAAATCTAGAAATGATCCATTAAAGTATTTAAAGCTGTAAGCATATTCAACTTTATCCCAGGACTGTTCATCAAAAGTGTCCAAAAAAGAATTGTTCCAAAATTACCATGCATGAGTTAATGAATTTGTCTGCATATAGATTGTATACCAAGTCAGTGCAGATCCTTCCAAAAATAACCGTAGGGCCTCAGCATATTTATTTTCTTTCAAACCTAACCTATTACACTCCTGTATGAATAGCTTCATCCATGTTTTAGCATTACAGTTATTCCCATCAAATTTTTCCAAAACCATATCCTTGGCTATAGAGTGCATAGACCTTTCTGTGTTGGTGCTTGGTACACTTACTTTTTGTTTTTCTTGCACTTCATCTAAATACATATCATGAAAGGCTACATTACCTTCCTCATCCAAATAAATAAGCTTCAGTTCATCTGTTAAGGATACTACATAATATAACTACATTCCTATATTTATCCCGCACATTCAAACTTTTTACAACATTCTTAACAATATTGGTAGCAAACAATTGTTTATGTGCTTCACTAGTCTGTTGGTCCTTTGGGAAAGCAAAAATTTCCTCCTGATTCACCAATTGTATAGTTTTAACCTTTACAACTGTGCTCTTAGAGTTTGTTCCTGCTTCTGATATAAAATGAAATTTTACCTTTATCTTCTCCATTGTGTTGATTTGTAAGTCGTGAATTCAACAACTTAAACCCAGGAGATGAATGGAACAAATGATAACACGTGGATGTGATAACTACAGGATGTGATAACTACAGGTATCTTTAATTACAAACCTGAATCAACACAATTGCCAATATCCCATTATAACTTAAACAATATTAATTTAACAAACGTTAACTTCTGTGAGTCTTTCAGTAAGCCAATCTATCATAACCTTCCTCACATCTGTGCCTAAGGTTATTTTCACAGCTGTTAAGTTTGGCATGAATATTCAAACTTACATATATATATATATATATATATATATTTATTTATAGATTATTTACGACTTGTTTTGGTTACCATCCGGAACATAAAATGAAAGATTCTATGATGACAAGTACATATTGTTATGCAAACTGAAAAGATTAAACACTTAATTTTGTATGCAAATATTAAGAAAACAAAATAATTTAAACAATTTAAATGTTTTATGTTCCTTAATTTGTTAAATCAATTTTTTTGTTTGTTGATGTTGATTATAAAATTGTTAAGATGAATTTGGTCCGTTGATACAATAATATTTCTGACTTGCTTTGATCACCATTAGAAACTTAAAATAAAAGATTCCTTTAGAAAAAATAAACGTTTCTCGAGGAATCGAAAAGTTTAAACAGCTACATTCTATGTTATTATTGGGAAAACTAATAATTAAAACAATGTAAGTTATTAATGATTCTTTGGTGATAAGTCTAAGTACTTTTTGCTAAAAAGTTTGCAGTCGTTTTCTGTGAGTCTGTTTAGCGATGCCGTAAATTTGTAATGCATATTTCCAAACTGGTTTTAGTAATTATGTGTACGTGTTTAATTTCTGTCTTAAATGAAATTTGGAGTTTTTCCTAAATACTGAATACATTAATTTGAGTTTGTGATTTAGTGATTGGCGTTTTATCTTAACGAGGGCCCCATGTCATTCTCCTATCAAATGTTAATCCAAGGTATTGTACTTTGTCTCGCTGTCTGTTTCACGTCTAAGAGTAAAAAAGTGATGTGTTGTGACTTTTCGTGGTTCAGTCTAATTTTCCATAATTGGCACCACTCATTCACCTTTTGTAAGGAGGTTTGTAAGTTTTGTGAGGTATGTGTCGCTTCTTAAAGTTTAGTCGCGTCTTGATCATCAGTTATACATCACACCTGGTGGAACATGTTGTTGTGGTGCTGGTTTCATTCTAGGTATCTGCTGAGATTCTCCGGTGTTCTCTGGTTGTTCTGGAAGATGACGCTGTGAAGGTTTTTTGAGGGTTGTAAACTGTTGTATATCCGGCGGTGACTGAATCGGTTGAGCTGGTGTAGGCCGCTGGATGTTATTTCTCGAGCCACGCTGAGTCCTCAGGTTCTTCAGGGTTTGACAACCTTTGTAATTGGCGGGGTGTTGTCCGCCATCACAATTAGCACAGGTAGCAAGTGTCTCTCTTGTTTTCGTACAAGAGCTGCTGTCATGATTCCCGCCACACATTGCACACCTTGGTGTGTGGTTGCAATAACTCCTGGTGTGAACTTATTGTTGTCGTGGACATTGAGGGATCCCTTTTTTTTCCGCGTTTCTTCGATTACCACTTCAGTATAATAAATAGAATTTATATTGTAAATATCTTCTTTAAATATTTCTTTGGTTATGTCCACAAAGAACATGGGAAGAGGCTTCTTAAATCTTGAGATTACGTTAGTTATGTTCTCTCTCTCTTTCAGTCCCTCTTTAATAATACTTATTGGTGTTATGTGATGAAGGTGCTTTATCACAATTCTTGGGCATCTGTCGACACAATCCTGTGGGAGCTGATACGTATGAAAGTCCGTCCCTTCACTTCTTAAGCTTGCATTTAGCTTTCTATATGTTTCGCGTGTCCGGGTAAACAATCACACCTTTATTTGTAAATTTTATTGTAAACTTTTTACGGCCGGGATTTTCTTCTAGAAATGAAATAAGTGTCGAATAATTTTCCATACCACTAATATAATGTGGAGGCGGTTTTTGATTTATAGTTGGTCTAATTGTATTTTCTGATTCCTCCTCAGGTATTGAGGCTAGAGTCTGAAAACATCTTGTGAGGTTCTGATCAATTGGTAAGGGTCTCTTACGCCCAGTTAATTGCACAATTAAAAAATGTCTATAATACCCTGGGTCAATATTTATTTCTCTTCATGCGACTTCAGGTAGGTTTCTCGCGACGAGTTCCCTGCTGCCTTCAGTGGTCGAGGAATTCAATGCCGATTCGTAAATTATCTGTAGATTCAGTGTAATTTACAAAGTCGATACACACGGAAAAAACAACAGTGGTGATCTTGAAGGGAACCACTCGGGTCACTATCGAAGCCAACAATGGAATTAGCTACTTTAGATAATAAAAAAAAAGAAATTCTCACAGCTGTTTTCTGTTAATTTACTATTATATACAAAATATATATTATTACATTACGTACTTTTACAAATAGTTTATTTTAGTTGAAGTTAAATTAATAAAAATATAAAATAATTGAAAACAAAAATATCAAATATGAACATACAAATTATTTGTAATTACATTACCGAGCGGCTATTCAGTCGCAAACCAATGGAGTAAATTCAAATTTAAATCTCGCGCCGCTGGTCATAGTTGTTGGAATAGGCAAGTTGCGATTATTATCACCTTGGTAACAGAAAGAGGGGATTTTGTTATCCCCACCTTCGTCGCCTAGGGCTCGACCCACTTCCACTTCTACGACAGACTTCATAGTCTAGACGAGTGACATCACTCTCCTCTTCTCGCTTAGACGTCCAGCTCAGCATGGACTGCCGCCTAGCCCCAGATGGGGCCTGTTATGATACAACTAGATCGCCTGTTAACCAGACGCAATCAGAACAGAGGTGATCAATTCGATTTAATGTGTTGATCAGCGGCCAGTACTACGTTAACATCAAATACAATATAATCCAATAGACCGTTGAAGATCAAAGACTCTACACTCAATCACCAAGTGGCCCTATCGCCCAATGTTAGTGTTTTGTTCATATGACTCATCCTTCCTAATTCATAGCTAATATTTAATAGTATCTTTTCATAAGATTATCCATGATTATTTTCTTCCTGTCCATTATTTCTTTTGTACATATATCTAAAAGCTATATTTTCTTTTAACTGGTAAATGATTAACCTTCTGTTAGTATTTAGATTTAATAAACCCCACATGTTTCAATATTTGAATTAGTTCATTAAATTCCCCGACTCAACTCTACTAATATATCTTTATTATTTCTATTATTCAGTCTGATCCACGATCGAACAACGGCCGTAATAAGACCCAATTTGAAATAAGTCTACTCAAACGCGGCAAGTTAATGGTTGGAAATTTAATGTGAGATTCGAATCTATGTTGACCAATTCCGGTTTGGTTGGCGGCAACTTTACCCTCCCCGCCAATCCCAAAAGACAGTACTTCGTAATAGTAGTTTGTAGTTTCGGGGCGAATAGTTTCTAGACTATCTATCGATTCATCTTCAAGAATTTTAGCTTGTGATTTTTCCTCTTTTATTTTATCTAAAAATGTATTTAAAAGGTGCTATTCAACCGTGATTATCGCGCTGTTAATACATTTCTAAATTGAGGACGAGTAGAAATAATGGACCCAATAGTTCGCGTTTCCAATATGACTCGAGATAAATAATTGAGTTCGTATTCAACTTTCGTGTTTATTTAGGTCTGAGTTGGGAGCCATTATTCAACAGATATAAGATGTCAGCATTAATAAATTATTCCTTCAGTTGTTTTTATATATAATATTTTCTTAGTAAATATTTTCTATTTAATTCCTTTCTAATATTTTCTTAATAATTTCCTTTATTTAAATTATTTTGTGCTGATCATGGAAGCCAATAAACATAAAAATAATGTTTACATAGTTGTATTAGTACTTAGTCCCTTTATGAGCTTTAGCGAGACAGTAGGACCTCTCGATAAGAGCCCCGAGATGTATATGGGGAAAATAATGCTGATTCAAAACATCAGATCGCATAACATCCTTATGAAAACGTTTATTGAATTAAAATTAAAAATCATTTAATACAATTGCAATTAACAAATATGACCAAAGAGAATAATTTTAAAATAAATTATTGTTTATCAAATACACAAACAAATGTTTGTCTATTTGGCCAATTAGAGTTCTCGGCGGCCCGATCGGAGAAGTCGATACAACAAATGACTTTCGTCGACGGAGCGAGCGAAGAAGTCAGATGAATTTTCCTCGGCAGGGCGAGCGAAACTGTCCAGTAATTTTCCTCGGCGGGGCGAGCGAAAATGCCAATACAAAATGGTATTTTTTAATTTTTATATGAGTTACAAAATGGAGGTAATTGCCTATCTTTAAGTCCACAACAACAACTGCTCTTGTTTGATATCAACGAGGTAAACAATAGCCGATCGAATCCACTATAGACATGTGTCTTTTTTTTTAAAGTGAAACATTTTTTCTATCGTCCCAAAACTTTTCGTTTCGCTATTATATGTCGCATAGCTGGAGTGGGGGAAAGGCCAGAGCAGCCAATGCCAATATGACGTAGCCCAGTCAGCTGACCGTGTAGCGTTTCATTTATATTCTCACTCATTTGTGTGTTTTGCGGAATTTGTGAGTTTTGATCTGTGTAGTAATGTAAATGTTTTACTTTATACTTTATCGTGATGGATAACGATACAGCTAGTGAGTTAAATAAACCGACCAACGAAGGAAAAACCAAGAATAGTGCGAAAAGATCCGAAAATGAATTAATTTTACGCCGTAACATAAAAATATTTTTTTAAATTTTTATTTACTTATTGATATTTACAACTGTATTACAATAATACATCAATTAAATAGGCTAAGCGATAAATAATAACATGTGAAAATGACAAGTACAGAAACTACCCACTGGTAGTACTCAAATCACAAGTTCAACTAAGAAGGTCACGGGGCCATCTTCTTTTCAGACGCCTCGGAGGGTTATCGGGAATTGAAGAGGAAGCTAGGTTTGAAACTAGAAGGTTATGTTATGAAAGGATAGATAGCGGGTTCTGGCCAAATCAGCAACAAATGGAACATTAATGTCATTATGGGTGACTTTATTCTTAACAAAATAAGGAGCATTGAGGATTTTACGAAGGATTTTGGATTGTAGGGATTGGATACGAGAGGAATTTGATGGCTTAATGGATCCCTAAAACTCAACTCCGTAAGTCAAATAGGTCGTATGATGGTCATGTAGATGAGTCTTTTGTAATTAATTGGAAGCTTAGAGCGGTTGTCTAGTAAGTGTTGAAGTAGCCTGAAACGTCGAGGTAAGTGTACCAAGCACCAACACAGAAAGGTCTATGCACTCTATAGCCAAGGATATGGTTTTGGAAAAATTTGATGGAAATAACTGTAATGCTAAAACATGGATAAATCTATTTATACAGGAGTGTAATAGGTTAGGTTTGAAAGAAAATAAATATGCTGAAGCCCTACGGTTATTTTTGGAAGGATCTGCACTGACTTGGTATACAATCTATATGCAGACAAATTCATTAACTCATGCATGGGAATTTTGGAATAATTCTTTTTTGGATACTTTTGATGAACAGTCCTGGGATAAAGTTGAATATGCTTACAGCTTTAAGTACTTTAATGGGTCATTTTTAGATTTTGCTTTAAAGAAAAGAAGTCTTTTGATTGAAGTCGATCCAGACTTAACCTTAACGTCACAAATAAATTTGATAGTAGTGTCATTTCCACAATTTATTAAAAATAGACTAAATAAAAAAGAATTAGTGACCATAGAAGATTTAATGTCTAGATTAAGACTTTTTGGTCAGTCAAATAAAATAATGAAACCAAAACAAAATATGAGTGAGAAGAAAAATTATCTAACGTGATGTATATCATCGACAGTGGTTTCAGAAAGAAAGAATCAAATTTATTTCACGTCAGCAAATTGGTTCCTTATCGAGATGACGGTAGTCCTCTTCCAAAAAAGGGGGGATGTAAGTTTGAATATTCATGCCAAACTTAACAGCTGTGAAGATAACCTTAGGCACAGATGTGAGGAAGGTTATGATAGATTGGCTTACTGAAAGACTCACAGAAATTAACGTTTGTTAAATTAATATTGTTTAAGTTATAATGGAATATTGACAATTGTGTTGATTCAGGTTTGTAATTAAAGATACCTGTAGTTATTTAGTTACTTATAATTTTATTATAAAATATGTTTTTTTTAATTACAGTTATTCACGAGTACCAAGTGTCATGGCCGCAAGTGAAGTTACATTTTCACATCGCTCTGTACTTGAGACATTATTTTCAGACAATTTCGTTCATATCATCTCGTCAAACTCTCCCAGAACAAAGTGAATAGACTAAACTACAGTTTACTTTCAATATTAGTGAGGTGAGTGACTAATAAAAACAATAGACCTAAAATAAATTAGTGACCAGCTGCTAAAGGCAGCAACGTGGCCTTAATCCTTCAGTAATAGATAGGACTAATACTCAATAGAAGCAAGATCAAGGTCAAGGCTTGGTGCTTATCTTCTCCGGGCTACACTCAGTAACGTGAACTTTTTATTTTATTTTACTTGTTTTTGTTTTTATTTTTATTATTATTTTTTTTTTTCATTAGTTTAGTTAATATGTTTATTTCATTTAATACAATTAAATTAATAATAGTTTATAATTAATAATTTAAAAATTTTATTTTATTTGTTTTTCATTAATTAATGAATAATTTAAATATGAATGTGGACATCTCGGGTAGTGAAATGTCGGAGGAAGAAGCTCTGTGTTCCGAAATTAGTGAA
Source organism: Troilus luridus (assembly GCA_964056705.1). Classification (NCBI taxonomy): domain Eukaryota; kingdom Metazoa; phylum Arthropoda; class Insecta; order Hemiptera; family Pentatomidae; genus Troilus; species Troilus luridus. The sequence continues at coordinate 47,502 of CAXKTH010000252.1, forward strand.
ACCGACTCACAATATCTTAAAAGAAGAACTTTACAAAAACGTCAGAGAAAATCTGCCCCTGGCTCAGCGGGTAACTCGCCAAACAAAAAAAAAAAACAAAGCGGCTAGTTCAAAAACTTCAGTCACAAATAAACCATGGAAAGAACCACCAAAAACCCGCAGTAAATCTACTGCAGTCAAGCCACCAGTAGCCTCAACCAGCACCAACGCTGACCACAGTGATAATACTCGTCAGAACAATCAAGAACGACAAAAATTCGATGACTTGGAACCTCCGCCAATATTTATCACGAATATAAGTGATTTTTATAACTTCGGAAAAGAAATATCTGATCTTATCGGGCAGCCAAATTTTAGATGTTACTCCCGAGTAAATGATATAAAAATAAACACCACCAACAAAGATTCATATAAAAAGCTCATAAATCACCTGACAAGCAAAAATTACGATTTCCACTGCTACCAACTGAAACAAGACAAATCATATAGGGTAGTTCTAAGAGGGCTTCACTCGACCACGCCTACGGCAGCAATCAAGAGAGATCTGGAAGAGATAGGCCATAACATCAGGAACATCTCGTCAGTGTTGCACCCAACTGAAAAATATCCCCTTCCTCTGTTTTTTGTCGAACTGGAACCAGCCAAAAATAATGTTGAAATATTTCAAGTCACTAGGCTTGTTTATTCAACTGTTAAATTCGAGGAGCCAAGGCACAAAAACACCATAGTACAGTGTACTAGGTGTCAAAACTTAGGTCACACGAAGACCTATTGCCACCACCAAGCCAGATGCGTCAAGTGTGCTGGCTCACATCTAACAGAAGTATGTCAGAAGTCCAGAAATGAGCCAGCAAAATGTGCTCTTTGTGGTGGGGACCACCCGGCGAATTATAAAGGCTGCCTGGTATACAAAAACTTCCAGCTACAGAGAACACATAAAATGCAAGGGAAAAGCATAGAGAATAATGTTCCTCATCCACCTGAATTCAACAACTCAACTATATTTCCGGAATTACCAAAAACCATTACAGATCAGCACATCACCAGAGTTCAACCTCCGGAAAACATAATCCCGACCTCAACGAACCAGCAGCAGCCTCAACGTCAGGCGCCTCTCCCCTCCCAAGATAAACCACAGCCTTCCTATAACAAGCCACAAACCTCCCAACCCAAACCCCGAGATCCTAGATCCAAGCCTCAGAAATTCAATACTAAAGTCCAACCCCCACGTCAGCATATACCTCTCCATACTGAAACCTTAATAGTCAAACTACCGCCACAGCAACCATATCCTACCCCTTCCAATCACAACAATCAAATGAATCCTTCAGTTCATCAAACAATGAATGTAAATCCAGCACCTCGGGTACAACCCCCAGCCAACCTTCCTTTACCCGTTAATTATCAATATCAAACTCCAGACCCATATCCAGTCCAAATCCAAAACTCCATCGACATAAATTCAATCCTGTCATCCTTCCTGAAAGATCTCCAAGAGACTATCAAGCCTCTCATCATTCTACTCACGAGAATCCTTACCGAAGTTCCACTTAATTACCCACGATGAGCATAAAGCCCCTAGCTATCGTCCTATGGAATGCTAATGGACTGCATAATCACCGTGACGAACTTGATATATTTTTACACGACAACCAAATAGATATTGCTTTACTTACTGAAACACACTTCACTCACCGCACACATTTCTACATACGGGACTACATCACATATAGATCAGACCATCCAGACAACACTTCACATGCCGGATCTTGTATTCTCATCCATAAAAACTTATCCCATTCTCTTATTCCTTCCACTCCATCTGATGCTATTCAATCAACCTCAGTAACCTTAACGACTCATCCTTTCCATATCACATTTTCAGCTGTATACTGTCCTCCTGGCAATTCTCTTTCTTATAACCTCCTTGATTCCTTATTCCAATCCCTAGGACCGCGCTTCATTGCTGGAGGAGACTACAATGCTAAACACCAACGATAGGGTTGTCGAACATCCAACTCTCGTGGAAATATTCTATCTTCTCTCACATCCTCAAAGAGCTACTCTATCCTTGCCCCAGCAAATCCTACCTATTGGCCTACATCCCTCAAAAAACGTCCCGACATCCTTGACATATTTGTTACATCCCAAATTTCACCCGCACAAGCCAATATTGAATCCTTGGACGACCTTTCATCTGATCATAGTCCAGTCCTCCTTTTCTTGCACTCTAGTTTCGCTCCCAAGCCTTCCCCTCCCACATTGATTACAGGACGTGTCAACTGGGACGGTTTTTGTTATGACTTGGAGGACAAACTGGACTTAAAAATTTCACTAAAGACAAAAGAAGACATTAATACAGCCATAGAAAAACTTACAACATCAATCAGAAGCAGTTTACATGATAACATCTCAAATCATACAATTAATAGCTATCAACATACTGATTTGCCACAGCATATTCGTATCTTATTAAGAGAAAAACGCAGAGCAAGATCGAAGTGGCATAGAACTCGATATCCAGCAGATAAAACTACCTACACAAAATTAACTAACAAATTAAAAGCAGAAATCAAGAAGTTCAAAATTCAAAATTTAATTACCTGGACTGAAAATCTCACAACCACTGACAAAACATTGTGGATGACCACAAAAAAACTCCTAAAGTTCAAAGAATTTAATCATCCACTACTTACTGAATCAAATAACTGGACAAGATCTGACGGAGAAAAATCACAGTTATTTGGTCAATACCTTTCCACAATCTTTCATCCACATCCTGATATCATTAACCCAACTCATATTGAATATATAAAATCAGCGATAGATGTTCCCCTCCAAATGTCCCTTCCACCCAAAGCATTCCATCCTACAGAAATATCCAACATTATTCACAGATTACCTTCCCGCAAATCTCCTGGGCACGACCTCATTACAATTCATATCTTAAAACATCTTCCTAGAAAAGCCATTCTATACCTTACCTATATATATAATGCTGTACTCCGCTCCACATATTTCCCTGACCTCTGGAAATTATCCATTGTAAAAATGATACCCAAACCTAAAAAAAAACCAGAATACCCTTCCTCTTACCGTCCTATCTCTCTTCTACCTTGCATGGGTAAAATCCTAGAAAAACTCATCCTAAAACGATTGTACCCCATCCTTGATGCAAATCACATAATACCAGATCACCAGTTTGGATTCCGAGCATCCCACTCCACTATTCAGCAATGTCATCGTGTGGTGGATGTAGTCTCCTCTGCATTAGAACGTGGATCATATTGTTTGGGCGTCTTTCTTGATGTGGAACAGGCATTTGACCGTGTCTGGCATCCGGGATTACTCTACAAACTCCGTCAATTCCTACCGCCTACCTACTTTCTCATCCTTCAATCCTATCTCACAAACAGAACTTTCCAAGTAAATCATAATAATGTCTATTCATCCCTATTTTCCCAATCTGCTGGTGTTCCTCAAGGTAGCATCCTTGGCCCAATCCTTTATACAGTTTATACAGCTGACATCCCAACTCATCCTAATACTATCCTTACCACGTATGCTGATGATACATGTGTATTATCTGTCAACACCAATCCAATTATTGCATCCCAAAGCCTCCAATCCCATATCACTGATCTTGAAGAATGGTGTCAAAACTGGAGAATTAAAATAAACTCTCAAAAATCGCATCAAATCACTTTTACCTTACGTCGTAAACCAATGACTTCCTGCCCTTCAGTATCCTTTAATAATATCCCACTGGTGCCTGTAGAACAGATCCGATACTTAGGGTTGCATCTTGACAAACGATTAACCTGGAATCCTCATACGAGACTGAAAAGACAAGAAACCGCTCGACGTTTCAGGCTACTTCAACACTTACTAGACAAACGCTCTAAGCTCCCAATTTATTACAAAAGACTCATCTACATGACCATCATACGACCTATTTGGACCTACGGAGTAGAGCTTTGGGGCTCCACTAAGCCATCGAATTCCTCTCGTATCCAATCCCTACAATCCAAAATCCTTCGTAAAATCCTTAATGCTCCTTATTTTGTTAAGAATAAAATCATCCATAACGACCTTAATGTCCCATTTGTTGCTGATTTGGCCCGAAACCGCTATCTATCCTTTCATAACAAACTTCATTTCCACTCAAACCCTCTGGTTTTAAACCTAGCTTCCACTTCAATTCCCGATAATCCTCCGAGGCGTCTGAAAAGAAGATGGCCCCGTGACTTCTTAGTTGAACTTGTGATTTGAGTACTACCAGTGGGTAGTTTCTCTACATGTCATTTTGTATCGCTTAGCCCATTTACTAGATGTATTTTTTTTTTTATACAGTTGTAAATATCAATAAATAAATTTAAAAAAAAAAACAGTTATTCACTGCATCCACGTGTTTATTCCATTCACCTCCTTAGTTAAGTTGTTGAATTCACGACTTACATTTATATAATAGTTAATTATCAAATTACAATGTATATTTTTTAATAAACATTTTAGGCAATAAAGGTTAAGTTGGCACACATGGTAACGGCTGGCTTATCGAATTGAAAACTAATGATTTCGAAATGTTAAAATCACACTTGATCGTACAACATCGTGCCTGATCCAATGTAGGCACTTTCGTATAAATAAACTATTTTGTTTCCACGAGCGACTAAATCCCTCGAATTTGTCGGATAAAAATGGATTGATTAAGACCGGATCCAATGTAGGCGCTCTCGATATATTTCAGTCATTTGGTTTGCTAGCGACGTCTCATCAATCGCACCGGATCCAATGTAGGTGTAGCGTTAGACAGTAATGGGATAGAAAAACATAACGGATCAACAAATCATCCCAACTCTTTAGGTTTAATAAATCGTCAACATAGTTCGATTATTGAAATCCTTAAAAGTATTCAGCACCAGGGTAAAGACAAATTAGATTACCGTTTAAGATTAGCCGTTATTGCCTATAACGATACACTTAATACCCAACTGAATCTAACACCAAATAAAATTATGTTCGGAATATTACCAGAAAACAATGATCAACAAATATCTATTCCTGAACAATATGTTCAAAAATATCACGAAGAAAAGAAAATTCTTCATGAAGTTATTAGTAAACAAATTTATAAGGAAAAGGAAAGGCGAACCAAATAACTTAATAAAAATAGGGAAGACCCACCAGTACTAAATGAAGAAGAACCTGTTTATTTAAAATCTGTTCAACATAGAAAGCATATGGATCAATATAGGCCAGTATTATTATATAAACATAAACCAGGAGTAATAAAGAAACCACATTTTGATAGAATAAAAAGACCAAGTAAAGAGAAGCAAACAAAAAAATCTTCATTAAAAGAATCTGAAATTATCGAAGACGAGACGGTTAAGCGAAAATAGCGATAATATTTCAATTTCTGACTCTCAAAGTAGTTAAAGTAATAAATAAAATAAAATTAATAATTGATAATAAAAGAATAAATCTTATAAGAATAAGAATTAATTTATATATAAATTACTTCGACGAAAAAGTCAATGGCAAAATAAAACTTTATGTTAGTATGTAGGTAAAAGAATATTGTACAATTGATGAGGGGAAATTAATTTATTGTAAAACTACCACTAATGATTTAGAAATATAGAAGAACCATTTTGTTTAATTTATTGAAGAACTATCAAAAAGAATTTAAAATATAAGAATTGTTTGTAAATAATTTGTATTGAAGAAAACTATCTATAAAAATTTAAAATATAATAATTGGTTTATAATAATTAAACTTAAAGAAGAATTATGTTTAATTTAGAAATAAACTTTTGTTGATCAATTATTAAAATATGAATAACTAGTATGTAAGAAAAAGCATTTATCTATTAATCATTCTAAATATCATTTATATTTAAGTTATAACAATTTTTTTTATTAATGCAAATACGTTCTATAAAAATTACTTTGAAGAAAAACATTATTCTTATAAATATCTCTTACATTACCATTTTAGTTTTATATACAAATTTTAAAAATATTAAAATGATGTTCCGGCGGAGGACCTTGGAACTCAAGCAGGGAGGAGTTATGGTAAGAGACATAGGATTAGGAGCTTAGAATTATAGCCTTATCACATTGTACTCTGTTCTTATTATTATTGAATTGTTTATCTTTAGGCTAGAATATATAGGGCCCTCAAAATAACATAAGTCAAGTCTAGTCTAAGTCGCAGTCTGTCACTATGTCCGATTAATTATTGTTATGTTGTGTTCTTTCAAAAAAATCTTTTTAAAAAGTAAAGTTCTCTGTCGAAATACATAACTTACGTATACATCAAAGACAATATAATCCAATAGACCGTTGAAAATCAAAGACTCTTAGACTCCATCATCAAGTGGCCCTATCGCCCAATGTTAGTGTTTTGTTCATATGACTCTTCCTTCCTAATTCATAGCTAATATTTAATAGTTTCTTTTCATAAGATTATTCCTGATTATTTTCTTCTTCAAGATTCATTATTTCTTTTGTACATATATCTAAAAGCGATATTTTCTTTTAACTGTAAAATGATTAACCTTCTGTTAGTATTTAGATTTAATAAACCCCACATGTTTCAATATCTGAATTAGTTCATTAAATTCACCGACTCTACTCTACTAATATATATCTTTATTATTTCTATTATTCAGTCTAATCCACGATCGAAAAACGGCCGTAATAAGACCCAGTTTAAAATAAGTCCACTCAAACGCGGCAAGTTAATGGTTGGAAATTTTATGTGAGATTCGAATCTATGTTGACCACTTCCGGTTTGGTTGGCGGCAACTTTACCCTCCCCGGCAATCCCAAAAGACAGTGCTTCGTAATAGTAGTTTGTAGTTTCGGGGAGAATAGTTTCTAAACGATCTATCGATTCATCTTCAAGAATTTTAGCTTGTGATTTTTCCTCTTTTATTTTACCTAAAAATGTATTTAAAAGGTGCTATTCAACCGTGATTATCGCGCTGTTAATACATTTCTACAATCAGGACGGGTAGAAATAATGGAGTTCGCGTTTCCAATATGACTCGAGATAAATAATTGAGTTCGTATACAATATTGAATAATTCACTTTCGTGTATAATTAGGCCTGACTTAGGAGCCATTATTCAATAGATATAAGACGTCACCATTAATAAATTATTCCTTTAGTTGGTTTTTATATATAATATTTTCTTAGTAAATATTTTCTAATAAATTCCTTTCTATTACTTTCTTAGTAATTTCCTTTATTGAAATTGTTGTGTGCTGATCATGGAAGCCAATAAAGATAAGCATAATGTTTTCATGGTTGTATTGGTACTTAGTCCCTGTATGAGCTCTCGCGAGAAAGTAGGACCTCCCTCGAGTAGCGCTCCGGCAGTCGATGAGAGATGGCCTACGCTCGAACTGCTCCCGGGGATTATCCCCACTCTAGTATAGTGATGGGCTTAACTGCTACTTTTCAGTAACAGTTCTAACCGTTACTGTGATTTTTCTTATATGTGATTTCTTAACTGCTACTAACTGTGATTCGTGATTCTGTCGAAATGCTACCAACAGTGATTGCTTAACTGCTACTAACTGTGATTCGCGATTCTGTCGAAATGCAACCAACAGTGATTCCGTCGGCGTACTTAATTCCACATCTTGAATACAACGATTACAGAATACACATTATAAGGATAATAATTACTTTGACACTTGTATAATTCATTATAATCCTATCAATATACATACATATGGCATTATTTTCAATATCCTATATAACGTAAATTTTCCTCTTATGGTTTAACCCATTCAAGACGACGATTTTTTTCGAACACGGTCCCCAGAAGGGAAAATTTTTTGTCTTTATATTATTCATTTTAAATAAAAAAACATGTTTACTATGGAAATCACCCAATTCGTAAGTGAATTCTCTTAAATAAGATCACTGCACACTGGGTATGCAGCTCGCTCCTCGGAAATGTTTATTAAAATTTTTACCAAGTGTGCAATGTAAGGTAAAATGAAAATATATCATTAAAAAATTTATAAACATTTATTTCAAAAATAGTTAGATCATATAAAATCGCTATTTTGTTTTCAATGATAAAGAACAGAATATAATGCAAAGAAAGTTTTTAAAAAGTAGTAACAAGTTTTAAAAAATAGGTTTTTAGTACACAGTAATACCAATGCCAAATTTTGTTTTCCTGTACTTTACAGATTTCCTTAGTTCAAGAAAAATCTTATTTCGACGACTTGTTTACTCAGAATAACTGATAATTGCACATTACTGTTATTGCAAACACGGTGTGCAATCGGTCTCAAATGGGTTAAGTTGTCACAAGATAATGAAGAGAAGTATCATAGACTTTTACGGGTAAAAGATAGAACAAAAACTAAATCCTCAAGTAAAGATTTTTATTATTCGAATAAACAAATCGAGTGTAAGAAATCAATCATAATTCAATAAGTGATTTATGATCTTATTCAGGCGATCTTCTGTGTCATTTTGCTCATCGGTCATTTCCTTTCTATGTACTGGTTTTCGTTCTTCAAAATCTTGATTTTGGTTTAAAAATATTAGCATTTTAGCATTATTGCCACATTGTCTGTTTCTTCTCTCTGAAATGAACATTGCTGCTTTTGAAAATGTTCTTTCACAGGCGACAGAAGTAGCTAAGCAACAAAAATACTTTTGAACAATTTGCCAAATGTGTGGATACTGATGCCCTTCAGTTTTCCACCACAAAAGTGGATCATTATGTCTGTCCAAGTTCTCGTCTTCTATATACCTATCTATTTCTATGATGGCTCGTGATTCGTTCGTTCCTGGGTTTTTTTTCTGGGATAAAAGTTGTTCGAAACTTGCAAATACAGACAATTCATCTGTTGATTTGCTCTGAATATTTTCATTGCGAGGAGTCTCATTTATTTTTTCTTTGCTGCATACAGCTGTCCTCATGTGTGATGCCACTAAGCCCACAGCTCTATTTTTTACCTTTTCAGTCATCTCAGGGTTTGAAAAGCAAAGATTTTTAAACCTTGGATCCAGGAACGTAGCCAAAGAAAGAGTTTGGCTGTTCTCGTCATTATTCCTTTTGAAAAACTGTCAACAACAGCCTGGATATCTGGGGAAAAATTCTTCAGTTTAAGTTTTGATAGAACGGCTTTGAGAGAATTTGACAATGGAATTTCTAAGGATGCTGTTCACCACTGACACTTTCTGTTATGCTAAAGAATGGCTTCAAACAAATCATCAGTTCACAAGCCATTTTCCACTCACATTGAGATAAAGTAGGTAAATCTTTGTCAAGTAAGGCCATGGTTGCTTTCAAAGGTTCGTGAAGTAAGACAAAACGTTTTAGCATTAGAAAAGACGAGTTCCATCTTGAAGGAACATCTTGAATAAGTTTTTTGGGAGGATTTTTAGGGTCATTATTTTTTCTTTGGTATGCGATTAAATTTTCTGTAGTGGTCGTGCTTCTTTTGAAATAGGAAACTATGGTCCTTATTTTGTGCAGAAGCATGTCAACATTTTGATTAGCACTTAGTTCATCTTTAACAACCAAATTTATACTGTGAGCAAAACACCCGAAATGTTTCCATTCTAGGATGTCTCTCACAGCTTTTGTTATATTGCTGGCATTATCTGTTACTACCAGCATTACCTTCTGCCCTATGTCCCAAACTCTGGCAAGTTCTCTGAGGGCATCTGCCAGATTTACAGAAGTGTGCCTTTCATGAATCTGTTCTAATTGTAAAATTGCTGAATAGAAATCAAATTCATCATCTATAAAATGTGATGTAACAGCCATAAAACTGTCTGTGTTATGGGAAGTCCAACAATCAGTTGTCAAGCATACAGTTTTAGGTTTACCAATTTTATATTTAGTGTTGTTTAAGCACTCTTCAAATTTTGCTGGAAGCATAGTTTTGCTCAATACCTTTCGACTTGGTAAAACGTAAGAAGGATTTAATGTATACGTGTATTCAACGAATCCTTCACCCTCAACAATAGAAAATGGCTGGAAATCCTTCGTGAAGAGCTTCATTAATTTTTGTATTTTGACCAGCTGAAACTTTTTTTGGAATATAAGCCGACAGAGTTTGTTGACGGAGTGGTATTGACTTACTTCTTGCCGGATTAACCTTGTTCTGCTGTAGTTTTGGGCAAGTGCATTACCACCTCATCAGCATGCACTGTTTGAGATGATCCTGCTGTACTTGCTGCCCCTGTTGAATGTCGGAAGACCTCTGGATTAAATTCGGCAAGAGCTGCTGAAGGAACAGTTTTCTCCAGCATTGGCATTTTCATTGGCCGTACTCCATCTTCATCACCTGAACCAAACTATAAAAAAAATCATAGTTAGAATTTGTACATCACAGTTTCATTACAATAGAGGAATTCACTTTTGCTATTAAATTAAATATTTCTAGCTCCAAATAAAAATTATTCATCATATTTTTTATATGTAAAAAGAAATATTTTAGTTCCCTACAAAGATAACTAAAAAGGAATTGGTGACAATTTGAAGAATTGTATGGTTTAAAAAAAATAAAATCCGGTCTCATTGTATCAATGCATACTGTCGGAGGCCTACTTGTCATATGTTTTTTAAGATTGCTTGTGCTGCTCTTATATGATAATTTATGCTTGCATATATTACATTTGGCAATCCCAGAACTGGCTTCCTTGGTAAAAAAATTCCAGATGGGACTTCTGACTGATCTTGAAATACTGTCAATTTTTACTATCCTATTGTACTGTACAACTATTTAGTATACTATCACTACTTTTGAATACTACTACATATTTATATTTGAATTAACTATTATAAAAAAATGTCACTTATAATTAAATAAATAACATTAGAATAATAAATATACGGAAATACGCAGAATATGGCAAAGTGCTACTGCAACAATCACAGATGTAACAATGGCATAAAATCACCAACGAATCGAAATCACTCTTCGGTTATTCGTTCGCCGATGCTATTCGGCTACCGAATCGCATGAATCACTGTAGGGAACTACATGACGGTGTAACTGGCGGCCATCTTGGAGTTCACCGGACATTGGAAAAAGTTCGTGAACGCTTTTACTGGGCAAACCTTAAGGACGATGTGTTGGACTGGTGCAGGCGTTGTGCGGCTTGTGCGGCTTCTAACGGGCCAACAAGAAGAAAGAGGGCCCCTATGAAGAAGTACAACGTGGGAGCACCGTTCGAGAGGATAGCAATCGACATCGCTGGCCCTTTCCCTGTGACGGACGAAGGCAACCGATATATTCTCTTGGCCATGGACTACTTTTCTAAGTGGGTGGAAGCGTATGCCCTTCCGAATCAAGAGGCAGTCACCGTTGCAGACGTACTTGTGAAGCAGCTCGTCAGCCGATTTGGAGTACCCATGGAACTTCACGCTGACCAGGGAAGAAACTTTGAGTGTGCAGTCTTCTCCGGGATGTGCGAAGCACTGGGAATACGGAAGACCAGGACGACGCCTCTTCACCCTCAATCAGATGGCATGGTGGAGCGCATGAACAGGACAATGGGTCGATATTTGTCTAAGGTGGTCTCCGACCATCAGCGAGACTGGGACCAGTATCTTCACCTATTCCTGTTAGCCTACCGCAGTTCAGTCCATGAAGCAACGGGGCAGACCCCCGCAAATGTGGTGTTCGGCCGAGAACTTCGTCTGCCTTGTGATCTGAAATTCGGGTTCAAGCCCAATGAGGAAGTTGCCGGAGAGGATTACGTCACGAATCTACGGAAGCGGATGGATAACATCCACGAGAAGGTTCGTGCAAACATCCAGGGGGCCAGTGACAGAATGAAGGAGCGTAACGACATCAGGGCAGAGAAAGGTGGATTCCAACCTGGAGATTTGGTCTGGCTACATGATCCTCGAAGAAGGCGAGGATACTCACCTAAACTTCAGAACTCCTGGGATGGCCCGTTTGAGATCATCAATAGGATAAACGACGTCATCTATAGGATCAGAAAGCAGCCAAAAGGAAAACCCAGGGTAGTCCATTTTAATAGACTGGCCCCATACAAAGGAGACCATGGCCCGACAAAAGACCAGCAAGTCAGGTACCTCAACGACGTGGAGACCAGTAAGGTATCAGTTGCACAACCTAAGGTACATGGTTCCCGTGGAGTAACTCAGATAGTATACAGAGATATCTTCTCGTTACCCGCGGACTATTCTCTGGCCCATTGTGTCGCCGAAGATCTGAGGACTTCCCGAGGGATTGCAACGGTCTTCAGGAAGAAGTTTGCTGGAACTAAGGAGCTGGAACGCCAAGGACCAAGCGTCGGGAAAGCACTCCACCATACGCACGAAGGACGACACCTGTTCTACTTAGTTACCAAGTGTGCTACTGATCAGAAGCCCACATATGACGCACTGCGGCGAAGCCTCGACGACCTGCGGAGTAAGCTTCTGAGACTGCGTGTCACCAAGCTCGCGATCCCTAAGTTGGGCTGTGGATATGACGGCCTGGAGTGGAAGGTTGTCAGGAACATGCTTGAACAGATATTCGCCAACTCTGGAGTCGCCATATTGGTGTGCACGTTCAACCCCTGGAAAGGAAAAGCGTCTCCATCCGTAGTAGCTCATAGCTGCCCGATTTCTCCGGACTATGCTCTGGGGCAGAGCACTTTTAAGGAGGGGGCAGTGTTACGGTCAGAGAGGGAAGAAGGACCGGCTGGGAGGATAAGACAAACAATGGGATTAAGCGGAAGGGATTATAGAATGGCGGAGAGCCTTCTGGGTCGGTCTAGGTGGTCCTCGTCCTTCCGAGAATTGTCCCACCCCGACCTACCTTGCCTATATAAATAGGCGAGCTGTTCGGCCGGCCCGAGTCAGTAATAAGCCCAGTCAGTAATAAGCCAGTGAAGTAATAAGCAGTTGTTAACTAGTGGCAGTGCGCGTGAGTTACAGTGAGTATTAGTGGCCGTGTAATAAGTGTAATTAACTGTGTGTCAGTTTGCCATATTTGGAGAGTCTTACGGTCGGTGGACTTTAGTTAGCGAACTGCATGTAAGTGTTAATTTGTAATTGTAAACTATAGTGTAATATTATTGTATTTGTACAAATTTATATAAATAGTTTAGTTATTTAGTATTACCAATTTCTTATATTGTTTGTATATTATTTTAGAAATTAGATAACATTTAGTAGAATATTGTTATTGTAAATTGATATTAGTTTAATAATTTAATTGTATTAAAGAATCTCATTGCATTCTTTTTAATTTGTTAATAAATATTAGATTCTTGAATTAAGTAATAGTTTAATTCATTTTACACCCAGTAGCCCGTAACAATATTATTAAAAAAATAACAACATATTTATGTAAATATTTCATATTTTTTATTATACATAAACCCGGGCCCTAATAATTAGTTAACATTCCATTTTATAGGTTTTTTTTTTAATTGGACTAAATTAGAATTAAAGTGGAATATTATGAAGTTGTAATGATTAAATTCGTTGATATAGATATAGACAATTATCTCACCCAACAGATGTAACTATTAGGACCGTTTTGATGAAAAAATATGTAAAAAAAAATATCATTAAAAGTCATGACTTGATCGTATCACTTATCAGTCAAGCCATGGAGAACACGATAAGATTACAATAAATCGGTAATAGTTAGTAAAAGGAACCACTAATGTGATAAGAATTTAAGAAGTAATATAATAAAATGAAAAGCATTTATTGAAAATTGATAAACACTGCACCGAATTTATTTAAATTTTGTGGGGATTCAGGAGTAGTTTAGATTTTCAATCTGAATAGACATGTACTGTTACTTAATTAGTTAACTTATTATGTTTGTTTTTTAAGTTTCTTATATTGAATTTGATCTCTTGATATAGATGTAGAAAAATATGTAGATAAGTTTAGCCAGGTGAACGAAATTATTGATTTTTTAAAAAATGGTTTAGATTCACAATCTGAACAGACATGTAGTGTTTCATAATTTGTTAACTTATTATTTCTTAATTAGTTAACTTGCTATTTTTTTTTATTGTTTGTTGTTTTACTGAATTTCATCTGTTGAAGTAGATATAGAAAAATAGGTATATACGTTTAGCCAAAGGCACCAAATTACTATTTAAAAAAAAATATTATTTTTTATAAGAGCAGTTTAGATTCACAATCCGAACCTACATGTAATATTTCTAAATTACTTCACTTATTATTTTTTTAATCTTTGTAATTTTATTGAATTTGGTCTATTAATCGAGATGTAGAAAAATAGGTCAATACGTTTAGCCTGGGAAACGAATTATTTTTTTTTAATTTAGAATATTTTAGATTTACAATCCGATGTGCTAAAATGAAACCATTGGCCCGATAAAAGTACTATAATTTAACAAAGTATGTTGTGTGTAATGGTTAATCATTGTCATCTAACATAAAGGTAGAACAGAAATAACTAATATAACTGAACTGCTCCCCCAAAAATTTACAGATGTCATTTTGGAAGGTCTGATTTTAAATTCATTGGCCTTATCCTCCCTCTTCACAAGAATGGAGACCAGATGCATTGTGATAACTATCGTGGCATAGCACTCCTTAGCTCGGCCTAAACAGTCCTCTCCAATGTGGTGTACCAAAGACTACTCCCCCATGCCCAAAGAGAGATAGGAATGTACTAATGCGGCTTTATGAATGGTTGATCTTGTAGTAAAATATTACGACCCACCACCTTTTCATGGATTTCAGCAATGCCTGTGACGGTATCTTCAGGGGGAAACTGTATCAAAGTATAGAAGAAATGAATGTCCCCAGAGAATTTATAAGCCTTGTGGAATTGCTGATGATGGAGTCGAGAAGCCAGGTCAAGATCCTGAATGACTTGTCTGAAGTATTCAATACAACTAGGGGTCTGAGACAAGGGGATGGACTCTCGTGCCTGTTTTCAATTTTGCACTTAAAAAGGTCATAAGTGACTCAGGATTACATGTCACTGGTACGATTCTGACTATGTCCATAGAAATAATGGGATTCGCGGATGATATAGATATAGTCGGAAGAACACAGAGGGATTTACAGCAAGCGGTTCTTGTTATGGAGAAAGCTGGACAGCGAATGGGTCTTCAAGTGAATCTGAAATATATGCTTGCTAGCCCTTCAAGGCAATCAACACCCTCTATCAGGTTTGGCACCTACAGGTTTGAAAGTGTCGACAGTTTTGTCTACCTTGGCTCGTTGGTCAAAGCGGATAACTCAACTGGAGCAGAAGTTCAAAGAAGAATTTCGACCGCTAATAAATGTTATTTTGGGATGACAACAATTTTAAGAAGTCATCTGATATCAAGAAGAGCTCAGGTGATACTTTACAAGACAATGATCAGGCCTGTTTTAACTTGCGGATCGGAAACCTGGCCTCTGTCCAGGGCAGATCCCAATAGTTTACTGCTCTTCGAAAGAAAAATATTAAGAAGGATATATGGAGCGCCAAGAGTTGGCGATCAATTTAGACTCAGGCAGAATTCATGATATATCGGATGTATCAGGAGCTAGACGTGGTTCAGTATATAAGAATAGATAGGCTTAGATGGGCTGGACATCTGGCCAGAATGGAGGACACCGCTACTTATTAGAGACTGGTTTTTGGGACAAGGAAACGTGGACGGCCACGATTAAGATGGGCAGACGAGGTCGAGAAGGATGCAGGTAGCATTGTTGGATCCAAATCTTGGAAGGACCTTGGCACAGGACAGAGAAGAGTGGAGGTGACGCCTTTATGCAGCTAAGACCCGTACTGGTTTGTAGAGCCAGTGTTCATTGATTGATTTTATATTGCTAATGGAAATCATACCAAGCTCGCCATAGTAAAGTAGTAATAACTGGCTATAATAATAATACACTGGGGGATGAGGTGTGTTGGCTGGTACCGAGTATCTCCAGAGGCATAAAAATGTAGCAAAAATTTTCCATCAAATCCTGGCGGTGAAATCTAACCTACTCGATAATAAGACGCCATGTTATAAGTATCATCCCAATAGACTTATACAAAAAGGTCCCCTTAAGCTATATTGGGATGAATCCATTATAACATACTGTGCGTCATAATAAACCAGAAATCCTCCTTATAAAAACGAGAGATTGAAAAGCAAGAATTATTGACATTGCAATCCCTAATGACAATAATGACAATTCTTCTGTGGGAGAGAAACTTTGAAAATATCAGGAACTAGTGGCTGAAATAAAAGAGCTCTACCAAATGGAAAGCGTGGTGGTAACACCTATTATAATTTCCACGAATGGATCGGTTCCTAAATCCACGGTGGAGGGGACTGAGAATCTGGACTTCCGCTTTAGGTTCTAAAGAAGGCTCAACAGGCTGTACTCCTAGACACAGCCAGGATCGTCAGACAGACTATTTCTGAAAGTTTAAAGAAGAAAAATTAAAAACAAAAATTAATAACTGCAGATGGTTGGACTTGTCCCCCACCTCTGTTTTGAACCAAATGCGTGATTTCAAAAACAAAACAAAAATTATAATAAAATGGAAAAATTGGCATCATAGAAAAAAAGCTTTCCTAATGTATGAAATTAATTAAGCTGCGTTACCGATTATTTCACTAATATGATGTGTTAAAATGAAACTTTTAGCTCGATAAGAACTCAATAAATTAACTAAATATGTTGTATAACAATTAAACGTCCCATGCTATCATTAAGCTATAACAGAAATAAGTAATTGAACTGGTCAGGTAATATAAAAATTTACATAAACATTTGGAATAAGAGCCTAATCAACCCAAACTATTTGGCATGATAGAATGGCGTTTCCGTAATGTGCAATATTTTATTCTCTGTTTTCGTTTATCAACGATCAATAAATGTTTTTCATTTCATCGTATAACAATGGAAATATTTATCTCTAGAATTTTATAATATTCGACTTTATTTTTTAATTTTGTCCAATTAACAACAATAAACAATAAAAAAACAACAATTTAACAAATTAAGATACAATTCCTAGAGGGGAGTCTTGAGGTGATTATTCTGGAATCTACACAAAATTTAAACAGAAGTGAATCTAAACTATTTAAAACCGCTCATAAACTATCATAATTTAAAACACATACAATAAACTATCATAATAATAAAGCAAACATTTTATGTTTTGCTTGGCACAACTAGCAGAATTAATCAAAGGTTCACATTTTTTTCCATAGGAGCGTTCGCGGATGAATAACCTTTCCACCTTGTTTTAATTAATATAACTAATTAAATACATTACCTATCGGATCGAAGTTAGAATTCAAACCATCCTTGGCCCAGCTTGAATATTCACACAAAAAGTTATTAAATAAGGCCCATTCGTTTAGGAGTTCAGTGACGTACACACGGACGAAAGAAATTTATATATACAAATATATATATATATTAATTAAAGCACCTTTAATACCAAAATAAAAGGTAAAGTGCAAATTAAAAAAAAAAAGTTTTAAAACTATTACTCAGTACTATACCCATTATACATTCTTTTCCCATTGTTTGAAGGATGCCAAATATATGGCTTAAACTATATTACTGTTTGACCACAGGCATATCTTTGAGGTCCTTCTTTTTCCACGGAGTAGCTTTGAGAGTTGGGATTTTGTGCAAACTAGGTGAATTATTTGGACATGCACGGCAACGGTTTGGACTGATTGGAGGGATTACCGACTGCACAATATTATAATTTGATTAAGAATTCCTCTTGAAATGAATGTATCGCCTTCAACAAAATATAATTAAAAAAAGGAAATTTCAAAAAAATTATCTGAATAATATTAACCGGGTGCATGCTTCGCAGTACCGCGTTATGTAATCTCCTAAATTCTCCTGTGGACCGAATATTCTGCGCAACGCCTTATTTTCCAATCCTAATCAATGGATTGGCCGTGCAGAACCAGTGGCTTGGCCTGCTCGCTATCCAGACCTGACACCACTGGATTTTTTTGTTTGGGGTGACATTAAACAAAATGTCTGTGCAAGGCCACTCAATGATCTTAATTCTTTACGAAGAAAGATAACTGAGTCTTCTAAAACAATAACACATGCTACTGCTGCTGTTGCAGAAAGAGCCTGTCTGAATGCCTAAGGAAATCACTTTGAACATTTAATATGAATGTTAATGGTTTACATTTAATAAATAAAGTAGTTGGAACAAATAAAATATGTTTTATTTATTTACTATGCCTAAATAATTCGTAACAATGAAATCTTTAGATGTGAATATCTCCTAAACAAAGCGTTTGCGTTTTTCTCAAACAAAGGAAATTTTTTCCTTGTTTTGAGGTCCTCAGTTCAAATTTTCAGTTTGGCCATTTAACCCTGAAACACCCTGTATAATGTATAAAAAAAAAAAAAAGGAATTAAATCAGTTTAATGAGCGTTAAATTTGATAAATTTTTACTGGTTTGCGTACTTCTACTGTTGGTCTGGAAGAGGTAGAAGTGGTGCTAATTTGGACACTGGTCGAATATATTCACCATTGTGAGTTTTTACCCGAACTACTCAAACTCTGCCATCTTCTCCCTTAAAGATTTCTACAGCTCGACCGGTGACCCGATCCTGAGGTATAGTATTCGGTTCGCGAATCAAAACAAGAGTCCCAGGCGTCAAATTGATGCTCTCCTTATTCCACTTTCGTCGTTGTTGTAAGCTGTTAAGGTAGTCATATTTCCATCTCTTCCAGATATCTTGAATCGATTTATATAGAAATTGCCAGCGAGTCAATCGGCTGTTTAAGGTCCAGGAAGTGCCAATAGTGGTGCTCCTATTAAAAAAAATGGCCAGGCATTAGCCTGTCTAGATCTTGAGGGGAAGATGAGAGCGGGTGCAATGGTCTGGAGTTGAGTATGGCTTCAATCTTCACGAGAATGGTAATAAACTCCTCAAATGTTAGAGCCTGTTGTCCAATGACTCGAACAAAATGACTCTTGACTGACTTCACCCCTGCTTCCCATAGGCCACCAATATGTGGAGCGCCCGGTGGTACGAAACCCTATTTAACGCCGTGTCTAGCTAAATTGTGGATAATCACTTCTTGAGTTCCCTTTTCGTTGAACCAGTTCCACAGTT